>CAMXCT020002524.1:142686-212686 GCA_947184155.2 Cladocopium goreaui
CCAGTACTACTTTGTACTACGAAGCTTGCACAAAGTCGTTCCAGTACTACTGTGTACTACAAAGCTCGCACAAACTACTTCCCAGTATTACTTTGTACTACAAAACTTGCACAAAGCACTTCCCAGTACTACTGTGTACTACAAAGCTCGCACAAACACGTTCCAGTACTAATGTGTACTGCAAAGCTCGCACAAACTACTTCCCAGTACTACTGTGTACTACAAAACTTTCACAAACACGTTCCAGTACTACTGTGTACTACGAAGCTTGCACAAACTACTTCCCAGTACTACTGTGTACAACAAAGCTCGCACAAACACGTTCCCAGTACTACTCACTGTGTACCTAAAAAGCTGCAAGAAAGCACTCCCAGTACTAACTGCTTTGTTTACTTACAAGTGCACAAACTACTTCCCAGTACTACTGTGTACTACAAAGCTTGCAGTAGCACGTTCCCAGTACTACTGTGTACTACAAAGCTGGCACAAACTACTTCCAAGTACTACTGTGTACTACAAAGCTCGCACAAACACGTTCCCAGTACTACTGTGTACTACAAAGCTTGCACAAAGTACTTCCCAGTGTACTACAAAGCTTGCAGAAGCACGTTCCCAGTACTACTGTGTACTACAAAGCTCGCACAAACTACTTCCCAGTACTATTGTGTACTACTTACTACAAAGCTTGCAAAAAGCCGTTCCCAGTACTACTGTGTACTACAAAGCTTGCACAAAGCACTTCCCAGTACTACTGTGTACTACAAAGCTCGCACAAACACGTTCCCAGTACTACTGTGTACTACAAAGCTTGCACGAAGCACTTCCCAGTACTACTGTGCACTACAAAGCTTGCACAAAGCACTTCCCAGTACCACTTTTTACTACAAAGCTTGCACAAAGTCGTTCCCAGTACTACTGTGTACTACAAAGCTTGCACAAAGCACTTCCCAGTACTATTTTGTACTACAAGGCTTGCAAAGTCGTTCCCAGTCCTACTGTGCACTACAAAGCTTGCAACAACTACTTCCCAGTACTACTTTGTACTACAAAGCTTGCACAAAGTCGTGCGCAGTACTACTTTGTACTACAAAGCTTGCAGAAGCACGTTCCCAGCACTACTGTGTATTACAAAGCTTGCACAAAGCACTTCCCAGTACTACTGTGTACTACAAAGCTTGCACAAAGCACTTCCCAGTACTACTTTGTACTACAAAGCTTGCGCAAAGTCGTTCCAGTACTACTGTGTACTACAAAGCTCGCACAAACCACTTCCCAGTACTACTGTGTACTACAAAGCTCGCACAAAGCACTTCCCAGTACTACTGTGTACTACAAAGCTCGCACAAAGCACTTCCCAGTACTACTGTGTACTACAAAGCTTGCACAAAGCACTTCCCAGTACTACTGTGTACTACAAAGCTTGCACAAACACGTTCCAGCCAGTACTACTGTGTACTACAAAGCTTGCACGAAGCACTTCCCAGTACTACTGTGTACTACAAAGCTTGCACAAAGCACGTTCCAGTACTACTGTGTACTACAAAGCTTGCACAAAGTCGTTCCCAGTACTACTTTGTACCACAAAACTGGCACAAACACGTTCCCAGTACTACTTTGTACTACAAAGCTTGCACAAAGTCGTTCCCAGTACTACTGTGTACTACAAAGCTCGCACAAACTACTTCCAAGTACTACTGTGCATAGCAAAAAACACGAGATGTTGCAGCTTCCCCTATAGACACGGCGACATCCACGCAGCAAAAAACACGAGGTTTTGCAGCTTCCCGTATAGACACTGCGACATCTACGTAGCAAAACACACGAGGTTTTGTAGCTTCCCCTATAGACACGGCGACATCCACGTAGCAAAAGACACGAGGTTTTGCAGCTTCCCCTATAGACACGGCGACATCCACGTAGCAAAAGACACGAAGTTTTGCAGCTTCCCCTGTAGACACCGCGACATCCACGCAGCAAAAGACACGAGGTTTTGCAGCTTCTCCTATAGACACGGCAACATCCACGCAACAAAAGACACGAGGTTTTGCAGCTTCCCCTATAGACACCGCGACATCCACGCAGCAAAAGTCACGAGGTTTTGCAGCTTCCCCTATAGACACGGCGACATCCACGCAGCAAAAGACACGAGGTTTTGCAGCTTCCCCTATAGACACGGCAACATCCACGTAGCAAAAGACACGAGGTTTTGCAGCTTCCCCTATAGAAACCGCAACATCCACGTAGCAAAAGACACGAGGTTTTGCAGCTTCCCCTATGGACACGGCAACATCCACGCAGCAAAAGACACGAGGTTTTGCAGCTTCCCCTATAGACACCGCGACATCCACGTAGCAAAAGACACGAGGTTTTGCAGCTTCCCCTATAGACACGGCAACATCCACGCAGCAAAAGACACGAGGTTTTGCAGCTTCCCCTAGAGACACGGCGACATCCACGCAGCAAAAGACACGAGGTTTTGCAGCTTCCCCTAAAGACACCGCAACATCCACGTAGCAAAAGACACGAGGTTTTGCAGCTTCCCCTATAGACACGGCAACATCCACCCAGCAAAAGTCACGAGGTTTTGCAGCTTCCCCTATAGACACGGCAACATCCACGCAGCAAAAGTCACGAGGTTTTGCAGCTTCCCCTATAGACACCGCGACATCCACGCAGCAAAAGTCACGATGTTTTGCAGCTTCCCCTATAGACACGGCGACATCCACGCAGCAAAAGACACGAGGTTTTGCAGCTTCCCCTATAGACACGGCAACATCCACCCAGCAAAAGTCACGAGGTTTTGCAGCTTCCCCTATAGACACGGCGACATCTACGTAGCAAAAAACACGAGGTTTTGCAGCTTCCCCTATAGAGACTGCGACATCTACGTCGCAAAAGACACGAGGTTTTGCAGCTTCCCCTATAGACACCGAATTAACGACGCGAAAAACGACGCGAAAAACGTCGCGAAAAACGTCGCGAAAACGACTCGCCGACCAACTGGCGGCGAACACGGGTCCAACCCCCAGACCCCCAACTATAAACGGGAACCCTTCGCTACGCATTCGGGAAAAATGGATGAACCCCCGACATTAAAACACGCCACAGCTACATGAGGGGCAGTCACAGTTGTTGTCATTCAGCGCCGTGTAGTTTATGGCACATCCGAGCTTCATGGCGGGTGAGCCGGGGTGTGCAGGATAGCCAGGGCATTGAACGGAAAAATTCAAGTTGAACTGCTGCCCAAAACAGTTGATTGCCTTCTGCTCACTGCGGCTTCTTTCCTTTTGTGTCGTTCTACCTACAGGTAGGGCTCCTCGGCATTCGCAGCCGGATGAGCAATTGTTGCAATCCCAGGCCTCTTCGTCTGAGCAGTCTGGACAATCACAGAAATTGTCGTTCAAGGCACTGGAGGCAATAAAGCAACTCGGTGCTTGGAAAGGGGGAGCCGGGCACGCAATGATCCGATACTCACATGGATAGGAGAAATCTTGGTGGCAGGTCTGGTTCATTGGGCACCCAGAAACACAAGTGTCACAGGTAAAATTGTTTTCATCTGCGCAGGTTGGACAATCACAGTTCCCATCGTTGAGACGGTAGATACTGATAGTGCAATTGCTGTGCGGGCAAGCAAAGTAGAGGTCAAAACCTGGCTGTTGACGCGCAACAGGCTAAACCAAATTTAAATTTGAGAAAGGGAACATGAAAGGTATAGCAGGCTATGGAAAGAGGAAGAGGTTGGTCATAACTTTGGTGATGTTCCGGATCATCATCCCATGTTTGATGATGGAACTATCTGAGCAAACAAAAGAGCATAAATGACACCACCAAACAAGTGTCGATCGTATCCCCGGTGTTTCCTGGCTATATTCCCAGCTGCAACTGCAGCAAACATGGCCAGCCTTGACAGTCTTGACGCCCTGCCCCTGGAAAAATGTTTGGTTAGCTGGTTGGCTAGTCTACATGTGCAAGTTATATCAAAATACATCAAAATTGACCCATTACCCATCAATCAAACGTTGACCTTTGGCAAAAAAAATGACTAAGAACACACGCAGAAACAATTGCGATTCCTGATGCCGCAAACATCTGGACACACGCACGTGTCACAGTCCCAATCTTCCTCATCAGCACATGTTCCTGGACAGTCGCAGACGTTGTCGTTCACAAATCCTCGGAGGTCACGTGGGACCATGCTGCAACTTTGTATGCCTGCCTGTCTGATCTTTTTTGCCCACGTTTTTGCCAAAAAAAAATGTTGCACCCTCTCTCTCTACCCAATCCAGGAACCGATTGGTAAGGAGCAATTGCCAGGAGGTGGACATTGGAAGCGAGGGAATTGCGCAATGACTTGCAGATCCGTACAGCGCGCGACTGCGTCTCCTTTCGCAATGGCTGGAATCATACCGAAGGACAAAAGATCAAAGGGTCCCCAAAAGCATTGGTTTGAGATTTCGAGGATGTATGTGTTCAATAATCTGGCCAGTCATGTTGTCTACCTCAAAAAAATCATTGGTTCCACATTTGCCAACGATAATTACGCCGAAAAGGGATGCCAGAAGAATCTTTCACGGTGAAATCGGCGAAATATGGTGAAATATTGTCAAATATTGTGAAGTGTAGAAACTTACAATACAACGTGATGTGTTTTTTGGATTTTTTTGGTGGTTCCTCTTCTTATCATCTTGTCTGGGAATCTCTGCCGTGAACTCGAGATCGATTCGCCCCCATTTTTGCGAAAGTGAGTGCGCTATTTGCTTCATGTGGTTCCAACCAAATGACATGTATTTCGACATGTTTCTGACATTCGATCTGGCATATTTTCTGACATACTACCTGGCACGTATAATATTCTTCCATTTCTGCATGGCATTCTAATTATCAGGAACCCTATTTGACACATGCTGCCTTTTTTGGTGGCATTCATAGAATGCCAGATAGAATGTCAGATAAAATGCCAGATAGAATGCCAAATGAAATGGCAAGTAGAATTTGATAGAATGTTAGATGAAATGCCAGATCAACTGTCACAAAGAATGTCATACCAATGTTTAGAAAGAATGGCGCAAAAAAATCAAGAAAACCAACCAGAATATGTGTCAGATAGAATGTCAAATAGACACCAGATAAAATGCGATGAAATGACAGAAAACTGGAAAATCGATTGTCAGACAAAATGTAGATCACATGTCAGAAAGAACATCAATTGCCAGATTAGAATGCCAAACAAAATGACAGATAACATGATATATAAATATATATGTATATATACATATATTCACATACATACACCAAATTGACTGCCACACAGAATGCCAGATCGAATGTCAGACAGAATGTCAGACAGAATGCCAAGTCAAACGCCAGACAGAATGCCATCAGATTATGTCAGATTTCAATGCCAGATAACATGTCAGGACATATATGACAGATAGAATGTCAGAATCCGCCGGCCTGCCGGCGTGTCTGATTGTGAGGTGTTGTTCTTGTGTCTGTTCTTGTTTTGTACTTGTTTCTGTTCTGTCTTGGCTTGTACTTGTTCCTTGCTTCTCTTCCCGCGATTTTTTGCTTCGTCTGAATCAAAGTCACCCCCCCTTGTTCTTGTTTCGACCTAATACCTATGCGGGTACATGCATGAGTATTGAGCACATTTATATGCGCCCCTCAAGGCTCAAGAGGTATATAGAGTAACCCTGTGGACACCACACGGACTGGCAATACGCCGAGAGTAAAAAGCGTGTGAGCTGTCTTGGGAAGACACCTTAGCTGATCTTGAATAGACGCTAGGGCCCCTCTTCAAGTGGTAGCGGGGCAGTGATCCTTCATTGAAGGTGAGCTCCAGGTAGAGCCCAGCAATGGCACGCCATGGCTATGATGATGATGACTTCGACATTGTCGATGCAGATGGATGGAACCAATATGACTCTTACGCAATGAGAAGAGCCCCCCAGCAGACACAGATTCACATGACGCAACAGATGACCACGAAGGTAGCTCCAGCATATGATGGGAGAACCAGCTTCTTCGCCTTTGAAGATGCAATCGATGACTGGTGTGACATCACGGAGTTAGAACCTGAGAAACGTGGACCAGCCTTGCGCAATCGACTGGAAGGAGAGGCTCAGCAATACAAGAGGTTATTGGACAGACAAAGACTTCGGGATCCCAATGACGGAGTGAGTTATTTCAAAAGGTTTCTACGACCCCCATGTCATCAAAGGTGTTCAGAATGTGTTCTTATACTGTTTCATGCAGTTCATGAAGTTCAACAGAAGAACTATGGATCTTCAGAAGTGGATGACTAGATTTCAACTGACTGGCAACAGACTTATTGAGTCTTGGATGGATTTACTACCAGAAGTGTTGATTACTAGCCCTGAAGCAATCCAGTTTGTTCAGCAACAACGACAAGATCATGAACGAGATCAAAATGAACGAGCACAAGTGGCAGCAGCAACACCCGGCGCAGATCCTCACGTGATCATTCCCTGGTCAGATGAACTGGCATTAGTGGCATTCGGACTATTGAATGAGAACAGAAGACAAATAATGTGGTATACAGATTAGTGTGGGGATACAGAATTGTGCCCACAGACTCCAAAATAATTGTGTATCTTTGGAAATGATCGAGGGTACAGTTTTGTGTCCACAGGATTTTGGTGTAAGTTTTTTTTCAGTTTTTTTGTTTTTTAAGTTTTAAATTTATTTTAAATCATTTTCTATTTTTTGTTTCATCGCTTTAAAATGAAAATTAATTATCATTAAAAAATATATAGTTAATTAACATTCAATTTTATTTTTAACAAATTTAAACATTACATTTATAAAAAATAAATAATAAATATGATCAATATATATATATATATAATCATTATCATTCAATTCTTTGACAAATTTGAACATTATATTTATTGATGTCAGGATACACTATTGTGTCTTGATCTTGTCTGGGGTACAATATTGTGTCTTGGTCTTGTTTCTGTTCAAACATTTTTCATTTTTTTCATTTGTTTAAAGCTTTTTTCTTTTGCTTTTTATTTTCCATCATTGAAATTTTCCAGATGCCTCCCACAGAAAATTACATCCAGGTACACAATAGTATGGTTTGTTTGGGGGGTACACTACTGTGTTCAGCTGCTTTCCTGAGGTCATGGTTTTTTGATTTTTTTCAATCATTTCCTTTACCTTTTCCTTTGTTGCCTTTGCTAAAGGTTTTTTCCTTTTAATTAATTCCTTTCTTAGTTTCTTTCATTTGAAATTCTCAGAAATGCACAATTTCCCAAAATATATGATGCCTTTTGGAAACCCAATTAAAAAACATCACTCAAACATTTTTTCAAGGGGGTAGTCCATGAGCAACCCTGATACACAATAGTATGGTTTGTTTGGGGGGTACACTATTGTGTCCTGCTGCTTCCTGAGGTGATTTTGCTTTTTTTTTGCAATCATTTCCTTTACCTTTTCCTTTGCTAAAGCTTTTGTCCTTTTAATTAATTACTTTCTTAGCTTCTTTCATTTGAAATTCTCAGAAATGCACAATTTCCCAAAATATACGATGAATTATTGAAACCCAGTTAAGAAACATCACTCAAACAATTTTTCAAGGGGGTAGTCCATGAGCAACCCTGATACACAATAGTGTGGTTTGTTTGGGGGGTACACTTTTGTGTCCAGCTGTTTCCTGGGGTGATTTTTTTTCAAACATTCCCTTTACCTTTTCCTTTGCTAAAGTTTTTTCCTTTTAATTAATTAATTACTTTCTTAGTTTCTTTCATTTGAAATTCTCAGAAATGCACAATTTCCCAAAATATATGATGCCTTTTTAAAACCCAATTAAAAAACATCACTCAAACAATTTTTCAAGGGGGTAGTCCATGAGCAGCCCTGATGCACAATAGTATGGTTTGTTTGGGGGGTACACTATTGTGTCCAGATGCTTCCTGGTGTGATTTTTTCAAACATTCCCTTTACCTTTTCCTTCGCTAAAGTTTTTTTTCTTTTATGGTATTTCTATGGTATTACTATTGGATTTCTATGGAATTCCTATGGGATTTCCATGATGTTTCTATGATATTTCTGGAGGATCTCTATCGGATTTCTGAAGGGGTGCTATGGGAGTTCTATGGTATTCTTATGGGATTTCCATTGGATCCCTATGGGATTTCTATGGTATTTCTATTGGATTCCTATGGAATTTCTATTGGATTCCTGTGGGATTTCCAAAGTATTTCCATGATGTTTCTATAATATTTCTATGGGATTATTATTGGAATTCTCATGGGATTTCTTTGTGGTTCCTATGCTATTCCATGTTATGTCTATGATCTTTCTATGGGATTTCTGTGAAATTCCTATGGGATTTCCATGGTATTTCTATGATATATCTTTGGGACTACTATTGGATTTCTATGGGGTGTCCATTGAAAGTAAATTGAAATCAATTGAAATCAATTGAGAGTAAATTGCAATCAATTCAAAGTAAATTGAAATCAATTCGAAGTAAATTGAAATCAATTGAAAGTAAATTGAAATCAATTCAAAGTAAATTGAAATCAATTCAAAGTAAATTTAAATCAATTCAAAATAAATTGAAATCAATTCAAAGTAAATTGAAATCAATTGAAAGTAAATTGAAATCAATTGAAAGTAAATTGAAATCAATTGAAAGTAAATTGAAATCAATCCAAAGTAAATTGAAATCAATTGAAAGTAAATTGAAATCAATTGAAAGTAAATTGAAATCAATTCAAAGTAAATTGAAATCAATTGAAAATAAACTGAAATCAATTCAAAGTAAATTGAAATCAATTGAAAGTAAATTGAAATCAATTGAGAGTAAATTGAAATCAATTCAAAGTAAATTGAAATCAATTGAAAGTAAATTGAAACCAATTGAAAGTAAATTCAAATCAATTCAAAGTAAATTGAAATCAATTCAACGTAATTTGAAATATTTAAATTGAAATCAATTCAACGTAATTTGAAAGATTTAAATTGAAATCAATTGAAATCAATTCAACGTAATTTGAAATAAATTGAAATCAACTGAAATCTATCATTTTTTTGATTCCACACTATTGCGTGCCCGATCCCTTGTTTTTTCCACACTGTTGTGTATCCAAAATTTGTTTGGGGGGGAGGGGGGGGACCCCCCTACACTAATCTGTATCCTACATTACAAAGAATGGCATTCCCATTGGGAGAAAATTTGCTAGCATTGATTTTTGTAAGTCTAGCAGACCTGACTCAGCATCAGAGAAACACACTCACAAGTATCATGACACATCGTGGACGAACACTCGATCAGTACAATGTGCAAGAACTCAGAGATCTATTCCTGGAAATGTTTTGCACTACAAAGACAGCAGTAGACAATCCAATGATGCAAACCTCTGGCATGGTGCAGAGAAGATCTTTCCTCGTACTGGATGAAGGTGAACTAGAAGGAACTTACGGCTTTTGGGCCGAAGATGATGAAGACGGCGCAGAAGGATTCCTGGATGCTTTAGAAAATGTTTTCTGGGTTTATGATGACGCTGACTACACATGGAATCAGAGAAGGTTCCAAGGCAGACAGACCAGACGAGGTAAAGGTAAAGGAAAGAGAAAAGGAAAAGGAAAAGGCAGAGGAGGCCGAAGGTTCTTCAGATCAAGGAAAGGAAAAGGCCGAGGAAAAGGAAGAAGGAAAGGCCGCTCTCACATGGTGAGTGAAGAAGGATATGAAGAAGAATGGCAAGAAGGAGAAGAATGGAATGAATCCTATGAAGGCTATTGGGCCGATGATCAAAACTGGAATGAAGGCTATTGGGCCTATGATGATCTGTACTATCTTGATTAGTATGGATACTTCCAGAAGAAAGGAAAAGGAAAAGGAAAAGGAAAGAAAGGCAAGAAAGGCAAGGATGATGATGGCAAAGGAGGAAAACAAGGAGATGGCAAGGGTAAGTCCAACTATGTTCAACCTCAGACCACATCAACTCCTGCCATGCAGAACCAACAACAGCAACAAGCTCATTATTCTTCTGCAGCATCAAGCTCTGGTCATGGATTCTTTGCATTTGCAGAGACTGAACCAGCACGTGTGGATGCTTTGGCCGCCACCTTTGCAGAACAAGAAGTACATGGACGCACTCGCCGTGGAGGACAGAACCAACGTGATGCAACAGCGCAGTACAACAGGAGAGAACTCAAGAAGTTCCCTGTGTTAGTTGGAGATCTTGATGCACTTCGACAAGGTGTACAACGACGTCCAGCTCCTGTGCCCAGGCAAGTTGGTCTACAAGAAGGTGAGGCTATTGGTAAAAGGCACATCATTGTTTTCATATGGATGCTCTGTAGAGACAGAGGTACCATCTCATCCTGAAGGCTTTGTAGAGACAGAGGAATCAGGTGAGCAGCAGCGTGCTTTTTCATTTCATACTGTGCAGACTGATCTGGCATGTGAGAAAGGACTAGCTTTTCACACAGAGAATTCTGCACCACCAACTGTATGTATCATGGACCTTGGATGCACAAGAGCTACGGGCTCTCGACGAGCAGTTGAAGCATTTTGCAGATATGTTGACTCACATCCCAACAGTGGACTCTGGTATGAAATTCAACCAACAAGTTCAAGATTCTTCTTTGCAAATTCACAACAATCCAAGTGTACTGAGAAGCTTGTGATATTCCTGTATGACATGGATGGAACACTCAGTTCACAGAATTCGACATTGTCGAAGAAGGTGATGTCCCATTGTTGATGTCATTTCCACAGATGAGAAACCTTGGATTTCAATTTGAACTTACTCCAGAGAAGGCTTACTTGTCCTGTGCACGTATTGGCATGAGAAAAAATGAATTGAGAACAGCCATCAGTACTCATCTCATTCTCGAGTTACAAGATGTTGCATGGTACATGAGCCAAATTCATTTCAAGACTCCACAAGTCAAAAGTTTCTTCTCACAACACGATCACTTTGAGTACAGCCAGATTGCTGTGAAACAAGATGTTCAAGAAGAAGAAGCTTTGGTGACTGGTGACCACTGGCAAGTCGATCCACTACGTCGTGAACTCATCAGGCACCACAAGGACAAGAGAAGAAATCTACATGAGATGAATCGATCAGATGAAACTCCAATTCCAAAAGATCAACTTCTTGATGAGAGAGAGACACACATGGAATTCCAGAAGGGCAAGAAGAAGGTTCTGAACAAGGACAACTGGCGCACTGAGAGGAAGAGGTTTTCTGATCAGAGTGAAGAGTTCTGGAAGGACAAGACCATCTACAAGATCAAGGAGGACTGCGTGATCCCTGATGATGTCGTCAGAAGTGACCTTGATCGAGCAAAGTCTTTCGGTGGAAACATCGATGATCTGTTTCACCCTGAGTCAGCCTCTTCAGCGCCATCAGGTGTACAGAAAAAGCCAAGCTCCTTACAGAAGGAGGCAGGCAAATCGATTTCGAGAGGACCAAGCTTGAAAAAGATTGAGGTAGGTCCTCCAGCAGCAAGGAGACACGTAGGTAAGCAGAAACCAAAGGTTGTCGATGACTCTCAAGCAGGTTCATCGAGAAAGAAGGTTGTTGTTTCCTATCCCAAGCTTGATGAGGAAGATGAACTTGACAAAAGAGCTAGGGAGCTAGGATTAGACAAAGTTGAATCAGATGAACCTCAAGTCATTGAACCCAAATCTTCTGCACCTGCGCGTGTACGCGGTAAGCAAGATTCAGAAAGTCAAATCGAGAAACTAGGTAGTGATGCTCTTGAGCCTAGGCGAGTTTCGATTCCACTGCCTGGTAGTGAAGTGCCAGCCATGGCACCAGCATACAGAATGATGCGCAGGAAACTGGAGGATAGTGTCGAACTTTACAAACTTAACATCAAACACTATCACATGTCTCCTACTCAATTCAGACGAAGGACTTCCATGTTGGGACTTCCTGACTCTGTTTATGAAAAGTTTGAAGACATGTATAACAAGTGTCGTGTGTGTAGTACTTCACTTGCACCACCGCCGCCGAGAGCCAGGATTTCAGGCATACGAGCAACCAACTTTGGTCATGCTACCTTTGTTGATCATGCTGAAATTCAGTTGAGGAAGAACAAGTACATGGTGTTGCTTGTTCTTGATGGTGCAACCAACTTACTTTCTGGGCTACGGCACAAAACTCACTGAACAACAAAGAGGCTACTCAGGCTCTAAGGTTGTGGACTGATGAACACAATTGTATGCCGAAAGCCGTTGTAGGTGATGAAGCTTTTTCCAAGAAGACTTTCTGACTTATTACCGAACTCATGGTATCAAGGAATGTCCCTGTGGTTCAAGAACCCCATGGCCTAACAGAGCTGAATCAGCTGTCAGGCTTTTCAAACGACAATGGAAAATCATGTCAAAGGACCTTGAAGATGATAGGTTCAAAGGAGTTACAATCAGAGAAGCTGTGAAGCGTACTGTTTGGGCCAGAAGCACTCAACTCACTTTTTGTAATTATTCACCTTTGGAAATTGCCACTGGTAGACGGCCACCAGATCTTCTGGACATTGAAACTTCTGATCCTGCTCAACTGAGTGTTGATCCTTTACCTGAAGATAGAACACAACAAGAGTTGCAAAGGTTAGCACTGAAGGCACATCAGAAAGCAAGACAAGCTGCTGACCTTAGGCATGAGATGGCCAAACGAACAATGCCTTCAGATGGACCCTACAAACCATGTGACAAGGTTTTCGTTTGGTCTTCCCCTGTCAATGCTAATTCTATTGCCTCCAAGGCATGGGAGAAGGAAAGGTGGATCAGAGGTACTGTTATCTCTCAAGAAGGTGCTATGGTCAATGTTCATGTTGACAACTCAGTCGTGCGTGTCAACCAATCGAAGATCAGGCGTGATCATGATGAATGGCATGATGTTGCTGTCCCTGGACTTGACAGTTCAGAGCCTGTTCCACTTGCAGCTGAAGAAGAAGACTATGAACCAGATATAGCTGAATATGCTGAAGCTTACCTAGGTGAGCAAGCTCATTGGTTCTGTCAAACCGGAAAGTGCGATGTTGTGGAACTCTTTAGCAGCAACACTGGTCTTAGTTGGCACATGTCTAGATTGAACATGAAGGTTGGTGAACCCTGAACCTATTGTCCACAAGCATGGTTGGAGTTTCAACAGTAAGACCAAACAATACCAAGATTGGAAACAACTTGAGAAGCTTGATCCTGAATACGTGTTGATCACAAATCTTTCACCAAATTCCTGGAAATACTCGGTTTTCAAGTTCTGCCTTGATGTGATGAAGTGGCAGGTTGACCGAGGAAAGGGTTTCTTTGTGATCACTCCACCTGATTCAGGATTTGCTCAATTCTTAACTTGGAAGAAACTTCAGAAGGACAGAATCCTTTATCACATTGGTTGTTTCCACCTTGACATGAAAAACTACTGTCATTGTGATCCTGCGATCAAAAACTTGCGCGAGTATTACAATCATGATGACGACTTTGATTTGTTGGAACCACAACATGCCTTCAAGAGAGAAGGGAAGCAGTGGAAGGATCCATAATGCAAGGTCTTACAATCACGTTTGTGTTCATTCATTGCACACTTCACGCAACTTGTTCCTTGGAAGGACATGAGACAGTATTTCATGTTTGAAGATCTGTTGAATCATTTTGATGATGGAACATTGTGGCACAGTGGCACGTCAATGTTTTTGGATCGTGGTGCTGAGTGCTCATGTTTGTTGCAAGACTTGCATCATGTTGAGACCTCTATTCCAGTGTCATTGAAGCACATACTTCCACAGAGGTTTATCACTCAGTTGCTTATCCAAACATTGAGAAAGATTGATCAGTTGCCAAGGAGTACAGAGGCCAGTGTCAGAGAATCACCTGACCCCAGAATCATTGAACTGATTCCTGGAATTCAAGATGTCAGGAAGAAGACATTGCCTCAAATGTACTTTGGAGATTGCAGTGTGCTCAGAGGAACTTATGGTCGAGCGAAGCCTTTGTTTCAACATCCTGAAGATGCTGTCTTACTCATTTGGAAACCTCGTGACTATGATCATTTTCACTTCATGTTTGTGTCAGAGCTGTATCCACATCATGAACAGTTCAACATCCATGAGTGGAGTATGATTGTCTTCTCACGTGAAATGACTGGTGCTATCGAAAGGAGAGTTGAAGATCCTCCTACTCAAGGAAGCACAACATCAAATGATGACGATCCTATTCATCCAGATCAGCATGGATGTTCCACCACATGTTGATGACATGTTGAGTGGTGATGAACCGGGTGATCCTCTGGACGATGATCACCAACCTGATTACAACATTGGACCAGATCCAGATGATGATGATGATCAAGGGTATATAATTCCAGATGATTATGGACCACCACCTGATGATGACTTGGATACGCCAGGAATTCAGGACTCGGGGGAAACACATCAACCAAGTTCACCATCAACTCCGTTTTCCAATCCTGACGTTCCAATCGAAGAAATTGCTAATCCTGGACAAGATGATGATTCTCCACCAGGACCTGATCCAACGTCTGAGCCTATCAGAGTTCAAAGGAAACAGAGACAGATCTCAACTGATTCTACTGATGCTTTACCAAAGGCAAAGGCAAAGGTGATTATCAAGAGGCCAAAGGTTCAAGTACCAGGTCATGTGAAACGTATTTCAGTTCCTACTTAGAAGCATGATGATGAAGAAGATGAAGGACCTTCACATGATCCTACTGCCTCAAGTTCAAATGATAATTCAACTCCATTGCCGACCACAACACCGACATTGTTTATGCCAGGTGATTTTGCGCAGCCAGCGCAACAGCAGCCGTCACAAGGAACACCAAAATTGGTATCATCTCAAGACGATGATGATGAAACAGAACCATATGAAACAAACGATACTCCTGTTTTGACTGAGGAAGACATTGCTCAGCTTCAGGAAGAAGATGTGGACACTGAACCTTACACCTCAGACCACTCTCATTTTGTCGACATTGATGGTACTGTTTTTGTTCCTTTAGGACCCAAAATCCAAGCTGCTCCTGATTTTGGTTCATACGATGTTACTGGGTTCAAACAGTTTGAACAGTAACTTGCCAAGAATGGAAAGAAGCAGCCAAAGGCAGAATCAGTTATCACCCAAGAAGTCTTGAAGAAGTATGCTAAGGAGATCAAACAAGCCAAGCTTGAAGAATTCAGAAGTTTTCTGGATCTCACTGCCATGACTTTTCGTGACAAGAGACGTCATAAGACTGATAACTATGTCACTGGCAGATGGGTGCTTACCATCAAGGTTGATAAGGATGGACAGTTCAAGAAGTTCAAGGCTAGGCTTTCAAGATGCTCAAAAGTATGACTTACAGACTGACAGTCCTACTGCTACCAGGTATGGTTTTCGTGTGGCATCTCAGCATGCAGCCTCGATGTATTGGGATTTACTCCATTTAGACTTGAAAACTGCCTTCCTCCAGGGGGAAACGTACGACTTAGACCGACGCGTTATCCATGTCAAGTTGCCTACTGACATTGGTTTGCCTCCTTACTTGGTTGGTTTGTGCACTCGTTCCGTCTATGGACTTGCGGACGCACCACGGAGATGGTGGAACCGCTTAGACAAATTTCTGATTTCGCTTGGCATTCAACCAACAAGAGCGGACAGGTGTACATATGTGTGCTATGATGGTGCTTTTAAGGAGCCAAAACAGGTTAGCTTTGCTGACTCTGAGGCAACAGAACCGGCACCTGTGTCCTACTATATGGCGTAAGCTCACAGGAGAGTTAGGAAACGCGTGATGAATCCGCCGACATTGCTGAGGAAGTTCATAAGTCTCTTTTGGTTGAAGACAGATTGTTTTCAGCTTGTTATCAACAAAGCCAAACATGGAAACAGAGAAAAGAGTTCAAGGAGAAGAAGGTTGAAGATTGTGCTTGGACTCCTGTTGTTGATGGAACCATGTTGAAGTTTTTGACAATCTGATGAGTACAAGTCTGGTTGGTATTCTTTTGAAAATGGTCATGCTCAAGTTGCCTATCGTGCAAAAGCTTTGAGAACTCCTGATCCATATGATGATCGTAAGATGTTCCACTTGAGGACTTCTTTTGCGAAAAGAAAAGGAGTTTGGCGGTTACTTGAAGTGAGTCATGACTTGAACAAAGAAAATGTTTCCACAAGTTTGGAAGAAGAAGCTGAAATACTTGTTTCAGTCTTCTTACCTTCAGAGCGTACCTATCTTGCCACGACACCACAGTTGACACCTGAGATTGTTGAAGAACTCTTGGAACACTTCATGGACCCTGTGAATGGCAGTAATGCCAAGGGCAGAAAACCAATTGGCATGTGTTGTCTTCATGTTGATGACTTGTTCATTACTGGAACCCCAGAGTTTCTGGAGAAGTTCAAGAAGGTTGTCAAGTCACAATTCAAGATTGGTCATGAAGATGTGAATGACTTGATGTGAATGTCAACGTGTGAAGTGGATCATTGAAGAAATGACTAAGAAGAAATCTCACATCACTGTTGAACAATCACTGTGTGTCAGTGAACTCACCGAGGTTGTCATACCTAAAGGCTTGAAGGATGAAGACAAATGTGACATGGAGTTCCACACTGCCTATAGGTCACTCTTAGGTAATATCAACTGGTTACAATCAAGAACCCAATTTCAGTCATGTTATCAGTTTTCACGTTGTGCTTCTGCTGCTGCTTCGCCCCCTATAGGTGATTGCAAAACGTCGAACAAACTTTGCAGGCAAATTGTAGGGGACCCGATGGAACTGATGTTCTGGCCACTTCAAGGTGATTCTAGGTTAGTTGCTATGCCCGATGCAGCGTTTAGGAACAACAGCGACAAATCTTCACAGCGCGCGGTGGCTATTTTCATGGCTGAACCAAGGAAGGAAAAGAGTAAAAACACCAAAGGTTCTCTGATTATCTTTGAATCAACCAAGATCAAACGCACAACCCTGAGTACAACTGTTGCAGGGTTGTATGCAGTGATGAAGTGTTATGGAACATGTCAAATGTTGAGAGGACTTATCAAGGACATCACTGGACTTTCAAGTGACATTCACATGAGGACTGATGCAAACAATCTTGTGACTACTGCCAGTACTACTCATGTTCCTGAACAACAAGAGACCGTTCATATGATTCAGATGCTTAGGAAAGAAGCATGTTCAGGTTCCATTGCTGACTTGCCACATATCAGAACTCAATGATGTTTAGCTGATTGTTTGACCAAAAAGTCTGCTAATCCTCGGAATCTTATTGATGCCGTTCGACAAGGTGTTCTTAAAGAAGTGGGTGCTCATCATCCATTCAGATCATTACTGGAACACAAGGCTTACCTCAGGTCATGGTTGCCAACAGTTTGCAGTCATGTTGATTTCAGGCATGATGTGTTTCTGTTAGGTGATACCCTGAGGGATTCTTGATTATTTTTTGAATTTGTGCCTGCGGCTCAAGGGGAAATAGAGTCTCGAAGATCGCACTGTTTCTTCACTCGAGCTCTAACCGGTGGACTAGAACCTCAGCCGCAGAGACACGCGCTAAGGCAGAATCTAGCAATCGAAGAAAAGAATTCCCTGATTCACAGTATGATGATGAGGTAAGGCACAGTGAACCAGCAAAGGGATATGCTCAGAGGAAGCCCGAGGTAATCCCAGAAGCTAAATACAGAACACCAGAAACCTTACCAATGGAGGATCATTTAGCATTCAGTGAAGGTTACAGATATGAGACAGAATGGTTTCAAGCTCACGAGAGAGTGAGGCAGAAACGATCAAGAGGCATCCACTCGCTCATGGGACCAAACAATATGTCAGGTTTCGACAGGCATCAGAGTTTTATGTTATTTCCTGGGTCCTCTATTGGGGCACAGAGCATGGAGGATTTGATGACTCTCTCAAATGGATTGCTGAGTTTCTGAAGTATCTCTGTGGTTACACTACACAAGATGAAGAGGACTGGTTTGATGGTCTATGCAATGACTTCTACGTCGATTTGACTGGACGAAGAAACGACAGTCATTACCTGGGATGTAGCAAGAGTTTGTCAGGTGCGTTGAGACATTGCAAAAGAAGATCCCTTTTCACAGAAAGTGTAAGTATGAACATTGTTGACTGTTTTGACCAGATGGATTGGCATAGCCCAAAACGATACAACATGTCTGGAGCGCAGTTTGCTGCCCTGCTTTTGTGCAATCCGAAGCAAAAAAAAATCGTAGAGATTTATATGCAGTGGGAATGGTATCCATACAGCGCAGCTGCAACATACCCCTTCGACGTTCGTCTGGGAGCTCTGCAAGGCAACTCCAATCAAGTTGTAGAACTAAATGTGGCACATCACCCACTGACATAATGGTGAAGCAATGAGCTTGGGCTGGATTTTTCATGTCACTGATTCTGGAAATTTACCATCCATTCAACAATATGGCCTGAAGACCAATGTGAAGGGAAGTGGAAAAGGTGGAAGAGATGCAGTACACTTCATGTATCACAACGACAATGGTCAGGGCTACATAAGGATGGCAGAGGGCACTACTCCACCAAGATCACACAAACGCCCAGTGTACCTCGTGTTGGATCCAAAGTTCATTGAGAGCCAGCAGCTATTCCTTACCAAGAACGGGGTGGTTTTATTTCACAGTGACATTTCTTTCCAGTACCTCCACGTCAAGGAACAACTCCCCACACTAGCGTGTAATGTGATTCATAAAGGACGTGGTCACGCTCTTCCTCCTTCTGTAACAGGTGGCACATGGCATTCAGACACCACATGCCAACACGCCAAAAGAGAGAAGGGCATTGGTTTTATTCCTGGAGGTCCCATTCCTGATTCGATCAGAACAACAGCATGGCAGTTCATGGGACAACAAATTCCTCAGAACTATGGGAGACTTGTCTTTGGTACGCCATTGGACAAGGAAGCTGACTTTGATCCAAGCCTCGAAATCATCCATCCATCGAGAAGACCAGGACGCTCTCTGCAGAGAGAGGAACCTGAGAGTCAATGGGAGCAGCAACGCTCCTCATCAGGAAGTTCAGAACCTCCACAAGATGATCCTCAACAAGATGAACCACCACAAGATGATCAACAAGAGGACACATCAGCCAATGTTCAAGATGATCCCATGGGTGAAGAGGTCGTTGATCTTTGGGAAGCAGAAGATCCACCAGATGATGATTAAGCAGTTGAACAAGCCACATGTTCTTCTATTTTTGCATCAAATCCCTGGGTCCTATATGAAGCAGGTATCATTTGTGCACGAGATGAGGATGGTGAGATCATCAAGAACTCGAGAAGGTCATTGTCCCCAGAGAATGGAACTATTTGCTTTCACCTCAGAGAATTGCATTGAGAAGGCAATCCATTGGTCGTGCTGATTGGGAAAAGCTTCCATGGACCGGACATGGGAAACGTGTCGAATGCTTGCATTTCTGAAGAAGGAAGGAAAGATCAACATCATGAGAAATTATTTAGACGGCTGTCGTCGATATTGGACAGACTGGATGCGAGGTCAAGAAGAACCACAAGGTTGGGAAGACAGGATTGACATCGCCAGGGAAAACTGGCATGAGTCATGTCTTCTGTACGAGCGTGATTTGATGATTCAAGAAGATCTTGAATGGTTTACAGAGGCTGTCTTCGTCTTCTACACCAAACATCTCGACAAGCTGATCAGAGAGAATGAGAAGTTGTGGGGAGACTTCTGCAAGAAGAGAACAGACGCTGCTGGGAAGATCTTGGAAGGACTGGAGTTGAACACACATGGTTACAACATGAGAGATCCAAATGTTGAGGTTCCCATGAACAAGAAGACAGTCATTCCTGAACCAGAACGTCACTTCTCATTCTCCACGAAGCTGATGGTTGATGGCAATTGATCTGTATGAAGAAGAAGCACCAAGAGATTTTTGCCCTTACGCCATCTTTGCTCTCAAGACGCTTCGACAGTTTGTGGACAGCAGAAAGGAAATGACAGCTCAGTCCTACAGATTCTTCATTGAGCATGCCTACAACCAATTCTTCCAACATGAAGCATTTCATCATTCTGCAACCGCAAGAACCAAGGCCAAGGACATTGGTGCAGGTGAATGCCACACATCAACAAAGCTTGCTGGATATGTCTGGATTGCAGGTGAAAAGGAGATGACACATGTTCCAAAAGATCAAGCTGATGATGTTGATATGGAAAAGCATGATGAAGATGCTGAGGAAGAACTTGATGACCTGCCAAGGTTACAAGTGATTTTGAACCCTCAGGAGAAGCAAGATGATGACAAAGGTGTAAGCTCTCTGCAGAGAGAGGAAACACAAGAACAAGATGGACCATCTGGAGATGATGATGACATCTTGGAATACGTGGCAGAGATCACAAGACCTGAGGATAGGCTTGGTCAACATTTGGTGAGGCAGCTCAGTCTTGCACATCAACGACTTTTACATGCTATCTATCTATCTATTTATCTATCTATCTATTTATTTTCTATCAATCTATCTATCTGATCATCTTTCTATGCCACGCAAAAGCCACCGGCCGAGCGGCGGAGACCCAGGGACGCCAGAGGGACACCGGCGCACACCGGGGCGTACATCCGACCCCTTGGCAGTGCACATTGTCCCACGCCTGCCACGCAAAAGCCACCGGCAGAGCGGCGGAGACCAAGGGACGCCAGATGGACACCGGCGGACACCGGGGCGTACATCCGACCCCTTGGCAGTGGCAGTTCACATTGTCCCACGACTGCCACGCAAAAGCCACCGGCAGAGCGGCGGAGACTAAGGGACGCCAGAAAAACACCGGCGGACACCGGGGCGTACATCCGACCCCGTGGCAGTGCACCAAGTCCCAGGCCTGCCACGCAAAAGCCACCGGAGATCAAGGGACGCCAGAGGGACACCGACGGACACCGGGGCGTACACCGCATGTGAAATATGAGGGGTCAGTGTGATGATGTGTGTGTGAGTGATGTATGTGAGTGATTATGTATGAGTGTGATGTGTGTGTGATTATGTATGAGTGTGATGTGTGTGTGTTGTGTGTGTGTTGTGTTGTGTTGTGTTGTGTTGTGTTGTGTTGTGTTGTGTTGTGTTGTGTTGTGTTGTGTTGTGTTGTGTTGTGTTGTGTTGTGTTGTGTGTGTGTGTGTGGTGAGTGATGTGTGTGTGTGAGAGCGATGATGTGTGAGTGTGATGTGTGTGTAAGTGATGTGTGTGAGTGATGATGTATGTGTGTGTGTGAGTGATGTGCGCGTGTGTGTGAGAGTGATGATGTGTGAGTGTGATGTGTGTATAAGTGCTGTGTGTGAGTGATTATGTACGTGTGTGAGTGATGTGTGTGTGGGGGAGTGATGATGTGATGATTGTGTGATTAAGTGATGTGAGTGATGATGTATTGAGTTGATGTGTGCGGGAAGGGAGGGAGGACCGGAAGGAGCGGATACAGAGCTAAAAACAAAAACCCCACACGTCAATGTGGGGAAAAATAGGAAAAATGTCGGATATATCGGAAGGAAATGAATAAGTCTTTTTCATGTGACCTCCACCAATTGACATTCCAATGGCATTCTCATTCTGTCGTGCATTTTTTGACATTCTATTTGACATAAATTGTAAATGTAATTTGGCATCCTACTGTCCGACACAATTCTATTCTGATGTTGCATGTGGCATGTTTTCTGGCATTTGCTCTGATTTTTTGTCTTACGTTCGATCTGGGACTCTATCCGACGTTCTATCTGATGTTCTATCTGACACATTCATGTACATGCACATGTACATGCATATAACATGCTTACTTATAATTTATGTTCAGACACTTTTGCTGGAGTTCTGAGATGTTGCATCCTGTTTTCTGGTCCGGAGCCTGGGCCTCGCGGAAACAAACGCCCTCAGGTGTGGTTTGTGACTTATCGGCTTAAGTGCCAGAAAATATGCAGCGAAAATGCCAGAATATGTGTATAGAATGTCAGGATATGCCAGTGTCACATGAAATGTCAGAATAGAGTTATGTCAGAATGCCAGCAAAAAAGTCATTTAATATCACTTATGAGTCATATATATAGGAGGTCAGATAGAATGCCGGATAGAATGTCGCATCGTAAACCCGTCAGACAGAATTCCATATAAAATGCCACTTTGAATGTCACAATGTCCCAATGCCAAATAAACCAACAAAATGTCAAAAGATATGCCAGATAGAATGCCAAAGAAAATGAGCATTTTATCTAACGTTCTTTACCATTCTATCTGACTCGCTGGCATATATTCTAACCGTTCTGGCATTTCATTTGGCATTCTGTCTGACAACTGATGTGGCATTCTTTCTGACATTTGACCTGGCATTTTTTCAAACATCCTATATATCTGGCATTTTATCTGGCATGCTATCCAGCATTCTATTTGGCCTTCTATCTGACATATATCATATTTCATATATGTATATATATATACCTATTTGAATATTCCCGAGAGCGTCTGAGCGCAGGGTTCTTCCAATAGTGGGGGTCTGTATCTCATCTTCTCATCTTCACAGCTTCTTATCTTCACATCCTCTCATCTTCACATCTTCTCATCTTCACACCTTCTCATCTTCACATCTTCTCACTTCTCATCTTCACATCTTCTCATCTTCTCATCTTAACATATTCTCATCTTCACATCTTCTCATCTTCTCATCTTCACATCCTCTCATCTTCACATCTTCTCACTTCTCATCTTTTCATCTTCACATTTTCTCATCTTCTCATCTTCTCATCTTCACATCTTCTCATCTTCACATCTTCTCATCTTCACATCTGCTCATCTTCACATCTTCACATCTTCTTCTCTTGCCCTCTTGGCCTCTTGCCCTCTTTTTCACATCTTCTCATCCTCACATCTTCACATCTTCATCACATCCTCACATCTTCACATCCTCACATCTTCACATCTTCTCCTCTTGCCCTCTTGCCCTCTTGCCCTCTCGCCCTCTTGCCTTCTCCTTCTTTTCTATTTCTCTTCTGAAGGCGGGGGCAAGGGCAGTGCCAACGAGACGGCACGAAACGCAACCCTTTCGCACGAAATGAGGTTCGATCGCCAAAAACTGAAGCAAAATTGCGATTTGAAGGTGTCCGGCGCAACCCTTTCACACGAAACGAGGTTCGATCGTCAAAAACTAAAGCAAAATTGCGATTTCAAGTTGTCCCGCGCAACTCTTTCGCACGAAAGGAGGTTCGATCGTCAAAAACTAAAGCAAAATTGCGATTTCAAGTTGTCCCGCGCAACCTTTTCGCACGAAAGGAGGTTCGATCGTCAAAAACTGAAAGGTAAAATTGCGATTTCAGGTGTCCCGCGCAACCCTTTCGCACGAAATGAGGTTCGATCGTCAAAAACTGAGGGAAAATTGCGATTTGACTTGTGCTGGAGCAACCCTTTCGCACGAAATGAAGGTCGATCGTCAAAAACTGAAGCAAAATTGCGATTTGAAGGTGTCCGGCGCAACCCTTTCACACGAAACGAGGTTCGATCGTCAAAAACTGAGCAAAATTGCGATTTCAAGTTGTCCCGCGCAACCTTTTCGCACGAAACGAGGTTCGATCGTCAAAAACTGAGGTAAAATTGCGATTTCAAATTGTCCCGCGCAACTCTTTCGCACGAAATGAGGTTCGATCGTCAAAAACTGAGGTAAAATTGCGAATTCAAGTTGTCCCGCGATCCCCCCCCCTTTAAGGGGGGGGTGGGGGGGGTTGAAAACTGAAATATTTCACTTTCGGGGGGGGTTACCCCCCCCACACACCTAGAAATATTTCAGCTAAAAATTTCTGGTTTATAATGGTCTCTCCAGGGCCTGGTTGAATTCAAGGCTGAACGTCAAGCTCTGAAACATGTTTGGCAAGTTCACTCTCTTATTTATTTTCTTGGAAAGGTGATTTTTTTAGGGGGGGACCCTGCTAGAACTGTAAAATACCATGGTTTTGCAACTACCCCCCCTCAAAAATTTCACCCTTGTATTTCGGGGTAGGAAACATAAAGGGGCTCCTCGAGCATTGGCAATGGATTTTTTTAGGGGGGGACCCTGCTAGAACTGTAAAATACCATGGTTTTGCAACTACCCCCCCTCAAAAATTTCACCGTTGCATTTTTCTATGTGTAATTATATGTATATATATATATATATATATATATCTATATATGAATGTATGAAAGTATGAATGTATGAATGTATGTATGTACGTTATGAAAGGGTGTGCCATACCATCTCTGGGCTAAAAATGTTGCATCCGGAGGACCCCCCCCCACATCTTTTCGAAGCCCAAAAAACATGTGGGGGGGGTATATTTCATGTGGTCAGGTGAAATATTTCTCAGAAATTTCTTGCCTTACCCCCCCCCAAATATTCCAGGGTTAAAGGAGGGGGGATGTCCCGCGCAACCCTTTCGTGTGTAAAAGTGTTAATGTGTAAAAGCGTCTGTGTGTAAAAGCTTTTGTGTGCAAAAGTGTCAGTGTGTCAAACTGTTTGTGTGTAAAAGCGTCTGTGTGTAAAAGCGTCTGTGTGTAAAAGCGTCTGTGTGTAAAAGCGTCTGTGTGTAAAAGCGTCTGTGTGTAAAAGTGTTAGTGTGTAAAAGCGTCTGTGTGTAAAAGCTTTTGTGTGCAAAAGTGTCTGTGTGTAAAAGTGTTTGTGTGTAAAGGCGTTTGTGTGTGAGAGCGTCTGTGTGTGTGCAAGCGTCTGTTTGTAACTGTGTGTGTGCAAGCGTCTGTGTGTAAAAGCTTTTGTGTGCAAAAGTGTCTGTGTGTCAAAGTGTTTGTGTGTAAAAGTGTCTGCGTGTAAAAGCGTCGTTGTGTAAAAGCGTCTGCGTGTAAAAGCGTCTGTGTGTAAAAGCGTCTGTGTGTAAAAGCGTTAGTGTGTAAAAGCGTCTGTGTGTAAAAGCATTGTGTGTAAAAGCGTCTGTGTGTAAAAGTGTTTGTGTGTAAAAGCGTCTGTGTGTAAAAGTGTCGTCTGTGTGTAAACGCGTCTGTGTGTAAAAGCGTCTGTGTGTAAAAGCGTCTGTGTGTTAAAGTGTTTCTGTGTAAAAGTGTTTGTGTGTAAAAGTGTCTGTGTGTAAAAGCGTTTGTGTGTAAAAGCTTCTGTGTGTACAAGTGTCTGCGTGTAAAAGCTTCTGTGAGTAAAAGCGTCTGTGTAAAAGTGTTTGTGTACAAAAGTGTTTGTGTGTAAAAGTGTCTGTGTGTAAAAGCGTCTGTGTGTAAAAGTGTTTCTGTGTAAAAGCCTCTGTGTGTAAAACCGTCTGTGTAAAACCGTCTGTGTGTAAAAGCTTTTGTGTGTAAAAGCGTCTGCGTGTAAACACTTCTGTGTGTAAAGCTCCTGTGCGTAAAAGGGTCTTTGTTAAAAGTGTCTGTGTGTAAAAGCGTCTGTGTGTAAAAGTGTCTGTGTGTAAAAGCGTCTGCGTAAAGTGTCTGTGTGTAAAAGCTTCTGTCTGTAAAAGCTTCTGTGGGTAAAAGCGTCTGTGTGTAAAAGCTTTGTGTGTAAAAGCGTCTGTGTGTAAAACTGTCTGTATGGAAAAGCGCCTGTGTGTAAAAGTGTCTGTGTGTAAAAGTGTCTGTGTGTAAAAGTGCCTTGTGTGTAAAAGCGTCTGTGTGTAAAAGTGTCTCTGTGTAAAAGCGCCTGCCTGTAAAAGCTTCTCTGTGTAAGGGGTTCTCTGAGTAAAAGCTTGCTCTGTGTAAAATCTTCTGTGTGTAAAAGTGTTTGCGATGCAAACTATTGTCTTGTACTTCTGCTATATTGTCTTGATACTCCTCTTCTCGACTGCCTATACCACATCTTTAATATATTGTCTTGTAATATGGTGTCTCCATACTAACAAGAGAAGACCCTGCTCCTCTACGCTCTCGGGCCATCCGTCGTCTAGTTTGTATATGTTGACTTTTTCCCCACATCTTTGTGTGGGGTTCTTGTTTTTGATTCTGTATCCCGGGTTCTCCTCCTCCTCCCGCCTCCCGCCTCCACAACATCATTGTCACACACAACTTTGTCACACATCATCTCTCAGACACAACTTTTTCACACACAACTTTGTCACATACCATCTTTCACACACAACTTTGTCACACCTCGTCTTGCACACACAACTTTGTCACAAACAACTTTGTCACACACCATCTTTCACACACAACTTTTCACACACCATCTTTCACACACAACTTTGTCACACACCATCTTTCACACACACCATCTTTCACACACAACTTTGTCACACACCATCTTTCCCACACAACTTTGTCACACACCATCTTTCACACACAACTTTGTCACACACCATCTTTCACACACAACTTTGTCACACACCATCTTTCACACACAACTTTGTCACACACCATCTTCCTTCGTTTCACGTGGCAGGCATTGCACTTCGTCACATCCACCTTCGTTTTGCGTGGCAGGCGTGCGTATGGCACTGGGCTGGCTCTGGTGGCGCGCTTGGGCCGGTTTTGGTCGTCCGTGACGCCGCAGCACTTTGCGTGGCAGGCATGGCACTTGGTCACACCGACCTTCGTTTCACGCAGGCGTGGCACTTCGTCACATCCACCGCCGTGGCACTTTGCGTGGCAGGCGTGGCACTTGGTCACATCGACCTTCGTTTCACGTGGCAGGCGTGGCACTTGGAGACATCTACCTTCGTTTTGCGTGGCAGGCGTGCCACTTTGTCACACACACACACACCATCTTTCACACACCATCATTGACACACCATCTTTCACACACCACTTTGTCACCCACCATCTTTGACACACCATCTTTCACACACAACTTTGTCACACACCATCTTTGACACACACCCAGAAGATGAGGTTAGGTTAAAAAGGTGCTTTTAGGTTATAGACTATTTTCTGCCTAATAGGTAAAACGAAACTAACTATTAGTCAGAACCCTTTAGGTTATCCAATCAAATAACCTAACCTATTTTTAAGGTTATTCATACAATTTACCTTTTTTTCTTGAGGTTATTCATACAAGTTACCTTTTGTTTTCAAAGGTTATTCATACAACTTACCTTTTTTCCCAAGCTTATTTATATCATTGACCTTCTGTCTTCACTGGATACTCTCCAATATCTCTCACAAATATCACGCACATATTTCTCAACTCTTTGGTCTGAATTTTTGGCCCTTCCACTTTCGTAGGTATCGAAACTGTACATCACTTTCCCTCCTTGGTTGACCCCTGTGATGTCACCACTGGCCAGCGCCTGGTTGAAGGCATCAGCATCGCCATGGAAGTAGTGATGGAGCATGATTGCACGTGGAAAACTGGTCTGGGCATCTTTGCCAAAGCTCTTGTCAGAGGTCTCTTCAGCCAGCTTCTGAAACTGGGATTGTCTGCCTGCATTTCCCAGCAGCCTGTCTTGGAGTTCTTCTTGTAACAAGCAGTCGCCCGACATAGTGTTTTCTTCCGTGGTTTCAGATTTTTCCCAGATCTCCTTGATCTGTGCTGGAACTTTTCCTGCTTTGAGCAGCCTGTTGAACTTGCCACCAGAACCTTTGGAACGCTTTTCATTGTGACCATCAGGATCCACACATTCATCCTGTTCCCTCACTTCTTCTTCTTCTTTTTCTTCTTCTCACTCAACCTTCTAAACCTCTTCTTTCGCTTCTGGCACCCCAGACTGGAGCTTGGAGACTTGGTCTCTGGTACCACCTTTGGCAGCAGGCCTTTTGAAAGGTGCAGGGGTGTCTTCCTTTTTGTTCCTCTTTTCTTTCTTCTCCTTTTGTTTCTTCTCCTTTTTGCCCTTGGCACTTCCTTTGGCTTTGGCCTTTGGCTTCGGTTTTTTCCCTTTGAAAATCTTTGGTGGTGTCTTTGGCACCTTGGGTTTGCTTCCTGCCTTTGCTTTGGAAGCTGGTTTTTCAAGCGGTTGCTGCTCTTCCTCCTCTTGCTCCTCTTCCTTATCCTCATTCTCTTCATTTTCCTTCTCTCCCTTATTCTCATTCTCTTCATCTTCCTTCTTTTCGGGTTCCATTGCCACCTCAGAAGCCTGGCTGTAGCAAGGGCTCCCAGGTAAATACCTGGCAGTAGTTTTCACTGGGCTGTTGCGCATGGAGCGACAAAAAGTGTGTAATTGGATACCTGGTATGCACTATTTATACATGTTAATTTGTTGGAGTGTTACTTGAAGGTTATTAGAGAGATATTTTTACATTGTGGATAACTTCTTGAAGTGGTACTTGAAAATTATTAGAGATATATTTCTACAGTGTTCATGTTGCCAGCAAAACCTTGGAAGTGATGGTGCTTGAGAGCAGCGCACACTGTGTCTGTGTGTGCATCATTGTGCATCTAGTCTCTACTATTTGCTGCTAATGACAAACATTTTAGATTTCAACCATGTTAGCATTGCTGCTGTTGGCTTTGGGCCTGGAAAGAATGCAACAGAAAAATGCCATGCAAGCACCTACAGGACTTCTGTTTTTGGTGATGGTTTTGATGACAACGATCCTTTTGATTTGGAGAAACAAGATTTTTTTTGCAAAAGTTCCAGCCAAAAAAATGATTTTTTTAAGGAACTGTTGCAACACAGTGCCAAGGTGCCTTAGCAGTTTGCTTAGAAGTTTCTAAGCAAAGTGCTAAGGGGCCTTAGCAGTTTGCTTAGAAGTTTCTAAGCAAACTGCTAAGCTGCCTTAGAAGTTTCTAAGTAAAGTGCTAAGGGGCCTTAGAAGTTTCGAAGCAAACTGCTAAGGCCACCTTGGAAGTTTCTAAGCAAACTGCTAAGCTGCCTTAGGAGTTTCTAAGCAAACTACCAAGCTGCCTTAGCAGTTTGCTTAGAAACTTCTAAGGCCCTTAGCAGTTTGCTTAGAAACTTCTAAGGCCCTTAGCAGTTTGCTTAGAAACTTCTAAGGCCCTTAGCAGTTTGCTTAGAAACTTCCAAGGTGGCCTTAGCAGTTTGCTTAGAAACTTCTAAGGTGGCCTTAGCAGTTTGCTTAGAAACTTCTAAGGCCCCTTAGCACTTTGCTTTGAAACTTCTAAGGCAGCTTAGCAGTTTGCTTAGAAACTTCTAAGCAAACTGCTAAGGCTCCTTAGCACTTTGCTTAGAAACTTCTACGCAAACTGCTAAGGCACCTTGGCACTGTGTTGCAACAGTTCCTTAAAAAAATCATTTTTTGGCTGGAACTTTTGCAAAAAAATCTCTTTTCTCCAAATCAAAAGGATCGTTGTCATCAAAACCATCACCAAAAACAGAAGTCCTGTAGGTGCTTGCATGGCGATTTTCTGTTTCATTCTTTCCAGGCCCAAAGCCAACAGCAGCAATGCTAACATTGTTGAAATCTAAAATGTTTGCCATTAGCAGGAAATAGTAGAGACTAGATGCACACACAGTGTGTGCTGCTCTCAAGCACCATCACTTCCAAGGTTTTGTTGGCAACATGAACACTGTAGAAATATATCTCTAATAATTTTCAAATACCACTTCAAGAAGTTATCCACAATGTAAAAATATCTCTCTAATAACCTTCAAGTAACACTCCAACAAATTAACATGTATAAATAGTGCATACCAGGTATCCAATTACACACTTTTTGTCGCTCCATGCACAACAGCCCAGTGAAAACTACTGCCAGGTATTTACCTGGGAGCCCTTGCTACAGCCAGGCTTCTGAGGTGGCCATGGAACCCGAAAAGAAGGAAGATGAAGAGAATGAGAATAAGGGAGAGAAGGAAAATGAAGAGAATGAGGATAAGGAAGAGGAGCAAGAGGAGGAAGAGCAGCAACCGCTTGAAAAACCAGCTTCCAAAGCAAAGGCAGGAAGCAAACCCAAGGTGCCAAAGACACCACCAAAGATTTTCAAAGGGAAAAAACCGAAGCCAAAGGCCAAAGCCAAAGGAAGTGCCAAGGACAAAAAGGAGAAGAAACAAAAGGAGAAGGAAGAAAAGAGGAACAAAAAGGAAGACACCCCTGCACCTTTCAAAAGGCCTGCTGCCAAAGGTGGTACCAGAGACCAAGTCTCCAAGCTCCAGTCTGGGGTGCCAGAAGCGAAAGAAGAGGTTTAGAAGGTTGAGTGAGAAGAAGAAAAAGAAGAAGAAGAAGTGAGGGAACAGGATGAATGTGTGGATCCTGATGGTCACAATGAAAAGCGTTCCAAAGGTTCTGGTGGAAGTTCAACAGGCTGCTCAAAGCAGGAAAAGTTCCAGCACAGATCAAGGAGATCTGGGAAAAATCTGAAACCACGGAAGAAAAAACTATGTCAGGCGACTGCTTGTTACAAGAAGAACTCCAAGACAGGCTGCTGGGAAATGCAGGCAGACAATCCCAGTTTCAGAAGCTGGCTGAAGAGACCTCTGACAAGAGCTTTGGCAAAGATGCCCAGACCAGTTTTCCACGTGCAATCATGCTCCATCACTACTTCCATGGCGATGCTGATGCCTTCAACCAGGCGCTGGCCAGTGGTGACATCACAGGGGTCAACCAAGGCGGAAAAGTGATGTACAGGTTTGATACCTACGAAGTGGAAGGGCCAAAGAATCAGACCAAAGAATCAACACATGGGTGAAAACATGTTTACTTGCTGAAACAAAGAAACTCAAACCAATACGTGCGTACTGTCACATTGGCTGCTGTTGACATAAGCATAAAAGCAAGCACACCCAGGTAGATGATATAAATAACCTTGGGTAAAAAGGCAAGTCCTATGAATAACCTTGAAAAACAGGGTAACTTGTATGAATAACCTTCAAAAACAAAGGTAACTTGTATGAATAACCTTGAAAATAGTTAAAGGTTATTTGATCAAATAACCTTTTCAAGGTTAAACATGATCTACCTAATAGGCAGAAAGTTAACTAATTTTTCAAAATAGCCTAAAAGCACCTTTTTAACCTAACCTCATCTTCTGGGCAACTTTGTCACACACCATCTTTCACACACAACTTTGTCGCACACCATCTTTCGCACACCATCTTTGTAACACACCATCTTTCACACACCATCTTTTACACCCAACTTTTTCACCCACCATCTTTGACACACCTTCCTTCACACACCACTTTGTCACACACCACTTTGTCTCACACCATCTTTCACCACCCCATCTGCCACATACCATCTTTCACCACACCATCTTTCACACACAACTTTGTCACACACCATCTTTGACACACCATCTTTCACACACCACTTTGCCACACAACATCTTTCACACAATTACACACAACTTTTCACACATCATCTTTCACACACAACTTTGTCACACATCATCTTTCACCACACCATCCTTCATACACCACTTTGTCACACACCATCTTTCACGACACCATCCTTCACACACCACTTTGTCACACACCATCTTTCACACATAACTTTGTCACACACACTATCTTTCACCACACCATCTTTCACACACCACTTTGTCACACACCATCTTTCCCACACAACTTTGTCACACGCTCTCTTTCACACACAACGTTCACACACACACACCATCTTTCACACACAACTTTGTCACACACACACCATCTTTCTTCGTCTCACACCATCTTTCACATACAACTTTGTCACACACACAACTTTGTTTTACTTATCGGTCCTCCACCACATCCTTTGTCTTTCCTTCTTTCCCCGTCCCCGCGAAAACATTTGGTGCTCATTATTGGAAGAAGTTGCCTTGTGGGGTTATCCGGTCCTTTAATTTTGGCATTCTATCTCGCATTCTATCTGGCATTTTATCCAGCATGATTTTCAGGTCTGGCAGGGAGCTGGCTGGTACAGACTGGAACAAGTTGGTAATGACGTGATGGCGAGGAAGGTGGCAGGTGAATCAAGTGAATGACTTATCCATTGGTGGGTGTGGGCGTGGCTCTGTGTGCGTGTCTCCAGGATGTCTTGTCAAAATCTAGAGACCCTCACCTGGCAAGCCGGGCAAAATGGGAAACCGCCGGCCTGGGGGTGTAAGTTCATCCGGGAAGTCAGAATAGTAATAATTGTAGAGTTGTTGGCACGCGGTCGGGCACTTGCAAACATCACCTGGTTGCGGGGCTGATATGTTTGGTGAAATATCACACTTCGATGAAGCCAACCAGGATCCGGGAAACAAACATTTGCCATCAGGACAATGGCTGGTACTGGTACGGGTGGTCTTTGAAACAACCATCATCCCGCACATGCAATGCCAACTTTATTTGAAAATCACCCCATAATACTTGGTGGTTTATATGGGCTCTCATAAAATAATGGGTTATTAAGGGTTGCATAATGCATATCATAAGAAATAAAGCATGACAACTTTAGGCAGTATGACTGCAACACATTCTCCAAAGTTGTATTTGGGGCATTGCCAAAACATCCTCATCAACGAATGACTAAGTCACAGTTCACCGGAAATACCTGGCCACCAGATGAAACAAAAGAAGACACTTGTTGCGGTGCTTCATCAGCACAAGTCCATGGACAGTCGCAAACCGAATTGTTGACAAGAATATCAGGGATAGTGCAGCCCACCTGGTTCGTTTCCGCCAAACAACATGAAAGTAAATGAGAAATGATCCGAAAGCATTTTACGGTGGGAATACAACCACGAACCGTGAACCAAGTTCTTTTCAGTGATTTTAGGCCCTGTCTCTGATGGAGAGGGAGAAAAAAAAACATTGAGAAACCTCTGGCCAGTTGCATCCAGTGGAGGCACGGCAGGACATTGAAATACTCCGTTCGAAGGGCTGCAAGCCCAACGAGAAGGGACACCGCAAAAAGACGTACAAGTACCTGAGAAAATCAATGGATGGGTCAAAGGAAATTCAAGACGAAACTAGTGCTTCTCATCAAATACTGGGGTTCCTGCAGATTTTTTCTTCATCCAATTCTGAAATATATACATATGACATATGACATTTGTATGAACCATCAATCATGTCAATCTCGGGTGGGAAATGCCGAGCACAAAATGTTCCATCATCAGCGAGTTAGATTCCCCAAAATCTATGCCGATCCATTTTGAGACGGAGAGGGATGCTGAAAGATCTTGCAAATACAGCGCAGAACCAGCTTGACTTCAACATCTTTGCCGAAAAAAACGCTCCGCAAACAACGATATCATTCAAAATAGTTTCTGTCTGTCTTTCTTCCTTTCTTTCTCTCTTTTTCTTTCTCTTTCTCTTTCTCTGTCTCTTTCTCTTTCTCTTTCTCTTTCCAAGAAGGGTTGTTCGTTGCTTAATTAAACAACACTTCAAAATTAAGCTACATATGCCAAAATCATAGCATGTTTGAGCCACTCCGGGAGCCAAGGGCAATGACACGCATGCCTTTGCACCACACAATCTTCCTTTGGAACACTTCGTGGCCCAAACAAGTTTTCAATTTTGAGCCGGCTTTGCGCCAATCTTGAGCCATATAATTGGAGTTTCACCTATATCTCCATAGGACTTATTATATTTAGGTCTACAATGTACATGTGCGTGCATATCTGCACAAAAAATCAAAGAAGGGAAGCACGGCAGCCCTGAAATTCCCGCCCACTCATTCGCAACGACTTTTTTCCACTTCCGTCGGACGACAGATCATGAGTCCTGCATGCGTCGGCATGCGTTAATGATATATCTGAACAGCGTCTGCTTTGACATGTGAACTGGGTGCGATCTCTCTGCTACCCGACGTGTTCGGGCAATGAAATCCTCGTCCAAATAATTCATGAAGTACCGCGGGTTTCGCGGCAAGAAACTCCAACACACATGCCCAAGCTGGTGGATCTTCGGTCGGCAATGGTACTTGGCGGTTTGGTTCTGCTAATGGAACTTGCATGTAACTTGCAGCTGTGTTACAAGTTGGGTGTAACAGCCTTGTAAATGTCGCAAGTTTTGCAAGTTCGGGAGCTGAATTTGGATGAGTTATATGTATGTTATTGGACGTGAAGAAGTTGCTAAGTTCTGCTAAGTTTTTACGATGATGTTTAAAAATAGTCGAAAAAGAACTTGCAAGATTTGCAAGTAACTTAGGAAAGTTAACTTTTTCACTGTTAAAAAATCATACGTTTCAATTTTATTTTCTATTCTCTTTCATGGCTTGGCGTGGAGAGATTTTATATGTTGCTACAATGCAAAGTTTTTTTGGAACTCGCAAAACATTGCGAACCTTGTTCTTCGTTTCGAAAAGGCTGCGCTCCAATGTGTGAACACACGTGGGCCAATGCAATGTTTAAACATGTCCGAACCTTTGTTATCCGGACCAAACCATGGACAAGAACACCGAGAAAAAGAAGAACAAGAAACAGAAGTGAGATGTTGACTTTGACTACATGAAACGGTGAAGTCAGTTTTGATGTCGTTGTCGATGCTGGAAAAATGCAGCAATGTTTGCGTGATAGCTGTCGACTTAACAAATGTTTCAAGCCAAGTTCAAATCACAAGCCCAACATTTTCCAATCACACGTTCGAACATACCTTCAAAAAAATGACAAAGCTGTGAATGTAAATCAACTCGTTTCACATGTACCTGATTATCACAACAAGTCCTCACTAAATGCATTTATAAACGATATAAAAACCAAATGTATAAGAATGTATAACTATGTTTGGCTAAAACGGGGTTCGATTTATACATGTATAACTCAACAGAAACTCAAACAGAAACGAAGTTATACATGTATAACTCGAACAGCAAAATGTATAACAATATAAAAAAATGTACAATAAGGTATAATTGTGTGTAACATTTTTCACCTTTTATGAATATGTTTCTGTTGATTTTTCGAATAATACTGCACTATGCAGAGTGAAAAGCTTTCCAAATCTGTCAAAATTAAATTTGTTATTGCATATCTGCTGCATCACAAAACTATCACTGCAAAGCCACTTCACTTTATACTTTTTCAAAGTTGAATCTTCAGACTCAAAAATCTTAGATTCGAAGGCGGCTCATTGAGCAGCCCAGCTAATTGTCAATGGTACCGTAATTATTTTAAAGTTCAGTTCGCCGAGGTCTGGTTTCAATGAAATGTTCAATGATTAGTTTCAAGCCCTTGGGATTGGTTTCAAGGCGGCCCAATGAGCCGCCATTGTCTAGCAAGTAGTTTTGAATTGAAGCGGCTCATTGAGCCGCAAAAACTTGCAGCGTCTCAACAGAAACGATTTGGTCGAAATCCCCGAAGGGTGTTTTGATTCTAGAGAAAAGCATCAAAACCAAGCAAATTGATCTCTCTTCACGCCAGCCTTTGTGGTAAAAAAAAGCTTTTTCTTATGCTTTTCTAGCTTCAAAACAACTTAAAGAAGTTATAAGTTCAGTAAGTTAAACTTAAAGAATTTAAGGGCTAATATTAAATTACTATTCAACCATAACTTTACTAACTTCACTTGCAACTTCTCCAACCACGACAAGTGCCGCAACTAAGCTGCAACTTCCGTAACAAAAGGCGAACCACCAAGTATCGAGCCAAGTTGTTTTGAATGGCGAGCTCTGCCAAAGAGTTGAAAGCAGCGCGGTACACCAAATATGCCCGCTGGAATTCTGCAGTTGCATTTTGTGTAAATGTGCGACCGCGGCTGTCCATGAGCACTTCCATGGTCGCCAGCCCGCCAATCAAACCACATCGCCACCTTGCACAAACGTATGCAGCTACAAAAGTGCCTTCAGGCTTCGTTTGGCTCAAGGGAAAAATGCAAAACAAGTTTCAAAAAAGAAAATATAGGCGAGCTAGGCACAAATGGTTTTGCTCTTGGCAAGCCATGGGCGCCAAGAGAGCAGAGGCCCACAGGATCATGTACCTGCACACAGTAGCAGACAGAATTTTCTGGCTCACTGACGCGTAGGCAGCTCCACCATTAGGACTGAGCACACCAAGTGTAAAGAACTTGCGAGACGCTCTGTCTGGCACTCTTTAGATTCTCGCGCAAAATCTACAAACAATATGTTGGTATAGCTTTTATATACCCCATTCATGGCACCGATGTATTCATTCGTGGCAGTTTGTTGGCGTATTATACTTGGGGTGTCCCTCATATGGTTCCTGGGCTACAGTCTGTTGAAAGAATAGATGCATGCGAATAACCCAAAAAACGATTTAAACATATAAACCCTGGAAGTAATAAAATGTGGTTATAAGGTGTGGTATATCGCACTATTTGACAAAATCTGAAGGCATGATCAGATCATGAACAAGAGCCGGCCACCTTCGCACCACTCGCGATAGTTTTCCCACAGGACATCCAGTTTTTTCTGTTTTGTAGTTCCCGCCACCAAAGTGGGGTGATCCACCACATCAAGCATGACACTTGACAAAGCATCAACCCCCAAGGCCAGATGTGTGATGTGCATTCACATCAGGGTATATACCTGCAAGCAGGTTGAACTGGAACTTCAAAAGAATGGTTGGAGACTGCTTTTTTTTATTTTCCGAAATTCAGGGTTGGAAACATACAAGGAAAAGGGATCTTTTGGTTGAAACATGCTGCGAGATGGGTCAAAACACAGATGGTCGTCAACGCAGAGTGGCCATGCAAAGCCAGAAACTCTTGAGTCGTCACGATCCTTGGCTCCAGGGAAAAACTTTTGTTGTCTGCCAAACCGATGATGTCAACCCTATTTAATAAACCACTGGGCTGTATAAAATACAACTAGACAGGCGACAGTTCTTGCATCATCACATTCCAGTAAGGACGCCTAAGCTGGCAAAATCCAGCAAAATCTGGCAAACATTGGCAAACTTTCCAATATTTTCAAATTGTTGGAGAATATTGGATAATGTTGGATAGTGTTGGCTAAAATAAAATACGCCGACCGACAATTTCCCGCAGCAACCCAAGGCGCTGAGCTCTGAACAACTGTTGGTAGAAGTGAGTCTCAGACATCGTCGATTGCCCTCGTTGGTTTTGGATATCGCAATAGACCTGGTGTGTGTGCGTGCGTGTTTTCTGCACTGGAACAAAACAAATTCCTGGAAAAAACAACACAATATGGATCAATATGGTAGTCTCATGATGTATCAGGTGTAACATAATATAGTAACATGCTCATGCCGCTGATTGCCGCTGCCACTCCTGCTATTGCCAGGCTTTGCCACAGGATGCCAAAAATTACCAAAATATGCCAAAGATTGCCAAAGGACTCGGTACGGCGAGCGCACATACTTCAGAATCTCTGGATCAAACCCTTGCCCTGGTTCCCACTTATCAGCTTTCAATTCTTGCTTTGAATGTCTGGTTTCAGTCTTCACCTGGAGCCAGAAGGCCGTGAGATGCTGTGAGAGGCAAAGGCCAAAAGTGAACTGATATCAAAATGGACGTTATGGATCGTTATGGAATATGACAGAATAGGACAGATATACATATCATGTGATATATCGTCTTATCTAGAAAATTCTAAAATATTCTAAAATAATCTTTCAAAGATCTTCAAAGACTATCAGAGTATGAAGGGCTGGCATGGGATGTCGCAAAAAAAAATTGGGTAGTTGTGGGCCGCCTTCTCCTCATTCGTGGCAACCGCAGGCGCAGTGTTGGCTGGAGCATCATCTGGCCTCGTTGCCGTTGCTGTTGTTGGTTGAGTCTTCTCTCTTGCAGGCGCAGTCTTCTCAGCTGCAACTTTTCCCGACGCAGGTTCCGCCTGAAAGCAAAAGGGTAAAAAATATCAACAAATCTTTCAAAACGTCAAAAAATCGTTCAAAGGCTACCAGAATCTATCATAATCTATCAGATATTATCAGAATGGGAGGGGATGGCATAGGTTGGGATATGCTGGGCATGAATGTCCCTGGATGTCCCTGGATGTCCCTGAAATATCTTGGGTCGCCTTCACTTGACCTTTGGCAACTGCAGGCGCAGTGTTTGCTTGAGCATCCATTGGCATCGTTGCCGTTTTTGATGTAGATTGAGCCTTCCCTGTAGCAGGAGCTGTCTTTTCATCTGCAACTTTTGCCGACGCAGGTTCCACCTGCAAGCAAAAAGGCAACACATGGCAACACATATCAACAAATCTTTCAACATCTTTGAAAACGTTCAAAGGCTATCAGATGCTATCAGAATCTATCATAATCTATTAGATGTTATCAGAGTGGGAGGGGATGGCATATGCTGGGAATCGTTTGGCATTGTTTGGATATGCTGGCATCAATGTTCCTGTTTTTTTTGGGCCGCCTTCTCCTGATTCTTGGAACCATCAGGCGCAGCAGGCGCGGTCTTCTGAGCTGCAACCTTCGTCAACGCAGGTTCCGCCTGCAAGCAAGACGGCAACAAATCTTTCAAAACGTGTCAAAACCTTTCAATGATTTTCAAAGGCTATCAGAATCTTTCAGAAATTACCAATTAAAAAATCTATCAGATTTGATCAGTACCTATCAGATATTGTCATGATGGGAAGGCATGGCATATGCTGGACATGAACGTCTCTGGATTTTTGGCCCGCCTTCACCTGACCTGTGGCATGAGCTGTAGTCTTTGCAGCAGTGCCGTCTTGAAGTGGAGGCGCAGTTGATGGAGCAGGGTCAGCTTTGATCGTGGCAGCAGGCCTGTCCTGCAGGGACATGCAGGGACTGTAAACCCTGCTTGACGTAGTTAACACGCTTAACATGTTTCATATGTGTGCACATATTGTATTGTATCTTAGCAATTCTTATTCAATTGTTTGTATATGTTTGTATATGTTTGTATAGCTGCTTATATCATCTTATATCCCTGGATTCCAGATATTTCTTGGGTTTTCTTGGTGTTTCTGATCCTGCCCCAGCCTGCAAGGCAGCTGGTTCGTTCTCTTTGACCTGACTGAATGAACAAGCACACCAAATGGTACCAAATGCCAAGAATCTAGATCTCAAAAACCTCAAAATTAATCTGCATGTTTGTCAGACCTCACAATCCCTTGGATTATTTTTGTCAAACTGGGATGGGAAACATGTAACAAATACAGGGAGAATGAGAAAGATATTGGAAGATCTTGGTACATTCATACCATTTCATACCGCTGATCAAAATCCACATAAATACAAAATAATACAAATATATCTCCTATTATCTCCAAAAAATGCGCAGCATAACAACACCCAACCAGGCCCGCGGTTCTACCTTCAATTCTTTCATGGTTTTGGAGATGGCGTTGGACTTGACCCAGTAACCATTGTGCCAAATACTGCAATGCCACCATCGAGTGGGGCCGGGCCCACGGTCCTGCAAGTAAATGCGATTGCCAGTGCAACTTGCAGACTTTCAAATTCAATATCTTCCAGATTCGTCCAGTTGATATTGTTATAGATCGTCACTGTATGTCACTGTCTTCAAGCACACAACATCAAACAAACCAGAAAAAACAAACATTAAATCATGATCAAGAAACGCAATTCGATACCTAGCGCTGGTACTTGACATTCCAGGTTGCGGCTGACATCGTGCCGATACCTGAAATGATCGATTTCCAAAATGGGAAAAACAAAGAAGAAAACAATCAAACAGTGACATAATCCAACATTATCCAAAAATCATCAAAAATCACCCGTTTGTAACATATGATAGCCAGCTGTGACCAAGTTTATCTGGTTCTCCAATTGATTCCAGGTGATTCCAGTATAGTCCATTTATGTTCATTTTTTGTCCCGTCCTGCCCCCTCTCCATTTCTGCAAGTCACACATTGCAAATGGACAAGTCTTGGGTGCTTCCGGTGGGTCACCGTCGGGCTTCGCCATGAGTAAAACCAACGGTCGGTGACAAACTCACCAGATCACACAGGATGTTGCAGGCTTTCCCCAGCCAGGCTGCGCATTCAGAAAAAAACATACATGGTTGATCATGGTGATGTAAGGCTGTGTCAGCTTTTGTTAAACATTTGTCTTCCAAAATGTTCCAATCATTTCCAAACCATGAACGGTTTTTGTTTTCCCATCTTTGTCGGGCTTTGTTAAATCAATGGGAAATTAGCCTTTTCTGGTAGTGGGTGGTTATAGGTGGTTGTTGATGGGTTTTCCTTTACTTAACAGCTCTTTTATAAAAATAATCCTGGTCTAGACCCTAGTTCTATGTTCTAGACCCCCCCCAAAAAAAATAATCCACACTAATTAATCCAAAAAAATTGACCCACCAACCCAGGGTACCCATGGATTAATTTACACAAGGTACCCCCCATGTGCTGGCCACCAAGTTGACAGAGAATCCGTGGGCTGATGTCCCGGACCTCCATCCGCTAGTTCCTCTCCGAGCACTGAGCAGAGTCAAAGATCGACAGTAGATTTGTGTGGCTGCGGTCGTCATCGACAACCCAGGGGCCATTGAACATCAAACCAAACAGAAGATGGCCATGGTTTGCAACGCCATCATTCAACAAGGCAATACGAAGGTTCGATGCGCTTTCTGGCATGAGCATTCGGAGGAACTTGCCGCCCAGGCAGTGAATGAGGCAGTGCTCTTGTACCAGGTCCTCGTCACGAAGCGGAAGTCCGAAGATTTGTGGGAGTTGAGCAGTTGGAGGGGAACCAGCATCCAAAAGTGTCCGGCAGCCATGGCAGAGTTGTTGTGATGCTCGTTCGGACTTTTGCTGTTCTTTCCTTGTCACGCATGATGTGTTGGAAGTGCAACTGTTCTGAATCCGCCTGAATGTCGGTTGTCTTGCCGATGTCATTGATGCGTCTTGCAAATTTGACACGGCGATGGTTGAAGTTGTCCAAATAGAAGACAGTAAGATAGATATGTTTTGCAGATGTTTTGGTGTTTTTTGCGCACATGCTGTTCCCCAGCTATTCGGAGATACCAATTCCCTGAGCATCCTCTATTGATTACAATCAATAGGAGCATCCTTTTCACTATTGATTTTTAAAGTCAATAGAAAATATTGATTTTGCCTTTGGATTTCCTATTGATTTTGTTTCTCAAAAAATGGAAAAAAGTGCGAATTTTCTATTGATTTTGCAGGTGCATTTTTGCCTCATCAAAATCAATAGGAAAAGTGCATTTTCCAAGCCTTGAAACCCCTGTTTTTAGGCTCAAGTTCTAGCTATAAATTGAGGCTTTGCAAAAAGCTCCTTCTCACAGCTTTCAACACCCTTTGCAAAAAGGGTTTTGGCAATGTCCCTTGGCAAAGGAAGCCATCGGCATTTTTCAAAGCCCTTCATTGACCAAGGATTGATTTTTGTTGCCCTCTCTGCCAACAAAGAGCAGGTCACTGACCTGGGGCAGTATGAGCTGATCAGCTCTTCCCAGGCAGTGGATTACAAATCCTTGCATCAGAATAGGGACCTTGTGAAAGGTTTGCTGAAGGTTGCCCCTTCTGGGGAAATCCACCCCCAGGCTCTGAAAAGAGCCCTTCTCCAGCTCCTTCAGCAAGATCCAGCCATCAATCTATCCAAGCAAAATGGTGCAATTTTTTGCAATTTGAAGCAGGAGAGGTTGACCACCTTGATGACCCACATCAGGAGAGTGGCCAGGGAAAGTGATTGGTCAATGGCAGCTGCAAAGCTGACTTCCTCAGAGTTCAGCCAGCTCAAAGAAGTTTTGAATATGGTTGAACTCAAAGACCCTGAGCCACCCTTGAAAAAGGAGAAGCAACTGCTGGCCCTGGAAGATAAGAAGCCAGATTCAGAAGAAGAGGCCTTGGAAGAGGACACCCCCTTGAAAAAGGCAGAGGAGGTGTCACTTGATTCCTCAGGGTTCCCCACCATGTTTGGCACCCCTGACAAAGCCAGCAGGGGCAAAGGGAATTCTGCAGCCCCTAGCTTTCTGAGAAGAAGGCTGGGGAGCCAAGCAGCAGACACCAGCTGCCAGGCAGACAAGAAAGATTTGCAAAAATCTTTGGGGTACAGTGGAAGCAGCAAATCCTTGAAAAAGGAAAAGGCCTTGAAAAAGCCAGCAGCAGCAAAGGCAAAGAATGCGAAAAAGGGCACCATCAAGAAAGGCACCTTGGAAAAGGAAGTCAGCAAGCAGCCACCTTTGAAAAAAGACACAGGAAACAAGAGGATTCCTTGGGTAAAGCTTAGAAAGACAGTGGCAAGAAAGCCAGCCAGGGCATACATTTGTGGTGCCCATGACCCAAAGAATAAAGTCCATCTGGTTATTGAGGTTTCAGAAAAAATGACACCCAATTTTGAAAATACCATAGATAGAATCTACCTAGCCTTGAAAAATGACAACCTGACCAAACAGGAGGCTAGGGACATGAGGGCTGCTTTGCTGGGCTGGAACTGAAAGCTCTTGCCCCTAGGGATAGGGATGTGAAGCTTCTGCCCCTAGTGATAGGGGCTTTGTTTTAATGCAAGCAGCCTAGAAATAGGTGTGCAGAGTTCACAGCTGTGAAGAACATGGAAAAATGTGTGTGTGTGTGGGAGGAAGGGGTTGTAAGAAGTTAAACCAAAGAACACAAAGAAAATACAAACAAGACCATTTAACAACACCACCAAGTGAGAAACCTTAATTAGTCTAGTTCTAAACTGCATTTTTTCTTACAACCTTGCTGATTTTTTTTACAATTACACTTCCAAAAATACTATAAAGTTTAATTTTATATGTATTTATTGTATTATAATAGTAAAGTGTTCTTTTGTTTTTTAATTCTTTAATATATGGTTTCTTGGAAAACACACACATATATATATATATTTGCATTTATGTACTCAAATCTTTTCAGAATATAATCACAAAAGAAGGAACATGGCACCTAATTTGTAGATATAATACAATATGTGCACACATATACAAATGTAAAGGTATGTATGTTTATGGGTATTTGTGCAAATAAAGACCATAAATATCATATAAATAAAAAATAAAACATATATGTATATATATATATTTATTTATATAATCTTTAAAACACACCACCACCACCACCACCATCAATAACAACAACAAAATACACCAGTGGGTTTGTGCTGCACTTTCACCTGCCTCAGCCATTTTTTCTCAAGATTTTTGTAGTTGTTTTTGTGGCATTGCCCTTGCAAAAGGGCAATGAGAAACAGGCAAAACAAACCATGGGGCACTGGCACCACAAGCAATGCCAGGAAGGAGAGGAGAGCTCACCTTCAGCCCCAAGACCCTAGCAATAGGGCACCTGCACCTGATGCAGCCCCTAGCAACAGGGAAGCTGCATCTGCTCCTAGCAATAGGGATGCCCCTAGCCATAGGGATGCCCCTAGCAATAGGGAAGCAGCTGCAGATCCTCCTGCAGATGCCCCTAGCAATAGGGGCTCTGCAGATGCCCCTAGCAATAGGGATGATGCCTCCTACTCATGGGGGGGCTGGTGGGATGACACCCCTTGGCAAAGGGATGATGGCTGGTGGAACAACTCTTGGGGGTGGAGCTCTTGGGAAAGAGATGCTGCCTGGAGGAAGTCCTTGGACTTCTGGGATGACTACTACAACCAGCCATGGAGCAGGAGGAGGAGGTCATCCAGGTCACCTAGAAACAGGTTGGGGAGGAGGAAGAAGGAGCCCAGCTCCTCCAGGTCCTCCAGCCCCAGCAGGAGAAGAAACAAGAAGAGCTGGGAGGACAGGGGCAGAGGGGACACCACCTCTGAGGAGGAGAAGGAGGAGAGGAAGCAGAGGGCCAAGCTGCAAGAAGGCCCTGCTGCCTCCAGCCATGACCTCTGCACTTCTAGCCTTGAAAAATGTTAAGAAAAAGAGCCCAAGGCTGACAAAGAAGAAGAGGGGGCCAAGAAAGAGGTGAAGGAGGAGACAGAGGACTCCTACTACAGCAGCAGCAGCACTGAGCCAGAGACCATTGCAGTGGACTGGCACAATGTGCTGGAGATCAGGGACCAGATTTCCTGGCCAGCTGTGGATCCATGACTTCTCTTGAAAAAGGGGGTTATGATGTCTGCATCATTAGCTATGCAGGCCCAAAAAGGGGCAGGGAAGTCTTGACAAAGATTTCCAGGCTGGGCCCTGTGTCAAAGAATTGGGGCAGGCACATCACCTCAGAGAGATGTGGCCCCAATGGGAAGGCCCAGCTTTGCCTTGACAAAGGCATCAAGATCATCATTGATGACAATGCCCAGATCCTGAAGGAATGCCTTGCAAAAGGACTTGAGGTCATGCCCATCAAGACCACCTTTGAACAACATGGCTGGTATGATGGCCCCAAATTCAACAGCTGCAAGGGTGCAGTGGATTTCATCCTCAAAAGAACTTGAAAAAGTTTAGCACAGCATGGATGGCACAGACCCATGGAAACAGGGATGAACTGCACAAAGGCCCCTAGAAACAGGGTGCCTTGCGCCTTTTTTGAAAGCCCCTAGTGATAGGGATGCCCCTAGCAATAGGGATGCCTCCCCATCTGTGGGAGATGGAAGACAATTTCAAGCCAAGCAGAAAAAGTAAATAAATAAAATATTAAGAATTAAAAAAAAAGTATTTAGTTAAACTAGAAGACAATATTTGAAAAGTAATACATGCATACAGGAAAATATGTATGTTTATACACATGTGTTTTCTTAGACTTTAATACAAAATATATTTTGTTTAAATATTTTTTAACCAGCTGGATTGAAAGCCAAACCTAAGGAATTAAAAAAAAAACAAACAAATACAACCTTATGAAATCTTATGAAATCTTATGAAATCTTATGAAATCTTATGAAAACCATGTTTTCATAAGATTTCATAAGATTTCATAAGATTTCATAAATTTTTATATTTTTTTATTTTTTGGAAAAATGAAATGTTTTTTTTCTAGAACCAGTGTCTGGGACATGTGTGTATGTTTAGGATTCTGGCCCAAACCAGTTAGAGTGGGTAGGCTTGGCCCCCCAAAGTCAATATGGGACCTAAAAAGGTCATGAAGAAGGCAATGAAAAAGAGCCTTGGCAAAGGCCCCAAGCCCTTGAAACAGGGCAAAAAAGGTGCCACAGCATTGCAGTCTATCTTGAAAAAGAGGCCTGCCACAAGAGCCAGTGCACCTTTGAAAAAAGGTAATCTGGCAAAGCTGGGGCAGATGAGCTTGAAAGAAAAGGTGGATGCAATCAATGGAGAAAATATGGATGAAGAAGAGGCAGTGACCCTCTTCAAGGATTCCCTGACACCTGATGAGGGGTCACAGGTTTGGGGTCAACACCAAACATACCTGAAGAAGAATCCCTTGGAAAAGGGAGAGCATGACTCCTTAGGAAAAAAGGAGAAAGGGCTGGCAGTGGCACTCTGGTATTTGAAAAAATCCAGGAAGACTTTCCACAATGTCAGCCACAGCATGGACCAAAGCACCATGTACACCAGAAAGGAGAAGTGGCTGAGTGAAAAACAAATCTATGACCGGCTCACTGAATATGAATTGGAGTGTCACCTGAACTCAGGAAGGGTCATATGGAGGCATGACCCTTTAACAAGGGGATGCTTTGAATACCAAGATTTAGGTGACTACACAGCCAAGGTGAATGTGTGCAAAAGAAGGTCCATCACAGCTGGGCAGGAATATGACCCCACAGAGGATGATGAAACCGCTTTCCTGGAAGAGTTCTCAAAAGACACCAACCTCCAACTGAAGAATGCAGAATCCCTTGCAAAAGGAGACAAAGGCAAAGGAAAGGGTGCCAAAGGCAGTGGAAGTGGGCAGAAAGGCCTTGGGAAAGGCAAAGGGAAGCACCAGCAGCTTGCCCTAGAAGATAAGAAAGATGAGAGCCCAGAAGAAGAATGGGAAGATGCTTTGGGAAAAGCAAGAAGGGCCAGAGATTTGGTGTCCACCAAGCAGTGTGAAGTGGAAGAGGCACTTGCAAAAGTGCCCAAATCCTTTTTGTCAGCTGGCTTGAAAAAGCCCACTTCCCAGTTCCAAAAGAAGCTGGAAGACATGCTCAAGAAATTGAAGGGGTTCCTGCTGAAGGAGTACAGCCAGAAGACATTGAAAGACATCAAAGAGTGCCTCCCTGAGGCAGCAACCTTGATAAAGGATGTGAAGGCCCACAGCAAAGAGTTGACACACATGTCCAACAAAACCATGAGCAAAACCAGCTCCAAAAAGTAGGCATTGCCCAAGCCCTTTGGCAAAAGGGCACAATCTTGGCCAACCTAGCAATAGGAAAACCCCTGGCAACAGGGATGCCCCTAGCAATAGGGATGCCCCTAACATGAGGGATGCCCCTAGCAATAGGGATGCCCCCTCACCTGAAGGGGATGGTGCCCAACAATTGCAATGTGGGGAAAAAAGGGAGCATGGTAAGGGCACATATATATACATACATGCACATAGAAAGAAATAACCACAGGGCTTCCCCCATGGGTTTCATATGTTTTTTTCATTTTTTCACCACCAATTACCCCTAAAGTAGGTCAGCAACTGCAGCCTTTTGGCTCAATTTAGACTTCCAGGCTGTGCCTTGCAAAAGGTGTCTCCAGCTATGGGCAAAGAAGAAGGCAGCCATAGAGGAGTGAAAAGGATCAGGGGCTGGAGAAAAGAGATAGCCTTGGGAAAGGACAGCATGGATGACCCCTTGCCAAAGGGGAAGCCCCAACTAGCCACAAAGCTTTTAGCTTTATGGGCTCATGGCATGTTGTCTGCAATTGCAATTCGTGAGATTGCAGACTTAGCAATAAGGGATGGTGCAAACCATGAAGAACTTCACCTCCTTGCAAAAGGGGGGAACTTTGGAGCCCAGCCAGGAAATGTTAGCAAATCTATCATGAACACTTTTTGCAAAGGCATCAAAGTTTGCAGCCCACACCCTGTCAAAGTCCAAGTGCAGGACTTGAAGACCCTTGAAAAAGGATGGGAAACTATGGATGTCATGCTCCCACGCCTCATGTTTGAAGCATTGCAGAGCTACCCTGCAGTTTGGGAGCAAATGTGGGATGTGAAGCACCTTCAAGGTTTTTGGGCCAAAACCCTTGAGAGAAAGGAGATGATAGAATCAGAGGGCACCCTTGCACCCTTGTCAAAGGGTGGCAGTCCAAGACATTTCCATGTTTTATCCATGGAGATGGTGTCGAGTTCCAGACAATAGATACCATGATGTGTTGGCCATTTGGAAATTCATTGTATGACCAAGGGTCTTTGATGTCCCACCTCTTGTGTGCAGCCTTCCCCAAGAGCTGCACCACTGACCAAACCTGGGACCCAGTGTGGGAGGCCCTGAAGTGGTCATTTGAAGCCCTTGCCAAAGGGAAACATCCAATGACTTCCCCAGATGGTAAGCCTTTGGAAAAAGGTTCCCCTTTTTGGGAAAAAAGGGGCCAATCTTTGTCACCACAGGGCTACAGATTGATTGTGTGGCATATCTGTGGTGACCACGAGTTTTTCAGCAACACATTGAAACTAGCACATTGGAGGCATAAGGATTGCTGCTGGGCCTGTGATGCAACCCAATCAGATGGCCCTAGGCCATATACCAACCTTGATTGGGATGCCTTCACTTTTCTGGACACAACCCTTGCAAAAGGGACAGCCCCTTCCCATCCAATTTTTCAAATCCCTGGTGTGACAACCAGGATGGTGAGGCATGACTCCCTCCATGTGCTGTTTACCAGGGGCCTCTATGGCCATATCCTGGGATCAATTCTGCATTATCTTTGTTATTACAACTTACCTGGCCAAACACAATCCGTGCAACCTAGTGATAGGTTGAGCATCATCTTTCAAGAAATTCAAAAACAATACACCTTGCAAAAGGTGGCTTGCAGGTTGACAAATCTGCACTTGAAGATGTTCTGCAAAAATCCAAAATCACCTTGGGTGCACTGGGCACATTTGGGTGCCAAAGGTGGTGAATGTAAACATTTGGCACCATGCCTGCTCCCAGTTTTGAAAGACCTCCTTGACAACTCCAAGGAAGAACATCCACACCTGGTGGCCTGCCTGGAAAGCATGGTCCAACTCAATGAAATCCTTGACAGCTGTGACCTCTTTCTTAAGGATGCTGAATTTGATGCATTCTTTGGCCTTGCAAAAGGCTTCGTTGAAGAATATTCATGGCTCCATGGCCACTTTGAAGAGCAGGGAAGGCCTCTGTTTCACATAGTGAACAAATCACACACCTTTTTGCACTGGTCCTGGGAAGCCTATTTCATAAACCCCAGGGCCCATACTTGTTGGAAGGGGGAGGATTTTGTTGGCCAAATGGCAAAATTGGGCCATTCAGTATCCTTTGGAGTCAGAACAACAAGATTATCCCAGAAGCTGATGGCAAAGTATCAAATTTTGTTACACCTCTTGTATACCAGAGAGCCTTCAGCATTCGACATCTTGGAAGATGATGGTGCCTGACCTTGCAAAAGGTCTGCCCACACACCCTTGCAAAAGGTTCTAGGCAATAGATGTTTCACACCAGAGTCTCACCCTTAAAATCAATAGAAAAATCAATAGCAGAGTTGCCAAAAAATGCCAAAAAAAAGGGAAAAATACAGAAATTCTCTATTGATTTTGACCTTTGAAAACCAGCTTTTTTCTATTGATTTTTTTAAGCTCTGAAATCAATATTTTCTATTGATTTCAAATCCCAAAAAAAGTATGAATTTTTCCCTATTGATTGTAATCAATAGCGGATGCTCAGGGTTTAGTAGCAAATTCCATTCCACGAACATAGCGTCGATTTTCTCTTCGCCTTCTTGAGGAAAAAGGAACTTGCGGACACCGGAGATTGCCGCATGCTCACCGAGATTCCTGTCAGAGACTGGGAGAACTGTGATGCAGTACCCTCGACGCTCAGCGCCTTGATTGGCGTTGTGGTGCCGGGGCAACTTCGCAAGGTTGAGACAGTCTTCGTGGTCTCCGACTTGCAGATTTTAGGCATCTCGTCAGTGAAGAGCGAAACGGATGAAATAGTAATACATGCATACAGGAAAAAATTGAATGTTTATACACATGTGTTTTCTTAGACTATAATACAAAATATATTTTGTTTAAATATTTTTTAACCAGCTGGATTGAAAGCCAAACCTAAGGAATTAAAAAAAAAACAAACAAATACAACCTTATGAAATCTTATGAAATCTTATGAAAACCATGTTTTCATAAGATTTCATAAGATTTCATAAGATTTCATAAATTTTTATATTTTTTTATTTTTTGGAAAAATGAAATGTTTTTTTTCTAGAACCAGTGTCTGGGACATGTGTGTATGTTTAGGATTCTGGCCCAAACCAGTTAGAGTGGGTAGGCTTGGCCCCCCAAAGTCAATATGGGACCTAAAAAGGTCATGAAGAAGGCAATGAAAAAGAGCCTTGGCAAAGGCCCCAAGCCCTTGAAACAGGGCAAAAAAGGTGCCACAGCATTGCAGTCTATCTTGAAAAAGAGGCCTGCCACAAGAGCCAGTGCACCTTTGAAAAAAGGTAATTTGGCAAAGCTGGGGCAGATGAGCTTGAAAGAAAAGGTGGATGCAATCAATGGAGAAAATATGGATGAAGAAGAGGCAGTGACCCTCTTCAAGGATTCCCTGACACCTGATGAGGGGTCACAGGTTTGGGGTCAACACCAAACATACCTGAAGAAGAATCCCTTGGAAAAGGGAGAGCATGACTCCTTAGGAAAAAAGGAGAAAGGGCTGGCAGTGGCACTCTGGTATTTGAAAAAATCCAGGAAGACTTTCCACAATGTCAGCCACAGCATGGACCAAAGCACCATGTACACCAGAAAGGAGAAGTGGCTGAGTGAAAAACAAATCTATGACCGGTTCACTGAATATGAATTGGAGTGTCACCTGAACTCAGGAAGGGTCATATGGAGGCATGACCCTTTAACAAGGGGATGCTTTGAATACCAAGATTTAGGTGACTACACAGCCAAGGTGAATGTGTGCAAAAGAAGGTCCATCACAGCTGGGCAGGAATATGACCCCACAGAGGATGATGAAACCGCTTTCCTGGAAGAGTTCTCAAAAGACACCAACCTCCAACTGAAGAATGCAGAATCCCTTGCAAAAGGAGACAAAGGCAAAGGAAAGGGTGCCAAAGGCAGTGGAAGTGGGCAGAAAGGCCTTGGGAAAGGCAAAGGGAAGCACCAGCAGCTTGCCCTAGAAGATAAGAAAGATGAGAGCCCAGAAGAAGAATGGGAAGATGCTTTGGGAAAAGCAAGAAGGGCCAGAGATTTGGTGTCCACCAAGCAGTGTGAAGTGGAAGAGGCACTTGCAAAAGTGCCCAAATCCTTTTTGTCAGCTGGCTTGAAAAAGCCCACTTCCCAGTTCCAAAAGAAGCTGGAAGACATGCTCAAGAAATTGAAGGGGTTCCTGCTGAAGGAGTACAGCCAGAAGACATTGAAAGACATCAAAGAGTGCCTCCCTGAGGCAGCAACCTTGATAAAGGATGTGAAGGCCCACAGCAAAGAGTTGACACACATGTCCAACAAAACCATGAGCAAAACCAGCTCCAAAAAGTAGGCATTGCCCAAGCCCTTTGGCAAAAGGGCACAATCTTGGCCAACCTAGCAATAGGAAAACCCCTGGCAACAGGGATGCCCCTAGCAATAGGGATGCCCCTAACATGAGGGATGCCCCTAGCAATAGGGATGCCCCCCCACCTGAAGGGGATGGTGCCCAACAATGGCAATGTGGGGAAAAAAGGGAGCATGGTAAGGGCACATATATATACATACATGCACATAGAAAGAAATAACCACAGGGCTTTCCCCATGGGTTTCATATGTTTTTTTTCATTTTTTCACCACCAATTACCCCTAAAGTAGGTCAGCAACTGCAGCCTTTTGGCTCAATTTAGACTTCCAGGCTGTGCCTTGCAAAAGGTGTCTCCAGCTATGGGCAAAGAAGAAGGCAGCCATAGAGGAGTGAAAAGGATCAGGGGCTGGAGAAAAGAGATAGCCTTGGGAAAGGACAGCATGGATGACCCCTTGCCAAAGGGGAAGCCCCAACTAGCCACAAAGCTTTTAGCTTTATGGGCTCATGGCATGTTGTCTGCAATTGCAATTCGTGAGATTGCAGACTTAGCAATAAGGGATGGTGCAAACCATGAAGAACTTCACCTCCTTGCAAAAGGGGGGAACTTTGGAGCCCAGCCAGGAAATGTTAGCAAATCTATCATGAACACTTTTTGCAAAGGCATCAAAGTTTGCAGCCCACACCCTGTCAAAGTCCAAGTGCAGGACTTGAAGACCCTTGAAAAAGGATGGGAAACTATGGATGTCATGCTCCCACACCTCATGTTTGAAGCATTGCAGAGCTACCCTGCAGTTTGGGAGCAAATGTGGGATGTGAAGCACCTTCAAGGTTTTTGGGCCAAAACCCTTGAGAAAGGAGATGATAGAATCAGATGGCACCCTTGCACCCTTGTCAAAGGGTGGCAGTCCAAGACATTTCCATGTTTTATCCATGGAGATGGTGTCGGGTTTCAGACAAGAGATACCATGATGTGTTGGTCATTTGGAAATTCATTGTATGACCAAGGGTCTTTGATGTCCCACCTCTTGTGTGCAGCCTTCCCCAAGAGCTGCACCACTGACCAAACCTGGGACCCAGTGTGGGAGGTCCTGAAGTGGTCATTTGAAGCCCTTGCCAAAGGGAAACATCCAATGACTTCCCCAGATGGTAAGCCTTTGGAAAAAGGTTCCCCTTTTTGGGAAAAAAGGGGCCAATCTTTGTCACCACAGGGCTACAGATTGATTGTGTGGCATATCTGTGGTGACCACGAGTTTTTCAGCAACACATTGAAACTAGCACATTGGAGGCATAAGGATTGCTGCTGGGCCTGTGATGCAACCCAATCAGATGGCCCTAGGCCATATACCAACCTTGATTGGGATGCCTTCACTTTTCTGGACACAACCCTTGCAAAAGGGACAGCCCCTTCCCATCCAATTTTTCAAATCCCTGGTGTGACAACCAGGATGGTGAGGCATGACTCCCTCCATGTGCTGTTTACCAGGGGCCTCTATGGCCATATCCTGGGATCAATTCTGCATTATCTTTGTTATTACAACTTGCCTGGCCAAACACAATCCGTGCAACCTAGTGATAGGTTGAGCATCATCTTTCAAGAAATTCAAAAACAATACACCTTGCAAAAGGTGGCTTGCAGGTTGACAAATCTGCACTTGAAGATGTTCTGCAAAAATCCAAAATCACCTTGGGTGCACTGGGCACATTTGGGTGCCAAAGGTGGTGAATGTAAACATTTGGCACCATGCCTGCTCCCAGTTTTGAAAGACCTCCTTGACAACTCCAAGGAAGAACATCCACACCTGGTGGCCTGCCTGGAAAGCATGGTCCAACTCAATGAAATCCTTGACAGCTGTGACCTCTTTCTTAAGGATGCTGAATTTGATGCATTCTTTGGCCTTGCAAAAGGCTTCGTTGAAGAATATTCATGGCTCCATGCTTTGAAGAGCAGGGAAGGCCTCTGTTTCACATAGTGAACAAATCACACACCTTTTTGCACTGGTCCTGGGAAGCCTATTTCATAAACCCCAGGGCCCATACTTGTTGGAAGGGGGAGGATTTTGTTGGCCAAATGGCAAAATTGGGCCATTCAGTATCCTTTGGAGTCAGAACAACAAGATTATCCCAGAAGCTGATGGCAAAGTATCAAATTTTGTTACACCTCTTGTATACCAGAGAGCCTTCAGCATTCGACATCTTGGAAGATGATGGTGCCTGACCTTGCAAAAGGTCTGCCCACACACCCTTGCAAAAGGTTCTAGGCATAGATGTTTCACACCAGAGTCTCACCGTTAAAATCAATAGAAAAATCAATAGCAGAGTTGCCAAAAAATGCCAAAAAAAAGGAAAAATACAGAAATTCTCTATTGATTTTGACATTTGAAAACCAGCTTTTTTCTATTGATTTTTTTAAGCTCTGAAATCAATATTTTCTATTGATTTCAAATCCCAAAAAAAGTATGAATTTTTCCCTATTGATTGTAATCAATAGCGGATGCTCAGGGTTTAGTAGCAAATTCCATTCCACGAACATAGCGTCGATTTTCTCTTCGCCTTCTTGAGGAAAAAGGAACTTGCGGAAACCGGAGATTGCCGCATGCTCACCGAGATTCCTGTCAGAGACTGGGAGAACTGTGATGCAGTACCCTCGACGCTCAGCGCCTTGATTGGCGTTGTGGTGCCGGGGCAACTTCGCAAGGTTGAGACAGTCTTCGTGGTCTCCGACTTGCAGATTTTAGGCATCTCGTCAGTGAAGAGCGAAACGGATGAGTGGCTTATCACTTGTTGCGTGCGATGCAAGCGGACCAGCCCTTGTTCGCAACATCCTGACGGAAGCACGGAAAAGCGCCTGGCCGTCAGATTGACGTTGGCCGATGGCAACAGTCAGTGCTCCGTGATGCTGTATCACGAGTTACTGCTGAAGGCAGCAGCGCTGATGGAAGTGACTTTGCCCGAGCCGCTGGCTGATTCCAAGGAGCTGCGCACGACTCTCAGAGACATGTCCCGAAATGCTCAGTGGATCTGCCGTTTCACCTTCAAGGAGAACGACTTCCAGCAATCCTTGGAATTGGAGTGTCGCGACATTCGTCCCTGCCTGCGGCTTCAGCCGGCTGTCGCGCTGATGACTCCACCAGACGGCCAGTTGAATCTGCCTCTTTGCCGCTTGAACAATGGTTGCCCAGTGGCGCCGTTGAATAAGGTAACAGTGGATGCGCATCTCGGACTGGTCTCCGTGGGCAAGGTGGATGCAAACTTTTTGCGTGCCTTGGTGTGCTTCAACAACGTGAAGTTGCCAGATGAAGAGGCACTGCAGCAAGACAATGCAGCCACCTCGGCCATGCGAGTGAAGCGATCCTTTGATTGCCTTTTGTCGAAAACGGACACATCTCCTTTCCAAGTGAAACTTCGCATGGCTGGCCCGGCTTCGGTTGTCAACTGGATGCTCCAGGGCCGCACCGGAGAAATCCATCAAGTGGATCGGAGAGCGAAGTGTTCTCTGGCATGTCCCCGTGGACACCGTCACGACCTACTTTGACCGACTCGCCACGGAAGAGCTGACAGTAAATGAACCCCTTACCTTTGAATCCAAATGGACGCCTGTCAAGAGGCTCAATGTCGTCAGAGACAGCATGCCGGAAGAGGCACGTAGCTCCACAGCTTGGATGAACACTTTGCCGGCATCATCCGAGGTCGCAGCCACCGAATTGGACGAACCGATGTGAACTTATGTTTGCTCCGCAGCAGTCAGTCGGAGACTGGTCTTGAAGCGTCTTGCTGATTTTCCTAGCTCCGCATGCTTGCGCAATCATGCCAAGTCGCAGCCACCCGATCCAACGAAGAGATGTGAGCTTTTGTTTGCTCCGCAGCAGTCAGTCGGAAACTGGACTTGAAGCGTCTTGCTGATTTTCCTCGCTCCGCGTGCTTGGGGCAATTTGGCTGCTCACAAAGAAATTTCTCGGGTTTGGCTACTATTTTTTCTGCCGTTTTGTGCAACTTTAACGCGACCTGTCGACTTCGCTGACAAGAAAAAAACATATCATTGCTGTTCAGAAGCAAGGCATGGCGATTTATCAGCTCAGCTCATTCAGATTGATTGCTTGTGAGTTTATCATGGCTTGTTTTTGCATGCTGCGTCTCCTGAGATCATGATGCTGGTCTATGCCACTTCGAGAACGACAACCATGCACTCACGTACACGCATGCGTGAACACCTACACCCACATACTCCCTTATGTCCACAGGCACGCACAACATGAACACAGCACATCACACACATACATCATTCACACATACATAGCACACACACACATAAACTCACTCACACACACCACACACATACATCATATGCATGCATACATACATGCACATAAACTCACCCACCATCGCCCTTCCATCACTATCATACTTCCTCTTCCCTTGCTCACTCACTCACTCACTCACTCACTCACATTCTCATTCACTCACCTGTGCATGCACATACATACACACACACCAACTCACCCACCATCACCCCTCCATCACTCTTATACTCCCTCTTCCCTTCTTGCTTTTCTATGCTCAGTCTAAGTCTAGAGAAGTTGGTAACATGTGGGGATATCCGGTGCTATAATTTTGTGGACATCACTTGAAAAATGGATGCGAGTTGAAAAGAGCGCTGAAGGTGGGAAGATGAAACTCTGTCCTTCACATCATAGTCAAGTGTTTCCAAGTTGTCCATGGAACCCCCAGACATCGACAGCCGGTTCCTGAATGCCGTCTTACAAAGGCTGTGTACGATTTTGGTCTGGGACTTGAACCAGTCCGGCCACGTGAAACCAGGTAGCTGTGGAATCTCAATCCTATAAACTTGAACAAGTTTTCTAGAGCATGTTTGACCAAACTCTTCGTCCAGAAACGCTTCTGTGTGGACACCTGGTCGTTTTCTTGACCATTGGTCTCATCAGCAGTTAAAATCACAGAAAAAGCCGCCCTCGCTTTTTTGGAACGGAGGGTTTTCGACCTCACAAGGCTTCCTGTACGGGCTAAGTATTCCCCATCATCCTCAGCCACCAATGCCTCGTGCAATTCCGCGAGTTTTGAAACCCTCCTAGCATGTTGATCCTTGAAATGAGACATCCCTGGTGCTCTGAGCCAAGGAAAGCATGGCGACTGGAAATCGACAGCTCTGCCCGCCAAAGAAAAAAAAACGTCCACAGCACCTGGAGTTTCCAATCCCTGTACGGGTTCTAATCATTTCAAAACTGTGGGTGCGATGTGTGTATGTTCGCCACCAAGATATATTAGAGCGAATAAATGTTTGCTCTTGGGGTTGTGGCTGTGCAGGCGGCAAATCATGTTGCAACCGTGCGGTACATATCAGCTGGTGAAACTCCATATTCACAATGTTTATGAATTTATATGTATATTATATTTAAATAAATAAATATATAGTATATGTATATCCTTTTTTTCCCGCGCGGCCCCAACAGGGTTGTAGTAGGTGGCAGTGACAGGCACAATATTTGGTGGACAAATTGGCTCAAGCTCATGCTGCGCAACACATGCAACCAAAGGTTTTTCATTGACATCAATGATTTTGGCACACATTTGCTGACTTCGGAGCCATAAAGGCACCAATCCTGTACAGATACATGCCAGCGCATGTGTTTTTCATGCATGCAGACTCAGCACCCAAAAAGTGATAAAAATTAAGATAACAATGCGACATTCAGCAACATTCGCAAATTAAGCAACAGTAAGCCCTTCTTGGTTCTCTTTCCCTTTTTTTGACCTTGGATCACTTTTTTTTAACCTTACCTCTTTTTTTCGACCTTGAATCACTTTTTTTTGACCTTGGATCACTTTTTTTGGACCTTGACCTACTCTTTCTTAATCTTGGCATGTTCCTTTTAACCTTGGCCTACTTTCCCATACTTGTTTGGAACCTTGCGCCATCTTGCACTTTTTCTCTGTGTGTGTGTGATTCTGGAGTGTGTAGAGTGCGGAGGTAGGCATGTGGAATGTCGAGTTTGCATCTGGAGTGCGGAGTGTGGCGACTGGTGGGTGGAGTGTGCATGGCGTGGACTGTAATGTTTGCAGTGTATGGTTTTCACTTGTAGTGTTCAGTATGCTGAATGTGAAATGCAACGTTGGGCGTTTCGTGCCCAATGTGAGGTGTGGAGTTTGCAGTGTGAAGTGTAGAGTTTGCAGTCTAAAGGCTGTGGAATGTAGCGTTTGCAGTGTCATGCGTGGCATGTGTATTTGGGAGCACCAGGCACCAGGTGTGTAGTGTGTGTTTTGTAGAGAGTACGAAGTGTATAGAATCTGGGGTGCTAAATGTGTGCGGCATGCACCACCACCATTGACACCACGCATTCTGCAAAACCCTGCTTACTTAATTCCACAAAAGGCATTCGGTACCTGGTACCTTTGCAAATAGAAATACATACGAATATACATGTATACATGTAAACAATATAAAAATATACATATTTGCATACATACATACAGACATTACATTACATTACATTACATTGCATTGCATTGCATTGCATTGCATTGCATTACATACATACATACATACACACATACATTACATACATTACATTACATTGCATTACATGACATGACATTACATTACATGACATGACATTACATTGCATGACATGACATGACATGACACTACATTACATGCATAATTACATACATTACATACATTAGATACATTACATACATCACATACGTTACATACATTACATGCCTGCATGCATGCATGCAGACACGCATACGTTACATTCCATTACATTACATGACATGACATTACATACATAAATACACATATACAAATATACATGACAGGTTAGACAGGATTGAAAAGATAAGATAGATAGGGTAGAAAGTATAGACAAGATAGAAACAATAGAAAGGACAGATACCAAAGGTAGGATAGATAGGGTAGATAGGATACATAGGATAGAACATATAAATAAATATAAATAAGATATATAGGGTAGATAGGATAGGTAGGATAGATAGGAAAGATAGGATAGAAAAGGGTAAAATGGGAAAGGATAATTAGCACAGGATAGGTTAGGAAAGGGTAGAAAGAAAGATAGGAAATAAAGGATAAATAGCACAGACAGGATAGATAGGATCAACAGGAAAGACAGGATAGATGGGGTAGATAGGATAGTAAGGATATATGGAGTAAAACGAAAGATAGGAACGAACGAATATATAAGATAAATCGGATATATCGGATAGACAGGATAGATAGGATAAACAGGATAGTTAGGATAGAAAGGGATAGATAGGATAGAAAGGATAGATAGGATAGAAAGGATAGATAGGATAGATAGGATAGACAGGACAGATAAAATAGATAGAAGGGGAGATAGATGGATAGAAAGATAGATAGACAGAAAGAAAGATAGATAGATAGGTAGATGGATAGATAGGTAGGATGGTAGATAGGATAGGATAGGATAGGATAGGACGGGATAGATAGGATAGAAAGGAAAGATAGGATAGATAGGATAGAAAGGATCAGCAGATAGAGAGAGAGAGATAGATAGATAGATAGATAGACAGATACAAAGATAGATATGGCGAAATAGATAGTATAGACAGATAGATAGATAGATAGATAGGACACATAGGATAGATAGGATAGATAGGATAGATAGGATAGATAGGAGAGATAGGAGAGATAGGAGAGATAGGAGAGATAGGAGAGATAGGAGAGATAGGATAGATAGGATAGATAGGATAGAGAGGATAGAGAGGATAGAGAGGATAGAGAGGATAGAGAGGATAGATAGGATAGAGAGGATAGGATAGATAGGATAGATAGGATAGATAGGATAGATAGGATAGATAGGATAGATAGGATAGATAGGATAGATAGGATAGATAGGATAGATAGGATAGATAGGATAGATAGGATAGATAGGATAGATAGGATAGATAGGATAGATAGGATAGATAGGATAGATAGGATAGATAGGATAGAGAGGATAGATAGGATAGATAGATAGATAGGATAGATAGGATAGATAGGATAGATAGGATAGATAGGATAGATAGGATAGATAGGATAGATAGGATAGATAGGATAGATAGGATAGGATAGGATAGATAGGATAGATAGGATAGATAGGATAGATAGGATAGATAGGATAGATAGGATAGATAGGATAGATAGGATAGATAGGATAGATAGGATAGATAGGATAGATAGGATAGATAGGATAGATAGGATAGATAGGATAGATAGGATAGATAGGATAGATAGGATAGATAGGATAGATAGGATAGATAGGATAGATAGGATAGATAGGATAGATAGGATAGATAGATAGGATAGGATAGATAGGATAGATAGGATAGATAGGATAGATAGGATAGATAGGATAGATAGGATAGATAGGATAGATAGGATAGATAGGATAGATAGGACAGATAGGACAGATAGGACAGATAGGACAGATAGGACAGATAGGACAGATAGGACAGATAGGACAGATAGGACAGATAGGGATAGGACAGATAGGATAGATAGGATAGATAGGATAGATAGGATAGATAGGATAGATAGGATAGATAGGATAGATAGATAGATAGACAGATAGACAGATAGACAGATAGAGAGATAGATAGATAGAGAGATAGAGAGATAGAGAGATAGACAGATAGATAGATAGATAGATACATAGATACACAGGTCGATGGAAAGAAAGAAAGGTAGATCTATAGATAGACAGAAAAAATGAGAGATAATGAAATAGATAGATAAATTGATGGATGAATAGATGGATAGATACGCAATGGAAAGACAGATAGATCGATAGATAGATATAGGCAAAGAGACATTGCGACATAGAGACATATGGACATAGAGACATAGTCATAGCTAGATAGATGGAGGCAAAGATAGAGATAGATAGATATAGATAGATAGATTGCTAGATAGATAAAAAAAAGATACACATAGATTCAGATTAACCTAATTTGATATAGATAGAATTAGATGAATAAAGGTATATGTCTATATACATAGATAGAGTGAGACTGAAACAGTTTGATATAGATAGATATAAATTGAAGTAGGTTGATATAAATAGATTAAAATTATTGCAGTTTGATATAGATAGGTTTGGAAAAAAAGAAGTACACATGTATCTGTATAGATAGATTCAGACTGGTATAGCTTGATGTAGGTAGATAAAGATTGATAAGAATGAAGTACAAAGACAGACAAAAAATTGATTGATATAGAAAGGAGAGACAGGAGAGATAGATAGATAGATAGATCGATCGATAGATCGATAGATCGATAGACCGATAGATCGATAGATCGATAGATCGATCGATCGATAGATAGATAGATGGAGAGATAGAGAGATAGAGAGATAGAGAGATAGAGAGATAGATAGATAGATAGATAGATAGATAGAGAGAGAGATAGATAGAGATAGAGATAGAGATAGAGATAGAGATAGAGATAGAGATAGAGATAGAGATAGAGATAGAGATAGAGATAGGGATAGGGATAGGGATAGGGATAGGGATAGGGATAGGGACAGAGACAGAGACAGAGACAGAGATAGAAATAGATAGATAGATAGATAGGAAAGATAGGAAAGATAGGAAAGATAGGAAAGACAGGAAAGATAGATACATGGATAGAAAGAAAAATAGATAGATAGGAAGAAAGATAGAGATTTGAAGAAATATGGATAGATGGGATAGATAGGTAGATTGATAGATAGATAGATTCAAAGATAAATAGATAGATAGGTAGATAGATAGATAGATAGAGAGGTAAGAAAGGATAGATAGGACAAATACGATTTAAAGGATACACAGATAGGTAGAGAGATAGAGAGATAAATAAATAGATAGATAGCTACCTAGCTAGCTAGACAGGTAGATATGGTAGATAGGATAGATAGGATAGATAGGATAGATAGGATAGAGAGGATAGAGAGGATAGAGAGGATAGAGAGGATAGAGAGGATAGAGAGGATAGATAGGATAGAGAGGATAGAGAGGATAGAGAGGATAGAGAGGATAGATAGGATAGATAGGATAGATAGGATAGATAGGATAGATGGGATAGATAGGATAGATGGGATAGATAGGATAGATAGATAGGATAGATAGATAGGATAGATAGATAGGATAGATAGATAGGATAGATAGATAGGATAGATAGGATAGATAGGATAGATAGATAGGATAGATAGGATAGATAGATAGATAGATAGATAGATAGGATAGATAGATAGGATAGATAGATAGGATAGATAGATAGGATAGATAGATTAGATAGATAGATTAGATAGATAGATAGATAGATAGATAGATAGGATAGATAGGATGGATAGGATAGATAGGATAGATAGGATAGATAGGATAGATAGGATAGATAGGATAGATAGGATAGGATAGGATAGGATAGATAGGATAGAGAGGAAAGAGAGGAAAGATAGGATAGATAGGATAGATAGGATAGATAGGATAGATAGGATAGATAGGATAGATAGGATAGATAGGATAGATAGGATAGATAGGAGAGATAGGAGAGAGAGGAGAGAGAGGATAGAGAGGATAGAGAGGAGAGATAGGAGAGATAGGAGAGAGAGGAGAGAGAGGAGAGAGAGGATAGGAGAGGATAGAGGATAGATAGGATAGATAGGATAGATGGGATAGATGGGATAGATGGGATAGATGGGATAGATGGGATAGGTAGGATAGATAGGATAGATAGGATAGATAGGATAGATAGGATAGATAGGATAGATAGGATAGATAGGATAGATAGGATAGATAGGAATAGATAGGAATAGATAGGATAGATAGGATAGATAGGATAGATAGGATAGATAGGATAGATAGGATAGATAGGATAGATAGGATAGATAGGATAGATAGGATAGATCGGATAGATAGGATAGATAGGACAGATAGGATAGATAGGATAGATAGGATAGATAGGATAGATAGGATAGATAGGATAGATAGGATAGATAGGATAGATAGGATAGATAGGATAGATATAGGATAGATAGGATAGATATAGGATAGATATAGGATAGATAGGATAGATAGGATAGATAGGATAGATAGGATAGATAGGATAGATAGGAGAGATAGGAGAGAGAGGATAGAGAGGAGAGAGAGGAGAGAGAGGGTAGAGAGGATAGAGAGGATAGAGAGGATAGATAGGATAGATAGGATAGATAGGATAGATAGGATAGATAGGATAGATAGGATAGATAGGATAGATAGGATAGATAGGATAGATAGGGTAGATAGGATAGATAGGATAGATAGGATAGATAGGGTAGATAGAATAGATAGGATAGATAGGATAGATAGGATAGATAGGATAGATAGGATAGATAGGATAGATAGGATAGATAGGATAGATAGGATAGATAGGATAGATAGGATAGATGGAAAAGATAGGATAGATAGGATAGATAGGATAGTAGGATAGATAGGATAGATAGGATAGATAGGATAGATAGGATAGATAGGATAGATAGGATAGATAGGATAGATAGGATAGATAGGATAGATAGGATAGATAGATAGATAGATAGATAGAAGGATAGATAGGATAGATAGGATAGATAGGATAGATAGGATAGATAGGATAGATAGGATAGATAGGATAGATAGGATAGATAGGATAGATAGATAGGATAGATAGGATAGATAGCTAGATAGCTAGATAGATAGGATAGATAGGATAGATAGGATAGATAGGATAGATAGGATAGATAGGATAGATAGGATAGATAGGATAGATAGGATAGAGAGGATAGAGAGGATAGAGAGGATAGAGAGGATAGAGAGGATAGATAGGATAGATAGGATAGATAGGATAGATAGGATAGATAGGATAGATTAGATAGATAGGATAGATAGGATAGACAGGATAGATAGGATAGATAGGATAGATAGGATAGATAGGATAGATTAGATAGATAGGATAGATAGGATAGACAGGATAGATAGGATAGATAGGATAGATAGGATAGATAGGATAGATAGGATAGATAGGATAGATAGGATAGATAGAATAGATAGGATAGATAGGATAGATAGGATAGATAGGATAGATAGGATAGATAGGATAGATAGGATAGATAGGATAGATAGGATAGATAGGATAGATAGGATAGATAGGATAGATAGGCTAGATAGGCTAGATAGGCTAGATAGGCTAGATAGGCTAGATAGGATAGATAGGATAGATAGGATAGATAGGATAGATAGGATAGAGAGGATAGATAGGATAGATAGTATAGGATAGATAGGATAGATAGGATAGATAGGATAGATAGATAGGATAGATAGATAGGTAGATAGGATAGATAGGATAGATAGGATAGATAGGATAGATAGGATAGATAGGATAGATAGGATAGATAGGATAGATAGGATAGATAAGGTAGATAGATAGATAGATAGATAGGATAGATAGGATAGATAGGATAGATAGGATAGATAGGATAGATAGGATAGATAGGATAGATAGGATAGATAAGATAGATAGATAGATAGATAGGTAGATAGATAGATAGATAGATAGGATAGATAGATAGGATAGATAGATAGAGAGATAGAGAGATAGAGAGATAGAGAGATAGATAGGTAGGTAGATAGATAGATAGATAGACAGATAGACAGATAGACAGATAGATAGATAGACAGATAGAGACATAGATAGGTAGATAGATAGATAGACAGATAGATAGATAGATACATAGATACACAGGTCGATGGAAGGAAAGAAAGGTAGATCTATAGATAGACAGAGAAAATGAGAGATAATGCAATAGATAAATAGATAGATAAATTGATGGATGGATAGATGGGTAGATACGCAATGGAAAGATAGATAGATCGATAGATAGGTATAGGCAAAGAGACATTGCGACATAGAGACATATGGACATAGAGACATAGTCATAGCTAGATAGATGGAGGCAAAGATAGAGATAGATAGATATAGATAGATAGATTGCTAGATAGATTTAAAAAAAAGATACACATAGATTCAGATTAACCTAATTTGATATAGATAGAATTAGATGAATAAAGGTATATGTCTATATACATAGATAGAGTGAGACTGAAACAGTTTGATATAGATAGATATAAATTGAAGTAGGTTGATATAAATAGATTAAAATTAGTGCAGTTTGATATAGATAGGTTTGGAAAAAAAAGTACACATGTATCTGTATAGATAGATTCAGACTGGTATAGCTTGATGTAGGTAGATAAAGATTGATAAGAATGAAATACAAAGACAGACAAAAAATTGATTGATATAGAAAGGAAAGACAGGAGAGATAGATAGATAGATAGATAGATAGACAGATAGACAGATAGACAGATAGACAGATAGATACATAGATACACAGGTCGATGGAAAGAAAGATAGATAGATCTATAGATAGACAGAAAAAATGAGAGATAATGAAATAGATAAATAGATAGATAAATTGATGGATGGATAGATGGGTAGATACGCAATGGAAAGATAGATAGATCGATAGATATAGGCAAAGAGACATTGCGACATAGAGACATATAGACATAGAGGCATAGTCATAGCTAGATAGATGGAGGCAAAGATAGAGATAGATAGATATAGATAGATAGATTGCTAGATAGATAAAAATAGATACACATAGATGCAGATTAACCTAATTTGATATAGATAGAATTAGATGAATAAAGGTATATGTCTATATACATAGATAGAGTGAGACTGAAATAGTTTGATATAGATAGATATAAATTGAAGTAGGTTGATATGAATAGATTAAAATTAGTGTAGTTTGATATAGATAGGTATGGAAAAAAAAGAAGTACACATGTATCTGTATAGATAGATTCAGACTGGTATAGCTTGATGTAGGTAGATAAAGATTGATAAGAATGAAATACAAAGACAGACAAAAAATAGATTGATATAGAAAGGAGAGACAGGAGAGATAGAGAGATAGAGAGATAGATAGATAGATCGATAGATCGATAGACCGATAGATCGATAGATCGATAGATCGATAGATCGATAGATCGATCGGTCGATCGATAGATAGATAGAGAGATAGAGAGATAGAGAGAGATAGAGAGATAGAGAGATAGAGAGATAGATAGATAGATAGATAGAGAGAGAGATAGATAGAGATAGAGATAGAGAAAGAGATAGAGATAGAGATAGAGATAGGGATAGAGATAGGGATAGGGATAGGGATAGGGATAGGGACAGAGACAGAGACAGAGATAGAGATAGATAGATAGGTAGATAGATAGATAGATAGGAAAGATAGGCAAGACAGGAAAGATAGATACATGGATAGAAAGAAAAATAGATAGATAGGAAGAAAGATAGAGATTTGAAGAAATATGGATAGATGGGATAGATAGGTAGATTGATAGATAGATAGATTCAAAGATAAATAGATAGATAGGTAGATAGATAGATAGATAGAGAGGTAAGAAAGGATAGATAGGACAAATACGATTTAAAGGATACACAGATAGGTAGAGAGATAGAGAGATAAATAAATAGATAGATAGCTACCTAGCTAGCTAGACAGGTAGATATGGTAGATAGGATAGATAGGATAGATAGGATAGATAGGATAGAGAGGATAGAGAGGATAGAGAGGATAGAGAGGATAGAGAGGATAGAGAGGATAGATAGGATAGAGAGGATAGAGAGGATAGAGAGGATAGAGAGGATAGATAGGATAGATAGGATAGATAGGATAGATAGGATAGATGGGATAGATAGGATAGATGGGATAGATAGGATAGATAGATAGGATAGATAGATAGGATAGATAGATAGGATAGATAGATAGGATAGATAGATAGGATAGATAGGATAGATAGGATAGATAGATAGGATAGATAGGATAGATAGATAGATAGATAGATAGATAGGATAGATAGATAGGATAGATAGATAGGATAGATAGATAGGATAGATAGATTAGATAGATAGATTAGATAGATAGATAGATAGATAGATAGATAGGATAGATAGGATGGATAGGATAGATAGGATAGATAGGATAGATAGGATAGATAGGATAGATAGGATAGATAGGATAGGATAGGATAGGATAGATAGGATAGAGAGGAAAGAGAGGAAAGATAGGATAGATAGGATAGATAGGATAGATAGGATAGATAGGATAGATAGGATAGATAGGATAGATAGGATAGATAGGATAGATAGGAGAGATAGGAGAGAGAGGAGAGAGAGGATAGAGAGGATAGAGAGGAGAGATAGGAGAGATAGGAGAGAGAGGAGAGAGAGGAGAGAGAGGATAGAGAGGATAGAGAGGATAGAGAGGATAGAGAGGATAGAGAGGATAGAGAGGATAGATAGGATAGATAGGATAGATAGGATAGATAGGATAGATAGGATAGATAGGATAGATAGGATAGATAGATTAGATAGGATAGATAGGATAGATAGGATAGATAGGATAGATAGGATAGATAGGATAGATAGGATAGATAGGATAGATAGGATAGATAGGATAGATAGGATAGATAGGATAGATAGATAGATAGCTAGATAGATAGATAGATCGATCGATCGATCGATTGGTTGATTGATGGATACATAGGTAGGTAGATAGGTAGATAGGTAGATAGGTAGATAGGTAGATAGGTAGATAGGTAGCCGGGATGGGATGCGATAGGACAGAATGGGACAGGACTGAATAGGATGGATAGGATAGAATTGCATTGGAAAGGATGTGATAAGATAGGATAGGCTAGGATAGGAAAGGTCGAGGAAATGGTCTCGGACGTTGGATGTAACCATTGGATAGATATAGGTCAGGGTTGGATAGGTGAGGATAAATTGGACAGATAAGACAAACACGACAGATCGGACAAACAGGAAAACTAGGATAGATAGAGCAGATAGGACAAATACAGTAGGCACAGAATCTCCCAAATCTCCCGGAATCGTCTAGAACCTTCCAGAATCTCCAAGCCAGCCGCACTTTAACCTTGCTCTGGGCTCAATCCCTGGAGCTGGGACTGCTGGGCAAAATTGCAAACTAGGTTTGAAAAAAGAGGTGCAAGGCCAGAAAAAAGAGGTCAGCAAGGCTAGAAAAAAGAGGTGCAAGGTTAGGAAAAAGAGGCTCAAGGTTTGAAAAAAGAGGTGCAAGGTTAGAAAAAAGAGGTGGCAAGGTCAGAAAAGAGAGGTAGCGAGGCAAGGTTAGAAAAAATAGTTTTTCAAGGTTAACAAAAAGAGGTAAGGTTAGAAAAAAGTTTTTCAAGGTTAACAAAAAGAGGTAAGGTTAGAAAAAAGAGACGCAAGGTTAAAAAAAAGAGGGGCCCTTCTCTTTCTCTCTCTCTCTCTCTCCATTGCTTTGATTCGTAGCCTGGATCTTCAAACGTCCATAAAAAGTGTTGCTTGCTGCGGTTGTTGCACACTTTTGTGAGTCGACCACAAAAAGTGGTAGTTGACCAAAACCACTGGTTATCGAATGTTTTTGGAAGAACTGGCATCAAGACACACCAATTTGTCGAATTTGTGATTTTGTTGCCCAGAATGCCTTAATCCAGCAAAAAACTCTGGACCCTAGCGTTGGTATACTACTCACTTGCGCCTCCAAAATTTTCTCACTTGTACCTCCTACTCACTGGCGCCTCCGACTACTCACTTGCGCCTCCACTACTACTCACTTGCGCCTCCACTTCCTTCTCACTTCGTCCTCGCCCGCGCCTCATCTAACATCTTGTTTTTTATTGATAATGTCCACGATCTTGCTTTCCACAATGCCATGATCTAAAACCTAACTCTTTATTGAAACTTCCCACCCCCTTGCCTTCCATAATGCCATGATCTAACATCTAACTCCTTATTTAAAGTTCCCCCCCCCTTGCCTTCCACAATGCCATGATCTAAAATCTATATAACTCTTTATTTAAACTTTCCACCCCCTTGCCTTCCACAATGCCATGCTCTACAATCTAACTCTTTAGCTAAACTTTCAGAATATTTCTAGCTTGTTATTTAGACTTCCCCCCCCCTTGCCTTCCACAATGCCATGATCTAAAATCCAACTCTTTATCTAAATTTTCATCTAATTTCTAGCTTGTTGTTTAAACTTCCCCCCCCTTGCCTTCCACAATGCCATGATCAAAATTCTATTTATTTATTTATACTTTTCCCCCCCGTGCTTTCCACAATGCCATGATCTAAAATCTAACTCTTCATTTAAACTTTCATCTAATTTCTAGCTTCCCCCCCCTTGCCTTCCACAATGCCATGATCTAAAATCTAACTCTTTATTTAAACTTCCCGCCCCTTGCCTTCCACAATGCCATGATCTAAAATCTAACTTTCATCTAATTTCTAGCTTGTTACTTAAACTGCCCCCCCCCCTTGCCTTCCACAATGCCATTATCTAAAACCTAACTCTTTATTTAAACTTCACGCCCCTTGCCTTCCACAATGCCATGATCTAAAATCTAACTCTTTATTTAAACTCCCCCCCCTTGCCTTCCACAATGCCATGATCTAAAATCTAACTCTTTATTTAAACTCTCCACCCCCTTGCCTTCCATTATGCCATGATCTAAAATCGAACTCTTTCTTTAAACTTCCCCCCCCTTGCCTTCCACAATGCCATGATCTAAAATCGAACTCTTTATTTAAACTTCCACCCCCTTGCCTTCCACAATCCCATAATCTAAAATCTAACTAATTATTTAAACTTCCCACCCTTGCCTTCCACAATGCCATGATCTAAAACCTAACTCCTTATTTAAAGTTTCCCCCCGCTGCCTTCCACAATGCTATGATCTACAATCTCACTCTTTATTTAAACTTTCATCCAATTTCTAGCTTGTTATTTAAATTCCACCCCCTTGCCTTCCACAATGCCATGATCTAAAATCTACCTCTTTATTTAAACTGTCCACCCCCTTTCCTTGCACGATGCCATGATCTACAATCTAACTCTTTATCTAAACTTTCATCTAATTTCTAGTTTGTTTTTTTAACTCCCCCCCCCTTGCCTTCCACAATGCCATGATCTAACATCTAACTCTTTATTTAAACTTCTCCCCCCTTGCCTTCCACAATGCCAGGATCTAAAATCTAACTCTTTATTGAAACTGTCCCCCCCTGCCTTCCGCGATGCCATGATCTAAAATCTAACTCTTTATTTAAACTTCCCCCCTTTGCCTTCCACAATGCCATGATCTAAAATCTACCTATTTATTGAAACTTTTCACCCCCTTGCCTTCCACAATGCCATGAACTACAATCTAACTCTTTATCTAAACTTTAATCCAAGTTCTAGCTTGTTATTTAAACTTCCCCCCCTTGCCTTCCACATTGCCATGATCTAAAATCTACCTCTCTATTTAAACTTTCCACCCCCTTGCCTTGCACGATGCCATGATCTACAATCTAGCTCTTTATTTAAACTTGCCGCCCCTTGCCTTCCACAATGCCATAATCTAAAATCTGGCCTTCATCTAAATTCTAACTTGTTATTTAAACTTCCCCGCCCTTGCCTACCACAATGCCATGATCTCAAAATCTAACTCTTTTTCTAAACTTCCCCTCTCCTTGCCTTCCACACTGCCTTGATCTAAAATCTAACTCTTCATCTAAACTTTCATCTAATTTCTAACTTGTTATTTAAACTTCCCCCCCCTTGCCTTCCACAATGCCATGAATTAAAATCTAACGCTTTATTTAAACTTCCCCCCCTTGCCTTCCACAATGCCATGATCTAAAATCTAACTCTTTATTTAAACTTCCCCCCCCTTGCCTTCCACAATTCCATGATCTAAAATCTAACTCTTTACTTAAACTTCCCCCCCTTGCCTTCCACAATGCCATGATCTAAAATCTAACTCTTTATTTAAACTCCCCCCCTTGCCTTCCACAATGCCATGATCTAAAATCTAACTCTTTATTTAAACTCCCCCCCCTTGCCTTCCACAATGCCATGATCTAAAATCTAACTCTTTATTTAAACTTTTCACCCCCCTTGCCTTCCACAATGCCATGATCTAAAATCTAACTCTTTTATTAAACTTCCCCCCCCTTGCCTTTTGATCCCTGGGACCACACAAAACAACATGAAGCTTGGCCAGCAGAAACATCGCTGTCTACAAAATATACACTGTATAATGCTTTCGTCGCTTGTACGAAGGTTGGTTTTGCATGGTTGCAATCGGCTGCAATGGCCAGAAGCGTATGGTGCATGATTCATCCAATTTCTTACCTTTATGTGTCTATAAATTTCTCTTCAAATAAGTTGTTCTGTTCTTGTGAAATCCCAATCTTTCTAAGATTTTATGACGTTCCGCCCCTTTTTTTGATTGAAATCAGTTGTAAGTTGGGTCTACAAAAAAACTATTAACTATATCCCAACAATATATTATATATATATGTGTTTCTGAACTATATGTATGTATCAATATATATATATATTATTATATATATATAGTTACTAAGGTAATTAGTCTGGTACATGGTTCGTCCAATTTCTAATCTATATGTGTCTATCAATTACTCTTCAAATATGTTGTTCTGTTCTTGTGCAATCCCAATCTTTCTGAACTTTTATGAAGTCCGCCCCTTTCTTTGATTCAAATCTCACAGCTATGACAAAGCGGCCCCCCAGTCATAAGTTGGGTCTAAAAAAACAATTAACTCTATCGTTCGTCCTTCGTCCTTAGGCCTTAGTCGTTCGTCGTTAGTCCTTAAAGTACTAGTATTACCATTAGTACAAG
>CAMXCT020002524.1:215186-260186 GCA_947184155.2 Cladocopium goreaui
AAAACGCCTTGTTTTAGTATGTTTTAGTAGTACAAATGACATCATCCAGAAATTTCTGGTAGAATGAAGGTCCAGGAGTAGCTATAGTGGTGATAGGTGGTGATAGTGATAGCATGTAATTATTGCGGAACAACGTGGTAACTGATTCGGCAAATTAATCTTCGGAAATCCCTGGATTGAAAGGCCAATCACTGAATCTATTTACAGGGGTTGAAACATTGTTGCGAGGAACTTGTATTCAACCGGTTTACCAATCTCAGAAAAACATTATACAACACTTGGTTGATGCCCCAATTGAATATGTTCGCTATTTCACGGCCGTTGGGAGACAATACAGTAACTCGTTTCACGCACCAACAAAACTGACCACAAATTCAAAGGCTAATACCGCGGAACAGTTTTCACAAGTGTAGTTTGTCTCGTCCGCGCAGGTGCCAGGGCAGTCACACACGTTGTTGTCCACCAAGCTCTTGTTGATGGTGCACCCAGGTGTGCCACCGTCGTCCGGACAAATGAAAGGATCCGTGACCACCCCGGGTCCCAAGCAGCGTTGGCTGAAGAACTGGTCCAGAGCTGGGTCACGGCACCGACGGTCGGGACATGCATCCGGACTCTCCGAAAAGGATGAACGCGATGTCAGTCCCACACCGCATTCCTCACAGCTGTGAAACTCTTCATCAGCGCAGCTTCCTGGACAATCACAGTAATCGTCATTTAAATAGCCCCTGGGTATCCAGCAGCTAGTGTTGGGACACTGGAAGTCTGGTGTCCTCGGTACCACCTGCTTATTGGCCAGCCTGACGGGTTTGATTAGTGCCACGACTTCTGGATAAAGGTTTAGAGATCCTGTGGCCTTGTCGTAAGCCAGCCCAGCTCCGAGGATTTGGCTGCCTCCTGCTTCAGGATATTGCGAATCTGCCAGCCACCTGGGCCAAGAACTAGCTGATGTGGCTGGTGGCCCAATTCATTCACGTTTGGGGGGGGTAAAAATGAAAGAAACCCAAACCCCAAACCCCAACCACTACCACCACCACCACCACCACCACCATTTGTGTCATCATTGTCATCATTAACATATATATTATCATCATGATCATAATCATGCATGATCATGATCATGATCATGATCATCATTGTCGTCATTGTCGTTGTCGTTGTCGTCGTCGTCGTCGTCGTCGTCATCGTCGTCGTCCTCCTCATCATCATCATCATCAACAACAACAACAACAACTTCACCATCAGCATCAGTGCCATAATCATTCAACACCTTTAATTTAAATTATATAATCAAAAATGTCATCATCAACATCATCAGCGATATCATGATGGGTGTCATCACCACCACCATCATCACCATCACCATCCTCATCGTCATCGTCGTAGGTGAACAATTAAAAGTATCCGGAGCTCATGTCCGGACTGTTGGGATCTGGGATGGCTTCCATGTCATCTGCTGGGAAAGTGATGACTGCAAGCTTACCCAGTCCTGAAAGCCCCCATCAAGACAGAAAAGTGACCCCGAAACATTCCGCAGCCTAAGTTTTATGGCGATTTATACCTTCGCATCTTGCCAAAACCATCCGAAACCAAACGCATGCATAAAAAACATAACCTTTTACATTTCCAAAATTGACCACATTCCAAGCTGCTGCAGATCCAGTAGGTTCTGCTTGCTGCGCCGGTCCAAGGCACACTCTACGAATTCACCACAGGTGGCAGGGCAACCGGGGCCAGGGACCAGGGTGCCTCCCAGCTGAAACTGGACAGGCGTCTCCTGCTTCTGCTGAAGTTCCTGGCCAGCAAGGGCCGCTATAGCACCCTGTCGTCATGATAATTGAGCATATAATGGTTCAGACTTCTTAAATCCTTTAGGATGCCATTTTTGGCAAATATTTTTTTTATGATTTATTTATGATTTGAATACGATTTCCATTTATGATTTTTTTATGGGTTCAAATTGTGGTTATGATTTTTTTATGGTTTGGATATGTTTTTTTTATGGTTTTGGATATGATTTTTTTATGATTTTTTTATGTTTTTTTAGTCCTCAGAATCTGGTTTTCAGCTATAAAAACTCGAGAAATTCTCGAGTTTTTAGCTGAAAACCAGATTCTGGGGACCTTGGATGCATTTACGATTTTTTTACGATTTTTTTACGATTTTTTTACGATTTTCCTAGAGAAACTCTAGCAAAATCATAAAAAAATCGAAAATTTCTCGAGTTTTTAGCTGAAAACCAGATTCTGGGGACCTTGGATGCATTTACGATTTTTTTACGATTTTTTTACGATTTTGCTTCCAAAATCAAATTTTCTGCTGAAAAGGCTTTGGGGAAAAGGAAACTCTAGCAAAATCATAAAAAAATCGAAAACTTCTCGAGTTTTTAGCTGAAAACCAGATTCTGAGGACTAAAAAAACCATAAAAAAATCATAAAAAAAACATATCCAAACCATAAAAAAATCATAACCACAATTTGAACCCATAAAAAAATCATAAATGGAAATCGTATTCAAATCATAAATAAATCATAAAAAAAAATTATTTTGAAACCCCTCCATCCTAGAGACTTAGGAACTCTGAATATAATGGTAAGATGTCCGGATTAAGAAAACGTGTGGATATTATGTGGATATAGCATACGCGCACACACACACACAAAAAATGTAATATACTGTAATATAAGATAAAATGCTAAAATATGATATAGTAGAATATAATATAGTATAATTAAAAACAATATAACATAATGTGATAATATGTTATGTTACATTACATTATATTATATTACATTATGTACTATTATAAAAAATAATATATGATATTAAATAATAATATTTTTAAAATATAAAAATAAATAAAAATAATGAAATATTGTATTGTATCATATTATATAATATTACAGAATATATGGTATACAATATTATACAATATGAAAAATATAATGTTATATGATATTATATGGTATTAAATGGTATAATAAAACCTTTTATAATACAATATTTTAAAATAAAATAAAATACAATAAAATAGAATATAATAATTTATAGTATAATAAAATAATATAATATTAAAACAATATAATATTAAAACAATATAATATAATAGAATTCAAAAGTATATAATATAAGATAATTTTAAATAATATAATGAAAAAATGAAAATAATAACAATAAATAATATAATAAAATAAAATATAACCTAACAAAATAAAATATAATATAACATAACATAACAAAACATAATATAACATAATATAACATAATAAAACATAATACAACATAATATAACATAATATAACATAATATAACATAATAATATAATATAATATAATAGAATAGAATAGAATAGAATAGAGTAAAATATAACATATTATATTATAATATAATATAATATAATGAAATATAATATAGTTTTGTTCAGGCACCTGCCTCTATCAGTGTTTTGGCACACGTCCAATGTTGTCCTCGATGTTGTAAGTGATGTTGTGAATTTCTCGTTTTTTGTCTTACGTAAATTTTGACGTTGTAAACGCCGATTTTTTTTGTCTTACGTAAATTTTGACGTTGTAAACCCCGATTTTTTTTCTCTTACGTAAATTTTGACGTTGTAAACCCCGATTTTTTTCTCTTACGTAAATTTTGACGTTGTAAACGCCATTTTTTCCTAACGTACATTTTGACGCTGTATAAACGCCAAATTCTTTTTTCTTACATAAATTTGGATCTTGTAAACGCCACTTTTAGTCTTGTTCATGTCATGATTGATGTTATCAACCCCGAACTTTTCTTGCTTCAAGTCATGACTGACATTGTGAGTTGTATTTTTTTGTTTCCTGTGATTTATGCGTCATGAGTCATGATTCATGATTTACTATGCGCGCCCATTTTTGTTCATGTCGTTATTGCAATGATGTTTTTGATGTTGAGATGGGTCAATTCTTTTTGTATTGTCACACATGATTCCTGATTACAGTTTTTGGTTTTTGTTTGTTTCTTGAAATTCAGCTGGCATTGAAGCTGGTGGGTGTGTTTAACTTGTCTTTTTGTCCCTCCATTGGCCCTTCATTTGTTGGTTATGCCGTCGTCGTCGTCGTCGTCGTCGTCGTGGTTGTTGTTGTTGTTGTTGTTGTTGTTGCTCTTCTTCTTTTTCTTCGCTTTCCTGTTCTTGTTCTCGTTGCTCCGTTCTTGGTGATAACCGTGCTTGTGGGTCATTGAACACATTGGTACATGTTGCGTTGTCACATCGTCACTTCCTGCTGAAAGTGTTGCATAATGCATAATGCTGAATAAATGATGAACTACTTCGTTTCCTTAAACCTGGTAGATCCTGGTAGGCTGTGGCAAGTAAAACTGGTAGGTAACGGCAGGTAACAAGACAAGACTCACCTGCGAGAAAGGCAGGTCCGATCAGGATGCACGCACGCATGCACGTCCACGCACGCACGCACGCACGCACGCAACGCGACTCTACGCGCCCCGAAACCAGGCAAAATTCGATCTCACTGAAGTACTGTGTGACTAGTGCCAGTGCTGTAAACTTATGGGCAAATGTGTGATGACACACAGGCAAATTATAGAGGCAAGAGCTTAATATAAACACAGTCCCGAACTATCCCGAACTATTCCGAACTATATGAAATGCATCCGAACGGTTCAGAACGGTTCAGGTGTCACACCGTTTTCCCCATCCTTGCCCCCAGGATGGATCTCAGAGGGCCACTGACCGCTCACGTGACAAGATTGCCTGCCTTAGACGGGTTTGGTTGTGACATATACTTGTCAGAAGATTGTGAAATTTAGCCTAAATTTCTTCCAGCCCCGTTCTTTGGGAAAACATTCTGCCACGACTTGTGTCACAGCCTAAGTTACTTTCAGACATGTTTTTCTTCACCGAAGTTTTACTTGAAGTACCTTGGCCTATGGCAATTTACAATTCACAACTTGCAACTGACATCACTTGTCTTACAACTTTTCTTCCTCTTATAATTTGTAACTAACTTAAAACCTCATAGCTTAAAAAATTTACTTGCTTACAAGTCATGCATCTTCAACTTGTCAACTTAAATGCTAATATATTGTAAAAATTGCCCACTTTTAAGCTTAGAATCTAAGGCAAAAACCTGCTACGCTTGAACCGTTCTGAACCGTTCGGTGTATCGGAGGCCTGAGTTCGGAATAGTTCGGAATAGTTCGGAATGGTTCGGAATAGTTCGGAGACGCCTGAACCGTTCTGAACCGTTCGGATGTATCAGAAACTGATACGCCTGAACCGTTCTGAACCGTTCGGATGTACCGGAAATTTACCATGTTTTAAAAGTATTTTTCTGTATTTTTTGAACTTAACTTGAACTTAATGTTTAAACATATTTAAACATGTAATTTTATCATCATTGACATGGATAACTTACTGATAACTTAATAACCTTTCAACTGGTGGGCTGACAAAAGCAAATACTTTAACTTAACTTATCACTTATCAGAATAATGAATCAAAACTTCATAATGAATCAAAAATGCCAAATTTACAGCAGCAAAATTTACGTCGGGAAAAAACACCAAATTTACAACAAAATTTACGTGAGGAAAAAAAACACCAAATTTACATCAAAATTTACGTGAGAAATCGTGAGAAAAAATATGCCAAATTTACAATATCAATATTTACATGAGAAAAAAACGCCAAATCTACAACATCAAAATTTGCGTGAGGAAAAAAAACGCCAGATTTACAACAAAATTTGCGTGCGAAAAAAAAACAATTTACAACATCAAAATTTACGTGAGAAAAAACAACGCCAAATTTACAACATCAAAATCTAGGTGAGGAAAAAAAACGCCAAATTCACAGCATCAAAATTTACGTGGAAAAAAAAAACGAGAAATTCACAACATCAAAATTTACGTGAGAAAAATAAACGCCAAATTTACAACATCAAAATTTACGTGAGAAGAAAAAAAAACACCAAATTTAAAACATCAAAATTTACGTGGAAAAAATCGGCGTTTACAACGTCAAAATTGAAGTAAGACAAAAAAAATCGGCGTTTACAACGTCAAAATTTACGTAAGAAAAAACAAAAATCGGCGTTTACAACGTCAAAATTTACGTAAGAAAAAAAAATGGGGTTTACAACGTCACCGTCAATGTCAACCAGAACGGTACACGTCAGCCGAAACACAGAGGGGCAATTATAGAGGAAGGTGCCTGAACCAAAATATAGTATATATGTGTATAGGATTCACCCTGCCATAAAATGATCATGAGGCATTTTCGGCACATACTTCCCGTGAGGAATTAAATTACGCCAAGCTTCTTTGAGATGCGCAACATCCCCAGCTTTTTCGCCAGAGATGAGCAGCAGTAAAACCACCAGGCCCAGGGAACACAGGGAACATGCCATCAGCGCGGGGCGATGACCGCGCCAAGGGACGCTGTCGCGCATCGTCATGGAAGGCGACTCGGCCAGCAGTGACGTCTGTTCCACTTCACCTGAAGACCATGATCAGATCTGGGTAGTGGTAGAATAATATAATAATGATAAACATTGATAAACCCAGGACCTGAGTTTTTTTCATGGGGCTGTGCACTATGTAAAATAAACATGAGATTTCCACTTTGGTCAGTTGCAAGATGTTAACATGCCACAACAGGAGGTACCAAGCTGCTAAAATTCCCAATTGGAATGTGGTATGTGGTATAGGTTGAAGGGTGACCATCTGACCGAGCTTACACACGCTAGAACCTCCAAGTTAAAACTCTATGAAGGCATGGAAGGAACACGCAAAACGATATCAAAAATGATCAAAACTCCTCATCTTACTGAAACTCCTAGACATTCATACAAAACCCATGGCCCATGGCTTTCATATGTTGCGGCATACAAGGCTTCTGCATGAAATGCGGGTGTATTTTCAAAATTTGAAATTCCAATGAAGTATCCGGAAATCAGCGGCAAAAAAAGTGTCAAACTCCCGCAAATCACCAAAAGTCATACAATCAAATTCTACAAAAGCCATCTGATCACATCCCATCGCAAAACGCATGGCAAATGCAAGGCCACTGAGGTCTTTAAGTGGAAGTTCCTGACACTCTGAACATTTTCTGACAAGTGTGCTGCAGTATATATATATAATGACATACACAATGTACAATATTGTAATAGCAACACATGCAACACTGCAACACCTGCCATGTCCCGCCCTGCTCTCAAAGTTTCGCTGCCAGGGAACTGGGCATGACAGGCTGCTCGGCCGAAATAACCATGGCCATGGCAAGGGCAATCAAGTCTATGGAGACTAAGATGGGCCCAATAACAACCACCCATATAAACAACACACATGGGCTTGATATGATCTGATTGGGATTGATTTCTCCGACCCGACCCACATCAGGAATATATGACTAACAGTAAAAACCGACTTCAATTATCAGTGAAAATAGATAACAGCAAGTAGTGGGATTGACGGGTCTTGATTCCCAATGTTGTGGACGCCATGGAGGGGTAGCTACCGTTGGGGGAAACCCACCAGCAAAGCTGGATGATTTTCACGTCCGAGATCATCACGCGAATGTCGCATCAACAAAAAACTGGGGCATAGAAACCCCCCATGAGCGCAGGATGAGCGCAGGTTTGTCTCCTACCTAAACATGGCCCGGCTGAGAGAGCCAAAGAGTCGTATGCGGGGCTGCAAGCTCTTCTGGACCAGGGATGACTTGGGCCACCGGTCGGGATCATAGGTTAATTGTCTGCGCGGGAAGCAATCAGATCAGCAATATGTTTGGTATGATAATGTATTATAGGAAATTATAGGAAATTAATGGAAATTATAGGAACATACCACAGGATGCCTCAAAAACAGTCTAAAGGACAAACACTTGAAGCTTAAACTATGACAACTATAATAAACCGAATGGTTCTGGGGGGCATAGCACGTCTCCAGCCGGGAGCTCCAATGCTTGACCAAGGGCCTCGCCAGTCACCAGCCCGCACTTCCGCACCAGTCCTGGAGCAAGAGATCCCTCACTGGAACACAGGAAAACAGTGGATTAAACATGATGCGACTCAGAATAAATGTTATATATAATATATATGTTGCATATAATTCAATATAATTTATGTAACTTAATATAATTTATAACTTATAACAATGAAAGGGAGCAAAGACAGGTTTGGAGAATGTTTTTTTTACCAAAAAAGTTTGCCACTCAAACCGTATAAAATCCAGATTAAATTCTGGGGGCATTCCGGCTCCCCAAACATGATGGGGAAGAGTTTGAGTTGTTTGTTTGTTTGTTTGTTTCTCAGCATTGTTTAGTTGTATTGTATCTTACTATTTATGTCAAATTGTAATTGATCATGTTTCTCAGTTTTGCTCACCCTTGTTCATTGTATTCAATGGCTTTGTTGGTGGACTTCTGGCACAAATGGCTTGGGATGGCTTGGGCGAAACGTAAGTCAATCGAGTACATATGCAAAAGGGGTCGTAGAATCTGGTCGTTCAAACCTTGATGGATCCCTATATCTGGTATATGTTCCTTATCTTCAGCGCTTGTGCCCACAACTGGGAAGCTGCGCTCCTTTAGGATCATCACCCCAGGTACAAAAGGGTACGCTGGGTTTATGGATAATCTTTGCCGGGGTTATAGTGATGACAGCTTTATAAACCTTTCAAAAAGAACCATCGAACCCAACATGATCCAACAATGGAGGTTCCAGGTTGCCAACGCCTCGTCAATCACAGCAGAGCGCGCCTAAGGCACCATGCTTGGGACCATGCTAGCCCTGGATCAATAAATGCCCAGTTAAATTTTACGAATATAAATGCCATTTAGAAACTTGGAATTATCGCTATTTGTGGGACCTCACACCTTAGTAAAAAATGTACTAATCATTGGCGAATATTTTTCACACCAAATCAAAACGGAAAAGAAGAATGATGAGAGCCTGGATCTCAAAAATGCATCTCTAGCCACAGTGATGGAACATGATTTTCTGTGACCTACTGAGGTTCAACGGTTTGGCTGACATGTTGTGATGCAAAAGGAACGCGCAGCAGAGGTACAGTATATAATTGGATCATATTAATATTGGATCCTGATTCATGCACGGGAGGTTGCGAGTAAATTTTGGTCCTGGTCTTTCAAATGGACGCCCTCACATGTTACCATTGGACAAAGGTTAGAAGATACCAGAAAACCCTACTATCTCCAAACAGTCCAAAAGGACAATGATATTAATGATTATTTATGTCCCCATCCTACCTGACTTTGTTGCCAGATCTCAACCCCTTCTTTGACTGGTACTGCTGTTGTCACCCTCACATGCCCATCAGCCAGAATCGCGCAATTTCCCAATATTTTTCAAGCCCATTCACAGGCGCAGGTGATTCTGGTGAAAAGATGTTAAAGTCTATACAAAGAACTTGCACAGCCACTGAAATCATCTGAACACGCTGCTTCTGAGCCACCAAAATTTTTCAGAGACCAGTCACAGCTGGGACGTGGATAACTTCGATCCGAGGCCAGCAGCCTGAATTATTTCATAACATCTATTCCCCTAGACAGATCCAACCCATCCACAACCACCGGTGTTTGCACTGCAGGCGCTCCGACAGGCGCCTTGGGTCCGACTGCAGGCACCTTGGGTCCGACTGGCGCGGGCAACAGCGCGCTGGTATCCAAACCCACTGCCTTAGGCGCTTCGAAGGACCTTGGCAGCTCAGCGCTGGTGGGGTTCTTGCTGCGTGGATTCGGATTGGCAGTCCATTGCACAACCTGCGCACCAGGGGTACTCCCATTGGAATCTTCCCCGAAAGGATCGATGTCTCTGTACAGTGCTCACTCGTGACTGTTGGTAAAATATCCGCTTTAGTAGCTGTTGCACCCATGCGTGTGTGTGTGTGGATCAAAATCAGGTACACCAAAATGGGATGGTTTACTGGTTTACTAATTGTAGTACCTCTGCGGTCCCCTTGGTCTTGGTCGACAGGTGATATCTTGACCTTCACTGTAAAAATCATTCATGTTTCTTACTCCTCCTTAGGTTCTCTCAGGGCTATCCGCCCACTTTTCCGTGCTCACCATCTCCCACGGTCACGCACTGCCTTCTTTGGATGCGCTTGCCACTAAGCACCTTCCTTAAATTATCCTTCTTGTGCAACCATGTTATATCCAGTGGCAAAATTCCGCAGGAATAAGAGGCTTAAGATTTAAGAGCACCAAGGTTCTCAATTCATGCACTTCCTGGGTGTTGTCACATGTGAGACTTACCAACCCATGAACACCCACATGATGCGCAATGAGGCCCAACTCACCCAAAAAGAAAGGATCCAAGTGGATCAAGTAATGCCCAGCACAAAGTTTCTGTCTTCCCCTGCTATATTAGCTAATGGACCCAACTCGTCCAACCCCATTCTGGTTGAATGAGGAGTCCATGGACTTTGAGACGGAGAAAACAACACACACACACATGTAGCTTATATGGGTGTGGGTCCAATTGTGTATTCCAAATAGTTGGGTGTGTATATATATATACACATAATACCAAAAATACAGCATGTTTAAACATATTAAAAATAAAAATGACACATAAAAATAAACTAAGTCAGGCCATTGTGTAACCAGGACATACCAGGACCATCTCCGGCCCTGCCTGGACCTCCTGATCGCTCACTTCCTTCAGCTCCTCATTGATCACCCGCGCCGCGTTTCCGGGGGAGGTCCCCGCCAGGAGCTCACAGGCCTCCAAGCTTTGCTGCTCGCCTACCGGCGTCTGGTTTTTAACGGGATGCCAAGGGAAAGCCATTGGTATGTCATTTTGCTCCCCAAACAATGTACCCTCTGGTAAACTAACATAGCTATGGAAAATCACCATTTTTAATGGGAAAACTCACTATAAATGGTGATTTTCCATAGCTATGTTAAATTACCGGAGGGTATATAGCGTAGCTATAGAGAACTGGTGAAAACAAGTGTCTCAGTGTATTGACTCTCAGGAACTTGCATAAGATCAAGGATTGCAGGTCGGGTCTGATCAGGGTTGGAGTCGCGCGCTGCTGGGCACGGGTTTCACGTGGGTCAGCTTGCACGAGATATGTTTGAGATTTTGACAGCGCAAGCACGCACAAGGTCAACGTAACGGCTTGGTCTCATTCGAAAACGCTCTTTCACTAGCAATTCCTAACGGTTTTGGAGCATTTTGGAGCTATTAGTCCCCTTTGTGTGGCAGGCGGCTTGCGCGGAAGGTATTTTCTATGCGGCACACTTGACGTTAACAGTTCGCGGCCTGCGTGACCCAGTCATCAACCTCCAATGCGAGTTTTGACCACACACGCTCCTGATTCTATGAGCATTTCCCAGAGCAATGGTTTTACTAATATCTAGAACTATCTAGATTTATAGAAATGTATTATAATATCTGTGTGTGTGTATGTATATGTATATATATATATACCACCCAAATCCCCAAGGCCACAAAAGTGTTGCTTCCCAATCTCTCAACCTGCATCTGGGGACCTCGGCCCACGAGTTTCGGTCACAATGTTTGGTCAAAACCTTCATCTTTAGGTTCAACTACTGTAAAGGTTGTACTGTTTTACCCATTGTGTCACAACATCATTGTTTTCTTTTTACATCTTTTTATCATTTTTTACCACCCAGCCTGCCTTCAATTTCGATCTCGAAGCACAACTTCACTGCCTCTCCCAGCCGTCGCAGCTTGCTGTTCAACTGCGCCAGCGCATCGCCCGCGCAGGCCCAATTCAGAGTCACGGCGGCTTCGGCGATGGCTAAGCCGGCCAAGCGGATGAAGGCCTTCTTCAAGCCTTGCCTGGGAGATTGGCAGTGTGGTCAACCTAAAATTTCATTATTGATAATGATTATTTAATACCTACTAAAATCTTCAAACCGCGATCCATTTCAAACGATTCAGACTCCGGGGATTGGTGTTTGAGGGCATTTTTATTGCGAAACTCATGGTCTGCTACAATCAAATATAGAACATGTCCTGTAAATATTCCGTTCCAAGAAATCTCGGAAGCTCCACGATGTTTATTGTTCAGGTATGATTTGTTGAAGAAAAATCCGGCACAAACCGCAACTTTTCCACCTGCGGGAACATGTCTGTGGTTTCCTCTGCCAAACATTAAACATTTCCCTGGGAATCCCTGGGCCCGAACTGTGAAGAACTTCATGGCTTTAAATTTTAAATGCAGGGGAAAAGAATGGAAAAGACATCTTCGCCCATTCTTGTCGGTTTCTGTACTTCATGCTCAGGGCAAACATGGGGTAAGCATACCGTACCATACCCCTTCAACATCCAGGAAAACGGCCAAAACATCAGTAACTTTTATATTTTATAGATGTATGGGGCTAACTGCAGATTCCATAATTAATCATCGAAACCTTGCAAAAGTATGCACAAATGTCCACGGTTCTTTTCAGATTGCAAGAGCAATACTAAAGCAAGAAGTTGACCCACCATGTCAACTACAACTATCGTTAGTTGCTCAACCTCTCTCCATCGCCACTTTCTTGATATGTCTCGCCATTCAATTCGGGTGAAAACAACATCTCACACGGCATCTCCTCTCCCGGACTTAAAACCCACCTCATATCACCTCATGTCTGGTCATTTCCAGTGATCCAAAACCAAAAAAATGATTCAATCTGAAATCCATCCAACATGGTTTTTCTCAATGCTGTTTATGGCTGTTTACCATGAATCATCATGAATCTCACCCACTTTCGGATGTTCTCCATCGTCCCAGCGGCTGCACGTTGCGGTTGTTGATGAACTCCTCCGCGTTGGCCACGGTGAACTGCACCAGCCCCACGGCCGCGAAGACGCCGCTGAGCGCCGCCGACACGCCCAGACCCACGCCCAAACCAACGCCCACGGCCACGCCAAGGCTGACACCTAGCGATTTCCAAATGTAAAGAGCGTATGGGTAGTGTTTAATGTTTCCATGGCTATAATACTATATATTAAAGTACTTAACTGTAAAGTTAAGGCTCTTTTTTATTAAGTGAAATAATGTTATAAGTACTAATGTTTTTTTGAATGCTAAGGATGTTTTTTTGGGTGTTTTTTTCCTTGAAAGTTTGACCTTTCCCATTCCCGGGGCACATCAACAGCAAACATCTCTGACAGCAATCGTTGCACCCGCCTACAGCCACTCCAATGTTGGTCTGCGCCGGCACGGGCACTGATCCCAAGGGCACAACGGGGATGCATGTGCCACAGCCAAAGGCCTCCTGTCCAGATGCTCACCACAGTTGGTCAGTTCATGGTTACGAACCCATCAATACGGTTGATCAATACATGATGGTTCTTGTCCGATGATGATGGCATATCAAGAATATATCAAGTCTCAAAAGGGATTGGTGCAAGAGAAGTGTGCATGACTAATTTAGGCATACTTCAGGATAAAAACTGAGCATTGTTGCCTCAGGATCTACAAGATAGGAACCCCAGCCGCAATCGGATTCCAAGGAAACATGGTTTCAATATGATTTAACAAAGATAAGGAAGACCATGGAAGACCCTTCAGCCAAATCCAGGTCTTATTCTTGTTCTCTCATGTCATCAGCCATGTATGGCTATGGCCTTCACCAGGCTTGGTGGCACTGGCACTCCCTTCGCATCCCCCCATCCTCGTCTTCGCAGCCGGGGCAATCACAAACGCGATTGTTGACGCCGGATTGAGGGATGAAGCATTCCTGAGTGGTCGTTGTGTCCGTTGTGTCAGTTGTGTCATCCTCCTGAAAAATGATGAAAAATATCTAAGTTTTTCGTGGAACCATCTTTTTTGGCCACAATCATCCTTCGGACATCCATGAGCAGCCAAATAAATGGTAGCATCTTACACTTTCGCTTGAATACAAAAAATCATGCACCATTTTGCCAGGTGATTTACTCATAATAATTACCCATATTTATCCATAATTACAGTATTTGGCAATTTTTGAAACTGATCAAAGAAACGGTCCCCGGGCAATCAAACCTCTGGAGGGGTTTGAATGAATCGGCGAAGTCCGCTTGCAGTCGCCGCGACGTTTTGTCACCTGGTGCTGTGTGTTTCCATAAATGGGGGAATCCCAGAAAAATAGCTGGATGGTTTAAAAAAAAGGAAAATTGGGCTACCCCCATGACTTAGGAAACCTCTTACTCCTCTTAATATCAGCATTTAAATTGAAACCCCAAATTCACTTGGCCGCCTGGGACGGTGCCACGTTTGGTCAATAAACCCAGCAACGACGTGTTTTGTTTTGTGTGTGCCTGTTGAGCAAATCAAAATCATCCGATAAGACCACGAAGTCATATCTAATGTTATATGGCATCCATCCAAAAATACATGATTGTCATGATATTACATATCTAAATTTATATAATCATAACACCATCACCAACCAGACATAAATGTCTTTTCACTTACTTGTTTGAAGAACATCATTAATCATCATTAAACCCTTGATAAAGCACAGTATCTCAAAAAAAAATGGCCCAAAACAATGTTCAACCAAATATACTGTCGAATGGGAAGTAATCAAAAATTACCAATATCATTTATCACCTGACGAGAAAAAAAAACATACACCGAATCTCCATTGTGGTACCGCCCTGCGATGGTGAGCCGCCTGAAGGCAAAGTGCGGGGTAGATATAGAGGCTTCAGCCCCAGTTCCAACCTCTCAGGTTGTGGGGCCATGGCTTTCTTGAGCGCAAGAAGCCTCCAAAGGCGATATGCATGCGATATGCCGAGGTGATGGTTTATTTCAAAGGGGAAAAAATGTGAATTTGGGAAAAATATGTTTTCCAATTCGTATTTTTTTGGTTATTGTTGAAAAGAAACAACATCCATCAGAAGGGGAAAAAAATGCAGCCAACCAGCACAAACCAATCCGATAGTAGGTTTACCTTTTTTTACCAATAGCAAGGCATACCAGGAACCATCAAACGGCCAGCAATAAAAGAGCAACCAGCTACCAGTTTCAGCGCCTCACTTCCTCCTTGGCTCCTTCACTGAAGCCTGTGGTTACACAATTTTCCTGACCGAGCCGCCCCAAGATTTTCATGGAAATAGGGGATCACCATCCAAACCATGGGATAACATGGCATAACATGGGATAACTGGGATGAATTGTTTTTTTCCAGTTAAAATATCACCATGGGATAACATGGGATAATCATGGGATATCAACTATGGGATAAAATGTCACTTAAAATAGAAAAGGCTGGTAGAACAGTAGAACCACCGAGTTTCCAGCACTTTTTGAACCTCGCGTTCTGCCAGCGCCGAATGCACCAAACCATAGGCCTCCGACTTTTTTTCCATCCCGATGGACGTGGCAAGTGCATCCATTTCGGCCTGCCCCGTGTAGTGCAACGGCGAGTACCATGAGTGCAACGTAGTGGATAGACGGATGGATCTATCAATCGATTTAAATTCGATAAATATATAGAAAAAAAAGGAAATCGATAGATCACTAGATAGATACACATGTCACATGAACGAAAAGACATATAGGACAGGATGGGACAGGACAGGACAGGACAGGAGAGGAAAGGTAGAGAAACAAACAGATCGGTGGACCGCTGGATCGACGGATAAAATATAGTAGATCAAATCAGATTAGATTAGATGATAGATGATAGGTGGATAGCCACATCTTAGGTAGATAGATAGAGTCGATTATATATATGTTATATTATTATATGTTATTTTATTGTACGATACGAATTAAAAGATTAGATTCAGTAGTAGTGAAATTGGCTCAAGAAAAGCTTAGACTGGATTGATTACATAATTTATGTTTGGTTGATTTGATTAGATCGGATTGGATAGATGGGTAAATCGATAAACAAATAGATTGATAAACATATATTTATAAACATTGAAGAAGAAAGAACACATATCTAGGTAGATTCATAAGGAAATAAATGCATATAGGTAGATACATAAAAAGATTGGTAGATATGTAGATGTGTATATGGCTGGAGGGAAAGAATAGATGCAAAAAGGTAGATAGATATAATATATAATGTGTATTTCGAAATGGATCGGCAAATATAGATCAAAATATAAAGATAAATAAACATGGAGATAAAGAAATATAAGAGGTAAATAAATGGATGCACACATAGATGGGTATAAAGAAAGAACCCTTTTCCTTTCGGAGGCAGCATCAGTATCAACCCATCAATTCGGCCCCGGGTTTGGAATCCGACCATATCCACCCCTAATCAGGCCATCAGTGTACCAACATGTTCACAATCAACGCCTGCGAATTTGGGACATCATTCTTGTTATTTATATGCATCTATCATACAAATTAGAAACTTGCACACAAAGCTATAAATGTGTATATATATATATATACAAATACAATGTATATGTATAAAAGCTATATTATATACAAATTATATTACAAATGTGTGAAATGGTTAATCCCATCCTTGATGGCATATCTCTACTACTCATACATTGCCCATCATACACTGATCGTTTGGTCAATGGCTTGTATACCGTATACCATGATATACCACCCTAAATCTCTGTAAACTTGCTGAGCCTTTATTTGCCCATATCGTGGTTTCTTCAAATGACGAATCCCCAAAACCATCAAAACCATGGGTTTCAATACTAAAATGGTCTATAATTCTGGGATTTTTGCGTGATTCGGGGGTAACCACCATTTTAGGAAGCCACAATATGTATATTGAGTGAACAAACCGCCCTGCCTGCAAGGCTGGCCCAGTATACCCGTCTGCAGTGGCCGACTCCATGGTTTTCCTGACTTCATCATCTGCCAGCGCCCGGCTCACAAGGTCATCTATCGCCAGCTCCAACCTAAGCATTCCAAGTTTATGGATGAAAAGTGGTGAAACTTGACAACAGACAATGCGAAAATGAAAATGGATGGAACCTTTAAACATCTTTAAACAAAAGCTTATTTGGCAGCTTCGGAAATGAATGACACAATTGAAAAAAAAAACAAAAAAGATTCGCCAGCACTGCGATGCACCGATTGTTTCTTGGCGTCTTGCTGGCCCTTTCCAGCAACTCGTTCGCCATGGATCCATCCAGGCCATCGGGCAATTTCCTGGGAAAAGGATCCTCAAAGTCAAAGGGACGAAAGAAACAATAGAATTTGCCCCGCAACGAATCGTCCAGCAGACCCTTCCCTTGCACCACCACATCCAAGGGCTCAAAGCCACAGCCCTGTTCGTTGAACTCGGAAACTTCAAGTGGTGCGGCAGGGCATTGACAAGTAGCGCAGGACCAGTCCGCTTCATCTTCACCTCAGAGAAAATCACCATTAGTTGGGCCTTCCATCTTTAAGCCCACACGACCCCCCCCACCTTACAACACGCCTATTTCGCTTCTGTGCTACACCTTGCACCAGAACAGATTTTTGGGATACTCAGGGCGTCCCCCAATCTGTCTGTGTGGGACTCACTCAGTTTCAAGCGGACTTGGCTGCACGCGCGGTCTTCAAACCTCGACCTGTGATGCATTCTGTAACCAAAGCATCGGAAGTGATCTTGCCAAGCAGGTTTGTATATATTGCCATCCCAGCACTATCAAATAATGCTTTAACACCACGCCATGCCACAGTTGACACAATCGCACACGCTGTTGTTCAGGATCTGCACGTGCTTGCCACAATAAACGCCCGGACAGAAGTAGACACATTCAATCGGGAACTCAGTGCGTCGGGTCAGATGGGAACACCGGAACATGGAGATTGTTGGATCTTCTTTGGATTAATAATTGAGATTAATCCAACATTATCAACATTAACCCAGATTACCATGATTGTTGGATTTTCTTTTGGGCTGACTTGTTGAGCCCTTCCATGGGAATACATTTGCTGAGCCATATCCAATTGTCAAGGTCATCACAAGTCTGCGCATTTAGGGGCATCGTTAAGTATGAAACGCTCAGTAAGGGCTGGGGATTTCTGAAGAGCTAGGTGCCCACATGTTTGAACCAGGGGATTTCTGAACAAGTCGCGGGCATTTTTGAAGATCACATTGTCCACATCGTTTGAAAAAGGGCACTTTGGCCTCATCACTTTAATGACACCTCTGCGACCCAGACCCAACAATGAACACATCCACCACGAGAAGAAACTGCCAGCAGAGTACAGCAAGACAGTGGCTTTGAAACTATATATTCCTTGTTATCATATTTTCGTAGATCATTCTTTTACATTTTTGCCAATGATTCCCTTCCAGGATTTTGTTCTTCAATGGCAAGGCACCTCTTCAACGAAGGAAAAGAGCAGCGGATCTCCCATGCATTTCCCCGCGCAGCTGGTCGATTCCCCGCAGCTGCTGGGGCATTTGCAGATCCTCGAGTTCACCCCCCCGGGACTGCAGAAGATGGAGGAGCTGCAAACGCCATCTTCACAGATTTCAATGTTCTCATCTCTGCCTTGGTCACTTAGTTAATTGTGAAGAGTCGGGAAGTGAAGAGGTTGAATGGATAATCTTGGAAAGTTCCTAATGATGGATAATAATACGGATGATAATATGGATAATAATAATAATAATAATGGAGAATAATATAATGGATAAAATGTGCCACTAAGTTTCCATGACTTAGAAGTTTTTCATCTTAAATCCAAACTTCAACAAACACTGCAAGAGGTGCTGTTTCCACTCGCAGGTGCGCGTCCCTGGGGGCAACCCTTTTTCGGACGTATGCAACGCCCTAAGTTCCTATGTTTCTGAAACACACCCCATCTTAACTTAAGTACTGAGTTGGGGGTGTAAAGATGCGCTAACTTGGGGTACCTTTTTCCACATAAGTGAGGGAGGATCATTGGACATTTCACCATGCTGGACAAGAACACGGTGGAAAATAAGGCGGAGTAGGAGAAAAAAAATGGATTAACCCCCGACATTAAAAAACGCCACAGCTACATGAGGGGCAGTCACAGTTGTTGTCATTCAGCGCCGTGTAGTTTATGGCACATCCGAGCTTCATGGCGGGTGAGCCGGGATGTGCAGGATAGCCAGGGCATTGAACGGGAAAATTCAAGTTGAACTGCTGCCCAAAGCAGTTGACTGCCCTCTGATAATTGGGGAATCTTTCGCCGTTTATTTCGGGAGCAACAAAGTTTCCGTTGCCTCCGGGGCAAACCTCCGGGCAGCCGGATGAGCAATTGCTGCAGTCCCAAGCCTCTTCGTCTGAGCAGTCGTCACAATCACAGAAGTTGTCGTTCAAGAAAGTGGGTGCAATAATGCATTGGGAAGCATCCGGGCGTTGAGGGCACCTGAAGGTCCGATACTCACATGGATACAAGAACTGTTGGTGGCAAGTCTGGTTCGTTGGGCACCCAGAAGCGCAAGTGTCGCAGGTAAAATTGTTTTCATCTGCGCAGGTTGGACAATCACAGTTCCCATCGTTGAGGCGGTAGATACTGATAGTGCAATTGCTGAGTGGGCAAGCAAAGTAGACGTCAAAACCTGGCTGTTGACGCGCATCCGGCTAAACCAAAATTTGAACTTGAGAAAGGGAACACGAAAGGTACAGCAGGCCATGGAAAGAGGAAGAGGTTGGTCATACTTCGGTGATGTTCCGGATCATCATCCCATGTTTAATCATGGAAATATCTGAGCAAACAAAAAAACATAGATGACACCACCAAACAAGTGTCGATCGTATCCCCGGTGTTTCCTGGCTATATCCCCAGCTGCAATTGCAGCAAACATGGCCAGTCTGGACGGTCTTGACGCCCTGCCCCTGGAAAAATGTGCGGTTAGCTGGTTGGCTAGTCTACATGTGCAAGTAAAATCAAAATATATCAAAATTGACCCATTACCCATCAATCAAACGTTGACCTTTGGCAAAAAAAATGACTAAGAACACACGCAAAAACAATTGCGATTCCTGATGCCGCAAACATCTGGACACACGCACGTGTCACAGTCCCAGTTTTCCTCATCAGCACATGTTCCTGGACAGTCGCAGACGTTGTCGTTCACAAATCCTCGGAGGTCACGTGGACCATGCTGCAACTTTGTATGCCAGTTTTTTTGCTCTTTTTTGCGCAATTACTTTACTTCGTGTGATCCCCACCATGACATTTATACATTTTCTTACTGACAAATCTTCTGGCATTCTATCTGACATATCTTCTGACATTCTATTTGACATTCTATCTGGCATATCTTCTGGCATATGATCTGGCATATGATCTGGCATATCTTCTGGCATTCTATCTGGCAAATCTTCTGGCATTCTATCTGGCATATCTTCTGGCACTCTATCTGACATATCTTCTGGCATTCTATCTGGCATATCTTTTGGCATATATTCTGACATATCTTCTGGCATTCTATCTGACATATCTTCTGGCATATATTCTGACATATCTTCTGGCATATCTTCTGGCATATCTTCTGGCATATCTATCTGGCATATCTTCTGACATATCTATCTGGCATATCTTCTGGCATATTTTCTGGCATTCTATCTGGCAAATCTTCTGGCATTCTATCTGGCATATCTTCTGGCATATTATCTGGCATTCTATCTGGCATATCTTCTGGCATATCTTCTGGCATATCTTCTGACATTCTTTCTGACATTCTTTCTAACTTTCTTCTGCACATTCTTTGTCCCATATCTTCCTACATGAGGTCCGGCAGGGAACACTTGGCGTGGATGGTCGTGGTTGAGGTCCGGCAGGGAACACTGGGCGAGGATGGTCGTGGTTGAGGTCCGGCAGGGAACACTGGGCGTGGATGGTCGTGGTTGAGGTCCGGCAGGGAACACTGGGCGAGGATGGTCGTGGTTGAGGTCCGGCAGGGAACATTGGGCGTGGATGGTCGTGGTTGAGGTCCGGCAGGGAACACTGTGGATCGCGGGTCGCAGTTGCAAGGACGACGAGGACGACGAGGACGACGAGGACGAGGAGGAGGAGGAGAGGAGGACGAGGCAGGAGGAGGCGGAGGAGGAGGAGGAGAAGGAGGAGGAGGAGAAGGAGGAGAAGGAGGAGGAGGAGGAGGAGGAGGAGGCAACTGACATAAAATCTAACAACCCTCACCTGGCAGGTGGGGAAACACTCACCCAAAAAACAAGATGCAGCCCACGAACCCGAATGCTCACACGTATGTTAATGGCGCAGATGTCAAAACACATGGATATGCAATCACGCAGAACACTTTTCTGCAATAGTTTATTTGAACAGTCTTGTACATATTTCCCCTGTTACCAGTCTGCAGTGTGGAGTGTGGAGTGTAGCGTGTGGAGTGTAAAGTGTAGAGTGTGGAGTGTAAAGTGTGGAGTGTGGAGTGTAAAGTGTAGAGTGCGGGGAGTTTGGGGTGGAAAGTGTAGAGTGTGGAGTGTGGAGTGTGGAGTGTGGAGTGTAAAGTGAGGAGTGCGGAGTGTAAAGTGTGGAGTGTGGAGTGAGGAGTGTAAATTGTAGAGTGTGGGGTGTGGAGCGTAGAGTGTAAAGTGTAGGGTGTAAAGTGTAGAGTGTGGAGTGTAAAGTGTAGAGTGTAGAGTGTAAAGTGTGGAGTGTGGAGTGTAAAGTGTAGAGTGTGGAGTGTGGGGTGGAAAGTGTAGAGAGTGGAGTGTGGAGTGTAAAGTGAGGAGTGCGGAGTGTAAAGTGTGGAGTGTGGAGTGTAAAGTGTAGAGTGTGGAGTGTGGAGTGTAAAGTGTGGAGTGTAAATTGTAGAGTGTGGAGTGTGGGGTGGAAAGTGTAGTGTGGAGTGTGGGGTGTGGAGTGTAAAGTGAGGAGTGAGGAGTGCGGAGTGTAAAGTGTGGAGTGTGTGCGGAGTGTAAGTGTGGAGTGCGGAGTGTAAAGTGTAGAGTGTGGAGTGTGGAGTGTAAAGTGAGGAGTGTGGAGTGTGGAGTGTAAAGTGTAGAGTGTGGAGTGTGGGGTGGAAAGTGTAAGTGTAGTGTGGAGTGTGGAGTGTAAAGTCAGGAGTGCGGAGTGTAAAGTGTAAAGCGTGGAGTGTAAAGTGTGGAGTGCGGAGTGTAAAGTGTAGAGTGTGGAGTGTGGAGTGTAAAGTGAGGAGTGTGGAGTGTGGAGTGGAAAGTGTGGAGTGAGGAGTCTGGAGTGTGTAAAGTGTAAAGTGTGGAATGTAGGGTGTAAAGTGTAGAGTGTAAAGTGTAGAGTGTGGAGTGTGGAGTGTAAAGTGTGGAGTGTGGAGTGTATAGTGTAGTGTGGAGTGTGGAGTCAGGAGTCTAAAGTGTAAATTGTGGAGTGTGGAATGTGGAGTGTAAAGTGTGGAGTGTGGAATGTGGAGTGTAAAGTGTGGAGTGTGGAGTGTGGAGTGTGGAGTGGAAGGAGTGCGGAGTGTAAAGTGAGAAGTGTGGAGTGTGGAGTGTAAAGTGAGGAGTGTGGAGTGTAAAGTGAGGAGTGTGGAGTGTAAAGCGTTGTGGAGTGTAAAGCGTTGTGGAGTGAAGAGTGTAAAGTGTAAAGTGTGGAGTGTAAAATGTCAAGTGTGGAGTGTGGAGTGTAAAGTGAGGAGTGTGGAGTGTAAAGTGAGGAGTGTGGAGTGTAAAGTGTAAAGTGTGGAGTGAAGAGTGTAAAGTGTAAAGTCTGGAGTGTAAAATGTCAAGTGTGGAGTGTGGAGTGTAGTGTGTAAAGTGTAGAGTGGGGAGTGTGGAGTGTAAAGTGTGGAGTGTGGAGTGTAAAGTCTCGAGTGAGGAGTGAGGAGTGTAAAGTGCAAACTGTGGAGTGTAAAGTGTAAAGTGTGGAGTCTAAAGTGTAGATTGTGGAGTGTGGAGTGTAAAGTGTAGAGTGTGGAGTGCGGAGCTTCCCCCATAGACACGGCGAAGCCACAGGAAAACCAGAGACTCGAGACGAGACACGTGGGTGCAGGAAAAACGAGCATTTCGTGCGAGACTTCCTCCAATTTTGACATTTTCGACACGTTAGCAAACAGGTTGGAATGTCACAAAGTGCCACGCCTGCCACGCAAAACGACGTGACAACCTGCTTGGAAACCTTCGAAAAGGAGAAGTTTTGCAGCTTCCCCCATAGACACAGCGAAGCCACAGGAAAACCAGAGACTCGAGACGAGACACGTGGGTGCAGGAAAAACGAACATTTCGTGCGAGACTTCCTCCAATTTTGACATTTTCGACACGTTATCAAACAGGTTGGAATGTCACAAAGTGCCACGCCTGCCACGCAAAACGACATGACAACCTGCTTGGAAACCTTCGAAAAGGAGAGGTTTTGCAGCTTCCCCCATAGACACGGCGACGCCACAGGAAAACCAGAGACTCGAGACAAGACACGTAGGAACATCAAAACCAGCATTTCGTGCGAGACTTCCTCCAATTTTCACAGTTGGCAACATGACAAAAGGAGAAGTTTTGCAGCTTCCCCCATAGACACGGCGAGGCCACCGGAAAACCAGAGACGCGAGACGCGACACGTGGGAGCGCCAAAACGAGCATTTCGTGCGAGACTTCCTCCAATTTTCACACTTTGTAGCTTCAAAATCGACGTTTTCCTACGAGTTTTCCTTAGAACGTGAAAATTGGCAACCTCAAAATCGATGTTTCGTGCGAGGCTTCCGTCAATTTTCAACGCATCGCACAAAATGCCACGCCTGCCACGGAATTTGCACCTTGTCGCCACTTGACGCAGCCCTGCCAATGCGATTTGCAAAAAACACGCAACATGACACGTCTAAAGTGCTGCGCCTGCCACGAAAAATGACGATGGACACGTCCAAAGTGCTGCGCCTGCCACGAAAACTGCAACACATCTTCTGAAAACGTCGCAAAAGTATTGTGCCTGCCACGCAAAACGACTTTCGACACGTTCCAGAACACGTGTGAATGTCACGAAGTGCCACGCCTGCCACGCGAAACGAAGCAACCAGACGTCTGAAACCTCCAAAAAGGACCACCTCTGTAAAACTTCCCACGGGCACGGCCATACGGTCCTCACGCGAACGGTTGCGGACGGTTGCGAACGGTTGCGAACGGTTGCGAACGGTTGCGACCACAAACGCAACGTCGAGCGAACACACCCTCAACCCCCAGACCCCCAGAGTGAAACAGGAACCCTTGCTACGCATTCGGGAATAACGCAGTTTCTACCCAATCCAGGAACCGAGTGGTAAGGAGCACTTGCCAGGAGGTGGACATTGGAAGCGAGGCAGTTGCGCAGCGGCTTGCGCCCATGTGCAGAGAATGGCATCAACGCCTGCTTGCGCAATGGCTGGAGTCATACCCAAGGACAAAAGATCAAAGGGTCCCCAAAAGCATCGGTTTGAGATTTCCAGGATGTATGTGTTCAATAATCTGGCCAATCATGTTTGTCGACCTCAAAATGTTCATTGGTTCCACATGTTCCAACGATAATTACGCCGAAAAGGGATGCCAGAAAAACCTTTCACGGTGAAATCGGTGAAATATGGTGAAATATTGAGAATGGTAAAACCTACAATACAACGTGATCATTTTGTCTGGGAATTTCTGCCGTGAATTCGATATCGATTCGCCCCTATTTCTGCAAAAGTGAGTGTACTATATTTACTTCATGTGGTTCTAACCAAACGATATGTGTTTCGACATGTTTCTGACATTCGATCTGGCATATTTTTGTGACATACTACCTGGCACATAATATTCTTCCATTTTTGCATGGCATTCTAATTATCAGGAACCCTATTTGACACATATACTGACATTTTTTATGTGGCATTCATAGAATGCCAGATAGAATGTCAGATAAAATGCCAAATAGAATGTCAGATGAAATGCCAGATCAACTATCACAAAGAATGTCATGGTTAAAAAGAATGGCGCGTAAAATTCTAGAAAACCGGCCAGAATATGTGTCAGATAGAATGTCAGATAGACACCAGATAAAAAGCGATGAAATGACAGAAACATGGGAAATCAATTGTCAAACAAAATGCAGATCACATGCCAGAAAGAACATCAATTGCCAGATTAGAATGCCAAATAACATGACAGATAACATGATATATATATATATACATACACCAAATTGAATGCCACACAGAATCCCAGATCGAATGTCAGACAAAATGCCAAGTCAAACGCCAAACAGAATGCCATCAGATTATGCCAGATTACAATGCCAGATAACATGTCAGAAGATATGACAGATAGAATATCAGAATATATGTCAGATAAAATCCCAGCATATATGGAAGTTTCCTGAAATGATGGTACCCCTAAATTATCCATTTGAACAGGATTTTCCATTATAAAACAACAATTTTTGGATATTGGATACCCCCATTTATGAAAACCCCCATATTTCAAACAGGATGTCAGAATAAATTTTCCCACCTGTCAGCTGAGGCTTGCTCCGAGCTCTCGGCGTTGCGAGAAAAATAAGAAACATGTCGGATAGATCGGAAGGAAATGAATGAGTTTTTTTCATGTGACCTCCACCAATTGACATTCTAATGGCATTCTCATTCTATCGTGCATTTTTTGACATTCTATTTGACATAAATTGTAACATTTTATTTGGCATCCTAGTGTCCGACACAATTCTATTCTGACGTTGCATTTGGCATTCTTTCTGGCATTTGCTCTGATTTTTTGTCTTACATTCGATCTGGGACTCTATCCGACATTCTATCTGATGTTCTATCTGACATGTTCATGCACACGCACATGTACATGCACATAACATGCTTATTATATATAATTTAAATTAATTTTTGTTTAGACATTTTTGCTGGCATTTTGAAATTTTTGCATCTCACGGAAACAAACGCCCTCAGGTGTGGTTTGTGACTTGTCGGATTAAGTGCCAGAAAATATCCAGCGAAAATGCCAGAATATCTGTATAGAATGTCAGAATATGCCAGTGTCACATGAAATGTCAGAATAGAATTATGTCAGAATGTCAGCAAAAAAAGCCATTTAATATCGCTCATGAGTCATATATAGGAGGTCAGGCAGAATGCCGGATAGAATGTCGTATCGTAAACACGTCAGACAGAATTCCATATAAAATATTATAAAATGCCACTTTGAATGTCACAATGTCCCAATGCATGCCAAATAAACCGACAAAATGTCAAAAGATATGCCAGATAGAATGCCAAAGAAAATAAGCAGTTTATCTATATAACGTTCTTTAACATTCAATCTGACTTGCTGGCATATATTCTGACAGTTCTGGCATTTCATTTTGCATTCTATCTGACAACTGCTGTGGCATTCTTTCTGACATGTGACCTGGCATTTTATCAGACATCCTATATATATATGGCATTTTATCTGGCATGCTATCTCGCATTCTATCTGGATTTCTATCTGACATATATCATTTGTCACACACACATATATACATATGTATATATATATGTGTATATATATATGTGTGTGTGTATATATGTATATATATATATGTATATATGTATATATATATATATATGTATATTCGTTTTTTTTGGCATTTTATCCAGCATGATTTTCGGGTCTGGCAGGGAGCTGGTTGCTACAGACTGGCCAACAAGTTGGTAATGACGTGATGGCGAGGAAGGTGGCAAGTGAATCAAGTGAATGACTCATCCATTGGTGGGGGTGTGGGCGTGGCTCTGTGTGCGCGTCTCCAGGATGTCTTGTCAAAATCTAGACCCTCACCTGGCAAGCCGGGCAAAATGGGAAACCGCCGGCCTGGGGGTTGAAGTTCATCCGGGTAATCAGAATAGTAATAGTTGTAGAGTTGTTGGCACGCGGTCGGGCACTGGCAAACATCACCTGGTTGCAGGGCTGATATTTTTGGTGAAATATCACACTTCGATGAAGCCAACCATGATCCTGGAAACCAACATTTGCCATCAGGACAATGGTTGGTACTGGTGCGGGTGGTCTTTTAAACAACCATCATCCCACACATGCAATGCCAACTTTATTTGAATATCACCCCATAGTACTTGGTGGTTTATATGGGCTCTCATAAAATAATGGGGTATGACTGCAACACCTTCTACAAAGTTGTATTTGGGGCATTGCCAAAACATCCTCATCAACGAATGACTAAGTCACAGTTCACCGGATATACCTGGCCCATGTATACCGACCGCCTAAAAAATAGAATATTGTACTCTTAGTCGGGACAAGATAGAATATCAAAAAACACAGGGTCTAGCACCCACAAGATAGAATATTCTGAAATTAAAATAATCACAAGATAGAATATTCTATCTTTCAGACGGTCGGTATAGATAATGATGAAATTTGGGGTGAAATCCCAGTAAATCCCAGTAAAGCTGCGAAAACCTCTTTTTACAAATGAGCTAAGCCAACATGCCAACTCTCTATCTAATATATATATATATACACATATCTTGGAAATCAACACACAAGCCTTTCCACGCAATGGAATGCTTCCAAATATATAATTTGGAGCCATGTCACGCCAGGGTCTCGAAAATATTCTATCTTGTCCGTTTTCGTATTTTTGAGCCTTATCAAAGCTCAAAGAATAACATTAAACAAATGAAAAACAATGAACAATAACGAAAAATAGAAACAAAAACAATGAAAAATGATGGAAAAGAGAGAAAACAACAATGAAAAATGATGAAAAGATTGGAAAAAAAGCAATGAACAATGACGAAAACGAGGGAGAAAAACAATGAAAAATGATGAAACATAGAAAACAAACAATGAACAATGATGAAGCATATGGAAAAAAACAATGAAAAATTATGAAAAATAGAGAAAAACCAATGAACCATGATGAAAAATAGAGAAAAAACAATGAACAATGATGAAAAATAGGGGAAACAAAAACAAGGAAACATGATGAAAAATAGAAAAACATAAGATGAAAAAAAGAGAAACAACAATGAAGAATGATGAAAAAGAGAGAAAAAACAATGAAAAATGATGAAAAAGAGAAAAAACAATGAAACATGATGAAAAATAGAGAAACAACAATGAAACATGATGAAAAATGGAGGGAAAAAACAATGAAAAATGATGAAAAATAAAGAAACACCAATGAACAATAATGAAAAATAGAGAAAAAACAATGATTTTCCATCATTTTTCATTGTTGGCTCTGTATTTTTCATCATTTTTCATTGTTTTTTTCTCTATGTTTCATCATGTTTCATTTGTTTCTATATTTTTCATAATTTCTCATTGTTTTTTCTCTCTTTTTTCATCATTGTTCATTCTCGTTTCTCTATTTTTCATAATGTTTCATTGTTTTTTCTCTATTTTTCATAATTTTTCATTGTTTTTTTCTATTTTTCATTATTTTTCATTGTTGTTTCTCTATTTTTCATTATTGTTCATTGTTTTCCCCTTTCTTTTTCATCATGTTTCATTGTTTTTTCTCTCTTTTTCATAATTTTTCATTTGTGCTTCTCTATTTTTCATCATTTTTCATTGTGTTTTTTCTCTCTTTTTCATCATGTTTCATTGTTTTTCCTCTATTTTTCATCAGTTTTCATTGTTTTGTATCTATTTTTCATCATTTTCATTGTGTTTTCCATATTTTTGATCAGTTGTCATTGCTTTTTTCTTTCTTTTTCATCATTGTTCATTGTTGTTTCTCTATTTTTCATCATGCTTCCTTGTTTTTTTCTCTCTTTTTCATCATGTTTCATTGTTTTTTTCACTCTTTTTCATCATTTATTCTTGTTTTTTTTCTCTCTTGTTCATCATTTTTCATTGTTTTCCCTCTCTTTTTCATCATTTTTCATTGTTGCTTCTCTATTTTTCATCATTTTTCATTGTTTTTTCCTCTCTTTTTCATCATATTTCATTGTTTGTTCCTCTCTTTTTCATCATTTTTCATTGTTGCTTCTCTATTTTTCATCATTTTTCATTGTTTTTTCCTCTCTTTTTCATCATATTTCATTGTTTGTTCCTCTCTTTTTCATCATTTTTCATTGTTTGTTTCTCTCTTTTTCATCATTGTTCATTGTTGTTTCTCTATTTTTCATCATGCTTCCTTGTTTTTTTCTCTCTTTTTCATTGTGTTTCATTGTTTTTCAATGCTTTTCAATTGTTTAATGTTATTCTTTGAGCTTTGATAAGGCTCAAAAATACGAAAACGGACAAGATAGAATATTTTCGAGACCCTGGCGTGACATGGCTCCAAATTATATATTTGGAAGCATTCCATTGCGTGGATTTTTTTCCGTATGTTTCATTGTTTTTGTTGTATTTTTCATATTTTTTTCATTGGTTTTCACTATTTTTCATTATTTTTCATTGTTCTTCATTGTTTTTCAATTGTTTAATGTTATGCTTTGAGCTTTGATAAGGCTCAAAAATATGAAAACGGACAAGATGGAATATTTTCGAGACCCTAGAGTGACATGGCTCCAAATTACTTGGATTTTTTCCATTGTGTGTGGAAATGCTCTTGTTGATTTTCACAATACGTATGTGAATATATATATAGCGGTTGTATAGGTTTTATTGGGTTTAAGTCAGTTGGAGCCATGCCTACCCGCAATTCACAGCTGTTGCCGGTCCACCGCGTGGTCGCACCTCATACCCTCAATTTGCGGTTTTAACGCAAAACGTGGTGGAAACAAGTATGAATATTTGGGGATTTACCTAGCAAAATTGCTGGTTTTATCTGATACGCCAGGAATATGAAAAATACAGCAAAAACAATGAAACATACGGAAAAAAATCCACGCAATTTAATAGAAGGCTTCCAAATATATATATATATAAATTTGGAGCAATTTCACGCCAGGGTCTCGAAATATTCTATCTTGTCCGTTTTAATATTTTTGAGCCTTATCAAAGCTCAAAGAATAAGATTAAACAATTGAAAACCAATGAACAACAATGAAAAATAATGAAAAAAAGTGAAAACCAATTAAAAAAATATGAAAAATACAACAAAAACAATGAAACATACGGGCAAAAATCCACGCAATGGAAGGCTTCCAAATATATAATTTGGAGCCATGTCATGCCAGGGTCTCGAAAATATTCTATCTTGTCCGTTTTCGTATTTTTGAGCCTTATCAAAGCTCAAAAAAAACATTAAACAATTGAAACACAATGAAAAAACAAATTAAAAAAATGAAAAATAAACAATTAAAAATTATGAAACAGATACAACAAAAACAAGGAAAAATGATGAAAAAGAGAGAAAAAAACAATGAAAAATGATGAACAAGAGAGAAAAAAACAAGGAAACATTATGAAAAAGAGAGAATAAACAATGAAACATGATGAAAAAGAGAGAAAAAAACAATGAAAAATGATGAACAAGAGAGAAAAAACAATGAAAACCGATTATATAAAAATATGGAAAAAAAACAATGAAAAATGATGAAACAGAGAAAAAAAACAATGAAAAAATGAAGAAAAAAAGAGAAAAACCACAATGAAAAATGATGAAAAATAGAGAAGCACAAATGAAAAATGATGAACAAGAGAGAAAAAACCATGAAAAATTATGAAAAAGAGAGGAAAAAACAATGAACAATGATGAAAAATAGTGGGAAAATACGGAAACATGATGAAACATAGAGGAAAAAACAATGAACAATGATGAACAAAAGAGAAAAAACAACGAGAAAAAATGATGAAAAAGAGTGAAAAAAACAATGAAACATGATGAAAAAGAGAGAAGAAAACACGAACAAATGATGACAAAGAGTAAAAAAAACAATGAAACATGATGAAAAAGAGAGAAAAAAACAAGGAAACATGATGAAAAATAGAGAAACAACAATGAAAAATGATGAAAAAGAGAGGAAAAACAATGAAACATTATGAAAAATAGAGGAAACAACAATGCAAAATGATCAAAAATAGAGCAACAACAATGAAAAATGATGAACAAGAGGGAAAAAAAAAAAACAATGAAAATTTTGAAAACGAGAGAAAAAAGACAATGAAAAATGATGAAAAAGAGAGGAAAAAACAATGAAAACTAATGAACAATAGAGAAACAACAATGAAAAATGATCAAACAGAGAGAAAAAAAACAATGAAAAAACACGTTCATCATTTTTAATCAGGTTTCATTGTTTTTGGCTCTCTCTTTTTCATCATTTTTCATTGGTTTTTTCTCTTTTTCATCATGTTTCATTGTTTTTTTTCACTTTTTTCAGCAGTGTTTCTTGTTTTTTCCTCTCTTGGTCATCATTTTTCATTGTTTTTTTGCCATTTTTTTCATCATTGTTCAGTGTTTTTTCTCTCTTTTTCATCATGTTTGATTGTTGTTTTCACTCTTTTTCATCAGTTTTTCTTGTTTTTTCTCTCTTGTTCAGCATTTTTTCATTGTTTTTCTATCTTTTTCATCATGTTTCATTGGTTGTTCTCTCGTTTTCATCATTGTTCATTGTTTTCTCTCTGTTTTTCATAATTGTTCATTGTTTTTTCTCTCTTGTTTATCATTTTTCATTGTTTTTTCTCTCTTTTTCATCATGTTTCATTGTTTGTTCTCTCTTTTTCATCATTGTTCATTGTTTTTTCTCTCTTTTTCATCATTGTTCATTGTTTTCTCTCTGTTTCATCATTTTTCATTGTTTTGTCTCTATGTTTCATCATTTTTCATTGTTTTTTTCCATATGTTTAATCGGTTTCATCATTTTTCAGTGTTTGTTCTCTCTTTTTCATCATGTTTCATTGTTTTTTCACTCTTTTTCATCATTTTTCATTGTTGTTTCTCTATTTTTCATAATGTTTCCTTGTTTTTTGTTTATCTCTTTTTCATCATGTTTCATTGTTTTTTTTCACTCTGTTTCATCATTTTTTCTTGTTTTGTTCTCTCTTGTTCATCATTTTTCATTGTTTTTTCCTCTATTTTTCATCATGTTTCCTTGTTTTTTCTGGCATGTTGACTTGGCGTCCTGTTGCTTCAAAAATCATCAGTAGTTTTCTGCACAGGCATGCACGAAATTGACAAGATAGAATATTCAAGGGGTGTTCCCATATTGGAACATGTTGGATTCAGAATTGTTGGAAATCCCACAGCAGAATTTGTTTAACATCATTTCACAGTAGCACCCTGTTGCTTCAAAAATCATCAGTAGTTTCAAAGTTTTCTGCACAGGCATGCACGAAATTGACAAGATAGAATATTCAAGGGGGGGGGTTTCCCATATTGGAACATGTTGGATTCAGACTTGTTGGCAATCCCAAAGCTGAATTTGGTTAACGTCATTTCACAGTAGCAGCTCTGCTTCAAAAATCATCAGTAGTTTCAAACTTTTCTGCGCAGGCATGCACGAAATTGACAAGATAGAATATTCAAGGGGGGGGGTTTCCCATATTGGAACATGTTGGATTCAGAATTGTTGGCAATCCCAAAGCTGAATTTGTTTAACGTCATTTCACCATAGCACCCTGTTGCTTCAAACATCATCATTAGTTTCAAAGGTTTCTGCACAGGCATGCACGAAATTGACAAGATAGAATATTCAAGGGGGTGTTCTGTGACTATTTGTGAATATTCTATATTAATATTCTATCTTGTGGTGTTTTTTTTGAATGGGAGGCCGATGGTAATTTTCTCACTCGCGTGTCTGGTAGTGAAAAATATTCTATCTTTCGGCCGGTCGGTATACTCTTGTTGCCTGGCTTCATCAGCACAAGTCCATGGACAGTCGCAAATCGAATTGTTGACCAGAATATCAGGGATAGTGCAGCCCACCTGGTTGGTCTCCGCCACACAAAACCCAAACAACATGAAAGTAAATGAGAAATGATCCGAAAGCATTTTAGGGTGGGAATACAACCACGAACCGTGAACCAGGTGCTTTTAAGTGATTTTAGGCCTTGTCTCTGATGGAGAGGGAGAAAAAAAAACATTGAGAAACCTCTGGCCAGTTGCATCTAGTGGAGGCACGGCAGGACATTGAAATACTCCGTTCGAAGGGCTGCAAGCCCAACGAGAAGGGACACCGCAAAAAGAAACGCAAGAACCTGAGAAAATCAATGGATGGGTCAAAAGGAAATTCAAGACGAAACTAGTGCTTCTCATCAAATACAGGGGTTCCTGCAGATTTTTTCTTCATCCAATTCTGAATTTGATATGACATTTGTATGAACCATCAATCATTTCAATCTTAGGCGGGAAATGCCGGACAAAAAAATATTCAATCATCAGTGAGTTAGTTTCACCAAAATCTATGCTGAACCATTTTTTCAGACGGAGAGGGATGCTGAATGATCTTGCAAATACAGCGTAAAACCAGCTTGACTTCAACATCTTTGCCGAAAAAAACGCTCCGCAAACGACGATATCATTCAAAATATCTCTGTATGTGTCTTTCTTCCTTTCTTCCTTTATATTTCTCTCTCTCTCTCTCTCTCTCTCTCTCTCGCTCTCTCTCTCTCTCTCTCTCTCTCCCCCTCCCTCCATTGCCTTGATTCAAAATATCTATGAAGTACAGTAGTAGTCTGGATCTTCAAACGTCCATAAACAATTGTTGCTTGCTGCGGTTGTTGCACACTTTTGTGAGTCGACCACAAAAAGTGGTAGTTGACAAAAACCACTGGTTTTTGAATGTTTTTGGAAGAACTGGCATCAACACACACACCAATTTGTCGAATTTGTGATTTTGTTGCCCAGAATTCCTTAATCCAGCAAAAAAACTCTGGACCCTAGTGCTGGTTTTAACAATTCCCTTATAAATTGTTCCATTGCGTTTGGTTTTCGATGGTTTTCGCAGGTTTGTTTCCAAGACAGGTGACGACAGAAAACACCTGAAAAGATGCTGCAAATCCTGAATTTGGGCAAGAAACCCCGACTAATTTTGCGTTCAAAACGCCTACAAAACTTTCAAAACGCTAAAAAACCATCAAACGGTTACAAATCAGGAAAAGTTGGTCAAATGTGTTGTTTCTGATCCTGCCGTGGTCGTGCCGGGTGGTAACTGCTTCTTGATTTTGGATTTGCAGTTCAGACGTTGGACGATAGCTATCAGAGTTAGGCGCGCTAACATGTTTCCAAATCCAAAAGAAAAACAAAAGAACATATCTGACATATATAGGCCTCACCACCATTGCAACCGCATAGCTGGCTGAATCCACACGACCATCTTCTTCTGGAAGCAACCAAATCGCCTACTTTTTTTGAAAACGCCTAGTTTTAGTATGTAGTACAAATCACATCGTCCAAAAAAAATTCTTGTAGAATGAAGGTCCAGGAGTATCTATAGTGGTGATAGATGGTGATAGCAAGTAACTATTGCTCAACAACGTGCTAACTGATTCGGCAAATTCATGTTCGGAAATCCCTGGATTGAAAGGCCAACCATTGAATCTATCTATTTACAGCAGGGGTTGAAACATTGTTGCGAGGAACTTGTATTCAACGGGGTTACCTTGGTTGATGCCCCGATTGAATATGTTTGCTATTTCACGGCCGTTGTGAGACAATACGGCAACTCGTTTCAGGTGCAAACCAACAAAACTGACCACAAATTCACAAAGGCTAATACCGCGGAACAGTTTTCACATGTGTACGATGTCTCGTCCGCGCAGGTGCCAGGGCAGTCGCACACGTTGTTGTCCACCAAGCTCTTGTTGATGGTGCACCCAGGTGTGCCACCGTCGTCCGGACAAATGAAAGGATCCGTGACCACCCCGGGTCCCAAGCAGCGTTGGCTGAAGAACTGGTCCAAAGCTGGGTCACGGCACCGAAGGTCGGGACATGCATCCGGACTCACCGAAAAGGACGAAAACGATGTCAGTCCCACTCCGCACTCCTCACAGCTGTGAAACTCTTCATCAGCGCAGCTTCCTGGACAATCACAGTAATCATCATTCAAATAGCCCCTTGGTATCCAGCAGCTAGTGTTGGGACACTGGAAGTCTGGTGTCCTCGGTACCACCTGCTTATTGGCCAGCCTGGTGGGTTTGCTCAGTGCCAGGACTTCTGGATAAAGGGCTAGAGATCCTGTGGCCTTGTCGTAAGCCAGACCAGCTCCGATTGTTCCGGGGATGGCCAAAGCTTGCGAATCTGCTAGCCACCTGGGCCAGGAACTAGCTGATGTGGCTGGTGGCCCAATTCATTCACGCTTGGGGGTGGTAAAAATGAAAGAAACCCAAACCACCCCCACCACCACCACCACCATCATCACCATCTTTGTCATCATTGTCATCATTATCATCATGATCACCATCACCATCACCATCACCACCACCACCATCACCATCACCGCCACCACCAACACCACCACCATCATCATCATCATCATCAACTTCACCATCAGCATCAGTACCATACTCATTCAATATCTTCAATACAAATAATATAATCAAAGTGTCATCATCAATATCATCAGCGATATCATGATGGGTGTCATCATCACCACCACCATCATCACCATCATCCTCATCGTCATCGTCGTAGGTGAACAATTAAAAGTATCCGGAGCTCATGGCCGGACTGTTGGGATCTGCTGGGATGGTTTCCATGTCATACAGTGGCTTGAAAGTGATGACTGCAAGCCACTTACCCAGTCCTGAAAAGCCCCATCAAGACAGAAAAGTGACCCCGAAACATTCCGCAGCCTAAGTTTTATGATGCTTTATGGCGATTTATACCTTCGCATCTTGCCAAAACCATTCGAAAACAAAAGCATGCATAAAAAACATAACCTTTTACATTTCCAAAATTGACCGCAGCATTCCAAGCTGCTGCAGATCCAGTAGGTTCTGCTTGCTGCGCCGGTCCAAGGCACACTCTACGAATTCACCACAGGTGGCAGGGCAGCCGGGGCCAGGGACCAGGGTCCCTCCCAGCTGAAACTGGACAGGCGTCTCCTGCTTCTGTTGAAGTTCCTGGCCAGCAAGGGCCACTATAGCACCCTGTCGTCATGATAATTGAGCATATAATGGTTAGATGTCCGGATTAAGAAAACGTGTGGACATTATGTGGATATAGCACACGCGCACACACACACATAAATATTTGTAATTAATATAATGTAATATAATATAAAATGCTAAAATATGATATAGTAGAATATAATATAGTATATAATTAAAAACAATATAACATAATATGATAATATGTTATGTTACATTACATTATATTATATTGCATTATGTACTATTATAAAAATAATATATGATATCAAATAATCTTTTTAAAACATAAAAATATATAAAAATAATGAAATATTGTATTGTATCATATTATATAATATTACAGAATATATGGTATACAATATTATACAATATGAAAAATATAACGTTATATGATATTATATGGTATTATATTGTATAATAAAACCTTTTATAATACAATATATATATAAAAAAAACAATATAATAAAATAAAATAAAATAAAATATAACATAATAAAATATAGTATAATAGAATAATATCATAATATTAAAACAATATAATATTAAAACAATATAACATAATAGAATTCAAAACTATAATATAAGATCATAAAATATAATGTAATAAAATATAATAATAATAATGACAACAAATAGTATAATAAAATAAAATATAACATAACAAAATATAATATAATACAATATAATATAACATAACATAACAAAACATAATATAACATAATATAACATAATAATATACTTTGATATAATATAATATAATATAATACAATACAATATATTTTAGTATTTTATGTTATAATATAATACAATATAGTATAATAAAGTACAATATAGTATAATATAATATAATATACTATAATATAATATAATATAATATCATGCATTATATATAATGAAATATAATATATATATGTGTGTGTGTAACCATCAATAATGCATAGGATTCACCCTGCCATAAAATGATCATGAGGCATGAGGCACATACTTCCCGTGAGGAATTAAATTACGCCAAGCTTCTTTGAGATGCGCAACATCCCTAGCTTTTTCGCCAGAGATGACCAGCAGTAAAACCACCAGGCCCAGGGAACACAGGGAACATGCCATCAGCGCGGGGCGATGACCGCGCCAAGGGACGCTGTCGCGCATCGTCATGGAAGGCGACTCGGCCCGCAGCAGTGACATCTGTTCCACCTCACCTGAAGACCATGATCAGATCTGGGTAGTGGTAGAATAATGATAAACCCAGGACCTGAGTTTTTTTTCATGGGGCTGTGCATTATGTAAAACCTGAGAAGGGAGGAACGAAAGCCAGGGGAGTGCGAAGGTGGGCGCGAATAAGAAGGAGAGGAAGAGGGAGGATCGGGAAAGAGAGTAGATCGAGGAGAGGTGGTGCCAGGAATGCACGAGCTTTTGTCTCGCTGCATCGGGCGAAGCGGAAAGGTGCAGAAGTAGGCTGCGAAGGTCCTCAAATGCACCTCCCACAATCCTTACTGTTGCACCGTATAAACGGTTTGCTCGTTTCTTCCATGGTTTTATTTCCGTGCTTCTACCCCATAGTGGTCATACATCGAAACCGCAATTTTTCCATTGCTTTTCCATTGTTTCACGCGTGCTTTACGCGATAATCAATTTCCCTCGTTTTACTTTTATTTTACTTGGCATCATTTTCCAAGCGTTCTACTCAAATTTTCCATTGTTTTCCAACTGTTTTATGTGATATTCCCTCATTTTTTACAATGTTTTTCTCATCATTTTCCCCTCCATTGCAGTCCCCCCAAGTCCAGATCAGAGGACGGACCAGGGGGGAATCGATACCCCACCGTCACCCAATTGCCACCGGGTACATAACCCTGACAAAGTTCACCTCGGTCCGCCTTTTTTACCACCTAATTTCGTGATTTAGTGGCAGTTTGGGGCGCTCTGGCCCCAGACCCCCTAAACTCACTTTGTTCGCAAAAAAAACTTCGCCTAGCCTAGCGGCTGGCTTTCGTGATAAACATGAGATTCCCACTTTGGTCAGTTGCAAGATGTTGACATGCCACAACAGGGGGTACCAAGCTGCTAAAATTCCCAATTAGAATGTGGTATGCGGTATAGGTTGAAGGGTGACCATCTGACCGAGCTTACACACGCTAGAACCTCCAAGTTAAAATTCTATGAAGGCATGGAAGGAACAGTCCCAAGGGCCCAAGGAACAGTCCAAACAAATACACCGGAAAGATTCGTGCAAGACGATGTCAAAAATGATCAAAACTCCTCATCTTACTGAAACTCCTAGATATTCATACAAAACCCATGGCCCATGGCTTTCAAATGTTGCGGCATACAAGGCTTCTGCATGAAATGCGGGTGTATTTTCAAAAATTGAAATTCCAACACGTCAAGAATTATCCGCAAATCAGCGGCAACAAAAGTGTCAAACTCCCGCAAATCATCAAAAGTCATACAATCAAATTCTACAAAAACCACCTGATCACATCCCTGATCGCAAAACGCATGGCAAATGTAAGGCTACTGAGGTCTTTAAGTGGAAGTTCCTGAAACTCTGAACATTTTCTGACAAGGGTGCTGCAGGATATATATGTATATATATATAATGACATACACAATGTACAATATTGTAATAGCAACCTGCCATGTCCCGCCCTGCTCTCGGAGTTTCGCTGCCAGGGAACTGGGCATGACAGGCTGCTCGGCCGAAATAGCCATGGCCATGGCAAAGGCAATCAAGTCTATGGGGACTAAGATGGGCCCAATAACAACCACCCATATAAACAACAAACATGGGCTTGATATGGCTTGATTGGGCTTGATTTCTCCGACCCACATCAGGAATAAATATGACTAACAGTAAAAACCGATTTCAATTATCAATCAGTGAAAATAGATAACAGCAAGTAGTGGGATTGATGGGTCTTGGTTCCCCTGTTGTGGACGCCATGGAGGGGTAGCTGCCCTTGGGGGAAACCCACCAGCAAAGCTGGATGATTTTCACGTCCGAGATCATCACGCGAATGTTGCATCAACAAAAAACTGGGGCATAGAAACCCCCCATGAGCGCAGGATGAGAGCAGGTTTGACTCCTACCTGAAACATGGCCCGGCGGAGAGAGCCAAAGAGTCGTATGCGGGGCTGCAAGCTCTTCTGGACCAGGGATGACTTGGGCCACCGGTCGGGATCATAGGTTAATTGTCTGCGCGGGAAGCGATCAGATCAGCAATATGTTTGGTATGTTAATGTATTTTAGGAAATTATAGGAAATTAATGGAAATTAGAGGAACATACCACAGGATGCCTCAAAAACAGTCTAAAGGACAAACACTTGAAGCTTAAACTATGACAACTATAATAAACCTATTGGTTCTGGGGGCATAGCACGTCTCCAGCCGGGAGCTCCAATGCTTGACCAAGGGCCTCGCCAGTCACCAGCCCGCACTTCCGCACCAGTCCTGGAGCAAGAGATCCCTCACTGGAACACAGGAAAACAGTGGATTAAACATGATGCGACTCAGAATAAATGTTATATAATATATATATATGTTGCATATAATTCAATATACTTTATGTAACTTAATATAACTTATAACATCTTATAACTTATAACAATGAAAGGGAGCAAAGACAGGTTTGGAGAATGTTTTTTTTACCAAAAACGTTTGCCACTCAAACCGTATAAAATCCAGATTAAATTCTGGGGGCATTCCGGCTCCCCAAACATGATGGGGAAGAGTTTGAGTTGTTTGTTTGTTTGTTTCTCAGCTTTGTTTAGTTGTATTGTATCTTACTATTTATGTCAAATTGTAATTGATCATGTTTCTCAGTTTTGCTCATCCTTGTTCATTGTATTCAATGGCTTTGTTGGTGGACTTCTGGCACAAATGGCTTGGGATGGCTTGGCCGTTCAAACCATGATGGATCCGTTCAAATCTGGGTAGGAATGTTCCTTATCTTCAGCGCTTGTGCCCACGGGAAGCTGCGCTCCTTTAGGATCCTTTAGGATCATCACCCCAGGTACAAAAGGGTACGCTGGGTTTATGGATGGCTAGCCTGGTAATCTTTGCTGGGGTTATACACCGGGTCCTTTTACCGTGGAAGTCAGGATGGAAAAACCTGTCGGTTTACATGGAAGTCGTTTACGTCCAATTCCTGGGGAAAAAGTGAAACTGGGCTACCGGGCCAGCAAATGCAGAAAAACTGACCGTGAATCTCTTACATAGAAGTAGCTCATCAGATATGTCAGTAACATATTCATCATGGAAGTGTGAAAACTGAGACTAGACTAAAAACCCTTACGTGGAAGTAACTTGAGGGTCCAGACATCAGGTTGGCAACTTCTATGTTAACATGTTCTCCCCTCATGTTGAATACATCCTTCTAGGGCGATCCCTAAAACCCCCAGACTGACCGCCATATCATTTTTTTTCTTCTTTGCATCTATCTTCTCACCCCTGTCATGTCCGAGCGATTGAGGATGCAACCTTTCGAAATCAATGGTGCCAAATTGGTGCTTATCATGGAAGTGTCAAAACACAACACTGTTTCTTTTTTGGTTGCATCCACCTACTTCAAGTAGCAAATTTCTATGTAAGTTATCCGTTCCAATCGTTGGTTGTTAAAAAATGGAGGCCTTCCCAGCTTTATCTTGAAAAATTCAAAATTTCTACGTTAATCAACAAATGCCCAGGATTCCCGGGGAACTCGCGGCAAAAAGAACTAGCCAAAAAAAAGGGCTCAGATCCAAAGAACACAAATTTGCAGTTTACCCCCCCTCCGAATTGTCACTTTAGTTAACGTGGAAGAATTTATTTTTTTTTTTTTGCACATCATTTGCATCTATCTTCTCACCCCTGTCATGTCCGAGCGATTGAGGATGCAACCTTTCGAAATCAATGGTGCCAAATTGGTGCTTATCATGGAAGTGTCAAAACACAACACTGTTTCTTTTTTGGTTGCATCCACCTACTTCAAGTAGCAAATTTCTATGTAAGTTATCCGTTCCAATCGTTGGTTGTTAAAAAATGGAGGCATTCCCAGCTTTATCTTGAAAAATTCAAAATTTCTACGTTAATCAACAAATGCCCAGGATTCCCGGGGAACTCGTGGCAAAAAGAACTAGCCAAAAAAAAAAGGCTCAGATCCAAAGAACACAAATTTGCAGTTTACCCCCCCCCATTGCAACTAACATGGAAGTAAACCTCCGAATTGTCACTTTAGTTAACGTGGAAGATTTTTTTTTTGCACTACGGTAAAAGGAGGGGGAGTAGTGATGACAGGATTTAACGTTATAACCTTTAAAAAGAACCATTGAATCCAACATGATCCAACAATGGAGGTTCCAGTTTGCCAACGCCTCGTCAGTCCTGACAGCAGAGCGCGCCTAAGGCACCATGCGACCATGCTAGCCCTGGATCAATAAATGCCCAGTTAAAATTTACGAATATAAATCGCTTTTTAAAACTTGGAATTATCGCTATTTGGGGACCTCACACCTTAGCAAAAAATGTGCTATAGTCATTGGCGAATACTTTTCACACCAAACCAAAACGGAAAAGAAGAATGATGAGAGCCTTGATCTCTAGCCACAGTGATGGAACATGATTTTCTGTGACCTACTGAGGTTCAACGGTTTGGCTGACATTTTGTGATACAAAAGGAACGCGCAGCAGAGGTACAGTATATAATTGGATCCTGATTCATGCACGGGAGGTTGCGAGTAAATTTCGGTCCTGGTCTTTCAAATGGACACCCTCACATGTTACCATTGGACAAAAATTAGAAGATACGAGAAAACCCTATCTCCAGATAGTCCAAAAGGACAATTATATTTATGTCCCCATCCTACCTGACTTTGTTGCCAGATCTCAACCCCTTCTTTGACTGGTACTGCTGTCACCCTCGCATGCCCATCAGCCAGAATCGCGCAATTTCCCAATATTTTCCAAGCCCATTCACAGGCGCGGCTGCAGTTGTGAAACGTGTACACTGATCACTTTGACCCGTGCAACTGGAAATGCTGCCAGCATCACATGTTGATCAATTAAAACTAAATTTTATTCCCCTAGACGGATCCATCCCATCCACAACCACCGGTGATTGCACTGCAGGCGGTCCGACAGGCGCTCCGACAGGCGCTCCGACTACAGGCGCCTTGGGTCCGACTGGCGCGGGCAACAGCGCGCCGGCATCCAAACCCACTGCCTTAGGCACTTCGAAGGGTCGTGGCAGCTCAGTGTTCTGCGTGGGGTTCTTGCTGCGTGGATTCGGATTGGCAGTCCATTGCACCACCTGCGCGCCAGGGGTATTGGAATCCCATTCCCTGAGTCTTGATCGACAGGTGATATCTTGACCTTCACTGTAAAATCATTCATGTTTCTTACTCCCCCTTAGGTTCTCTCAGGGCTATCCGCCCACTTTTCCGTGCCCACCATCTCCCACGGTCACGCGCTGCCTTCTTTGAATGCGCTTGCCACTAAGCACCTTCCTTAAATTATCCTTCTTGTGCAACCATGTTATATTCAGCAGCTAAATTCCGCAGGAATAAGGGGCTTAAGATTAAAGATCACCAAGGTTCTCAATTCATGCACTTCGTGGGTGTTGTCACATGTCAGACTTACCAACCCATGAACAACCACATGATGCGCGCAATGAGGCCCAACTCACCCAAAAGAAAGGATCCAAGTGGATCAAGTAATGCCCAGCACAAAGCTTCTGTCTTCCCCTTCTATACTAGACAATTGACCCAACTCGTCCAACCCCATTCTGGTTGAATGAGGAGTCCATCGTTTTTGAGACTGAGAAAACAACACACACACACACATGTAGCTTATATGGGTGTGGGTCCAATTTTGTATTCCAAATAGTTGGGTGTACTGTATATATATATTATATATATCTACACATAATACCAAAAATACGGCATGTTTAAAAATATTAAAAATAAAAATGACACATAACAATAAACTATACAAGTCAGGCCATTATGTAACCAGGACATACCAGGACCACCTCCGGCCCTGCCTGGACCTCCTGATCGCTCACTTCCTTCAGCTCCTCATTGATCACCCGCGCCGCGTTTCCGGGGGAGGTCCCCGCCAGGAGCTCACAGGCCTCCAAGCTTTGCTGCTCGCCTACCGGCGTCTGGTTTTTAACGGGATGCCAAGGGAAAGCCATTGGTATGTCATTTTGCTCCCCAAACAATGTATATACCGTAGCTATAGAGAACTGGCGAAAACAAGTGTCTCAGTGTATTGACTCTCAGGAACTTGCACAAGATCAAGGGTTGCAGGTCGGGTCTGATCAGGGTTGGAGTCGCGCGCTGCTGGGCACGGGTTTCACGTGGGTCAGCTTGCACAAGATATGTTTGAGATTTTGACAGCGCAAGCCCGCACAAGGTCAACGTAACGGCTTGGTCTCATTCGAAAACGCTCTTTCACTAGCAATTCCTAACGGTTTTTGGAGCATTTTGCAGCTATTAGTCCCCTTTGTGTGGCAGGCGGCTTGCGCGGAAGGTATTTTCTATGCGGCACACTTGACGTTAACAGTTCGCGGCCTGCGTGACCCAGTCATCAACCTCCAATGCGAGTTTTGACCACACACGCTCCCGATTCTATGAGTATTTCCCAGAGCAATGGTTTTACTAATATCTAGAACTATCTAGATTTATAGTAATGTATTATAATATCTGTGTGTATGTATATGTATATATATATACCACCCAAATCCCCAAGGCCACAAAAGTGTTGCTTCCCAATCTCTCAACCTGCATCTGGGGACCTCGGCCCACGAGTTTCGGTCACAATGTTTGGTCAAAACCTTCATCTTTAGGTTCAACTACTGTATAAAGGTTGTACTGTTTTACCCACTGTGTCACAACATCATTGTTTTCTTTTTACATCTTTTTACCATTTTTTACCACCCAGCCTGCCTTCAATTTCGATCTCGAAGCACAACTTCACTGCCTCTCCCAGCCGTCGCAGCTTGCTGTTCAACTGCGCCAGCGCATCGCCCGCGCAGGCCCAATTCAGAGTCACGGCGGCTTCGGCGATGGCTAAGCCGGCCAAGCGGATGAAGGCCTTCTTCAAGCCTTGCCTGGGAGATTGGCAGTGTGGTCAACCTAAAATTTCATTATTTATAATGATTAATACCTACTAAAATCTTCAAACCGCGATCCATTTCAAACGATTCAGACTCCGGGGATTGGTGTTTGAGGGCATTTTTATTGCGAAACTCATGGTCTGCTACAATCAAATATAGAACATGTCCTGTAAATATTCCGTTCCAAGAAATCTCGGAAGCTCCAAACACCGATGTTTATTGTTGGGGTATGATTTGTTGAAAAAAAATCCGGTACAAACATGCACAAACCGCAACTTTTCCACCTGCGGGAACATGTCTGTGGTTTCTGCCAAACATTTCCCTGGAATCCCTGGGGTGTCCCGAACTGTGAAGAATTTCATGGCTTTAAATTTTAAATGCAGGGGAAAAGAATGGAAAAAACATCTTCGCCCATTCTTGTCGGTTTCTTTACTTCATGCTCAGGGCAAACATGGGGTAAACATACCGTACCATACCCCTTCAACATCCAGGAAAACGGCCAAAACATCAGTAACTTTTATAGATGTATGGGGCTAACTGCAGATTCCATAATTAATCATCGAAACCTTGCAAAAGTATGCAAAAGTATGCAAAAGTGTCCACGGTTCTTTTCCGATTGCAAGAACAATACTTACTAAAGCAAGAAGTTGACCCACCATGTCAACTACAACTATCGTTAGTTGCTCAACCTCTCTCCATCGCCACTTTCTTGATATGTCTCGCCATTCAATTCGGGTGAAAACAACATCTCACACGGCATCTCCTCTCCCGGACATGTCTGGTCATTTCCCGTGCACCAATCCCAAACCCAAAAAATGATTCAATCTGAAATCCATCCAACATGGTTTTTCTCAATGCTGTTTACCATGAATCATCATGAATCTCACCCACTTTCAGATGTTTTCCATGGTCCCAGCGGCTGCACGTTGGGGTTGTTGATGAACTCCTCCGCGTTGGCCACGGTGAACTGCACCAGCCCCACGGCCGCGAAGACGCCGCTGAGCGCCGCCGACACGCCCAGACCCACGCCCAAACCAACGCCCACGGCCACGCCAAGGCTGACACCTGGCGATTTCCGGATGTAAAGGGCGTATGGGTAATGTCATGTTTATTCATGTTT
>CAMXCT020002524.1:262686-522686 GCA_947184155.2 Cladocopium goreaui
CTTCTAATCTTCCTCTTCTCTCTGCCTCTGCCCTGCTCTGCTTTTCATCTGTCCATATTGTCGGAAGTTTGACTTCTAAACTTCCTTCGATGATTTAACAAAGATCATGAAGACCCTTCAGCCAAATCCAGGTCTTATTCTTGTTCTCTCATGTCATCAGCCATGAGGTATGCTATGTATGGCCTTCAGAATCGACCATCCAACCGCTGTTGGTCTTTCGGGTTCCAGCGGTGGCACTGGCACTCCTCCCTTCGCATCCCCCCCATCCTCGTCTTCGCAGCCAGGGCAATCACAAACGCGATTGTTGACCAGGAATTGAGGGATGAAGCATTCCTGAGTGGTCGTTGTGTCCGTTGTGTCAGTTGTGTCATCCTCCTGAAAGATGATGAAAAATATCTAAGTTTTTCGTGGAACCATCTTTTTTGGCCACGATCATCCTTCGGACATCCATGACCAGCCAATTACTGGTAGCATCTTCCACTTTCGCTTGAATACAAAAATCATGCACCATTTTGCCAGGTGATTTACTCATAGTACCCATATTTACCCATAATTATTTGGCTATTTTTGAAACTGATCAAAGAAACGGTCCCCGGGCAATCAAACCTGTCGAGTCCGAGGGGTTTGAATAAATCGGCGAAGTCCGCTTGCAGTCGCCGCGACGTTTTGTCACCTGGTGCAGTCTGTGACAGGGCGACCAGGGGGCTGTGTGTTTCCATAAATGGGGGAATCCCGAAATAGCTGGATGGCTAAAAAAAGGAAAATTGGGCTACCCCCATGACTTAGGAAACCTCTTACTCCTCTTAATATCAGCATTTAGAAAATTGAAGCTCCAAGTTCACTTGGCCGCCTGGGACGGTGCCACGCTTGGTCAATAAACCCAGCAACGACGTGTTGTATTTTTTGTGCCTGTTGATGAGATCAAAATCATCCGATAAGATAAGACTACAAAGTCATATTAAATGTCATATGGCATCAATCAACAAATACATGATTATCATGATATTAGTTATATAATCATAACACCATCACCAACCTGTCATAAACGTTTTTCACTTACTTGTTAGAAAAACATCATTAAACCCTTGATAAAACACAGTATCTCCAAAAAAACTGGCCCAAAACAATGTTCAACCAAACATACTGCCGAATGTGAATGTATCGCATCATCAAAAATTACCAGTATCATATGTATCATCTGACGGGGAAAAAAACATACACCGAACCTCCATTTTGGTACCACCCTGCCATTGTGAGCCGCCTGAAGGCAAAGTGCGGGGTAGATATGGAGGTTTCAGCCCCAGTTCCAACCTCTCAGGTTGTGGGGCCATGGCTTTCTTGAGCACAAGAAGCCTCCAAGGCGATATGCATGCGATATGCCGAGGTGATGGTTTATTTCCAAGGGGAAAAAAATGGGAAAAAAACGTTTTCCAATTCGCGTTTTTTTGTTATTGTTGAAAGGCAACAACATCCATCAGAAGGGGAAAAAAATGCAGCCAACCAGCACAAACCAATCCGGTAGTAGGTTTACCATTTTTTACCAATAGCAAGACATACCAGGAACCATCAAGCGGTCGGCAATAAAAGAGCAACCAGCTACCAGTTTCAGCGCCTCACTTCCTCCTTGGCTCCTTCACTGTAGCCTGTGGTCACACAATTTTCCTCGCCGCGAAGCCGCCCCAAGATTTTCATGGAGGATCACCATCCAAACCATGGGGTAACATGGGATAACTGGGATAAATTGTTTTTTTCCACTGAAAATATCACCATGGGATAACATGGGATAACCATGGGATATCAACTATGGGAAAAAATGTCACTTAAAATAGAAAAGGCTGGTAGAACCACCGAGTTTCCAGCACTTTTTGAACCTCGCGTTCTGCCAGCGCCGAATGCACCAAACCATAGGCCTCCGACTTTTTTCCCATCCCGATGGACGTGGCAAGTGCATCCATTTCGGCCTGCCCCGTGTACTGCAACGGCGAGTACCATGAGTGCAACGTAGTGGATAGACGGATGGATCTATCAATCGATTAAATTCGATAAATATATATAGAAAAAAAGGAAATCGATAGATCACTAGATAGATACACATGTCACATGAACGAAAAGACATATAGGACAGGATGGGACAGGACAGGACAGGAGAGGAAAGGTAGAGACACAAACAGATCGGTGGACGGCTGGATCGACGGATAGATAAATATAGTAGATCAGATTAGATTAGATGATAGATGATAGGTGGATAGCCACATCTTAGGTAGATAGATAGAGTCGATTATATGTTGTTTTATTGTACGATACGAATTATAAATTAGATTCAGTTGGTAGTGAAATTGGCTCAAGAAAAGCTTAGACTGGATTAGATTACATAATTTATGTTTGGTTGATTTTTTTAGATCGGATTGGATAGATGTGTAAATCGATAAACAAATAGATTGATAAACATATATTTATAAACATAGAAAAGAAAGAAAACATAGATAGGTAGATTCATAAGGAAATAAATACATATAGGTAGATACATAGAAAGATTGGTAGATATGTAGATGTGTATATGGCTGGAGGGAAAGAATAGATGCAAAAAGGTAGACAGATATAATATATAAGGTGTATTTCTAAATAGATCGGCAAATATAGATCAAAATGCAAAGGCAAATAAACATGGAGATAAAGAAATATAAGAGGTAAATAAATGGATGCACACATAGACACATAGATGGGTATAAAGAAAGAACCCTTTTCCTTTCGGAGGCAGCATCAGTATCAACCCATCAATTCGGCCCCGGGTTTGGAATCCGACCATGTCCACCCGGTCCACCCCTAATCAGGCCATCAGTGTACCAACATGTTCACAATCAACGCCTGCGAATTTGGGACATCATTCTGAGTATGCATTTATATGCATCTAACATAGACCCGGGCAAGCCGGCGGCGGAAGTTTCCCAAACATAAATGACCTACTATAGTTCAAAGGCAACCTGTCCCGACCGTGTCCTTCCCTCGACAACCGTTTGATTTTTTCAGCGAGAGACGAAGCAAAGTCTTCACACTCCACACTCCACACTTCACACTGCACTCTTCGCACTCCAAACTTGAAACTTCACACTCCACACTTCACACTTCACAGTCCACACTTCACACTTCTCACTTCCCACTGCTTCCTTCACACTCCAAATCTCACACTTCACACTTCACACTTCACACTTCACACTGCGCGCTTCGCACTCCAAACTTAAACTTCACACTCCACACTTCACACTTCACACTCCACACTTTACACTTCTCACTTCCCACTGCTTCCTTCACACTTCACACTTCACACTGCACTCTTTACGCCCCACACTTCACACTGCTCTAAACCTACGTGCAACAAAAAAACACTAGTGCCAAAATGAAGAAAATCTGCTAACAAATTTATTTCGCAGCCTTCATGCAGCCACTCCAAGATGATTTACGAAGTCCAGCTGCAAAAGACAATAGTATTACAAATGCAGCCACAGCACGAAGCAACCTTGACGCAGCCATTGCAATAGGATCTGCAGAGACTGAGTTGCAAAACACAATAGAACTACGCGCAACGGCGTCGGAAATTGTAGCTCCAACGCCACAGCAGAAAAAGTTGATTTTAAATAGAAAATGAAAGCAGCCAAAATCTGAAAGATCCTTTTTTTGTCACATGTATGCAATACGATCATGGTTTTTCCCCACCTGCCAGGTGAGGGTTGTTAGATTTTATGTCAGTTGCCTGCTCCTCCTCTCCTCCTCTCCTCCTCTCCTCTCCTCTCCTCCTCCTCCTGCTCAACCGCGACCCTCGACGCACAGTGGTCTCTGTCGGACCTCAACCACGACCATCCACGCCCAGTGTTCCCTGCCGGACCTCAACCACGACCATCACCGCCAGTGTTCCCTGCCGGACCTCAACCGCGGGTATCCCCGCCTAGTGTTCCCTGCCGGACCTCAACCACGACCATCCACGCCCAGTGTTCCCTGCCGGACCTCAACCGCGAGTATCCATGCCAAGTGTTCCCTGCCGGACCTCATGTAGGAAGATATGGGACAAAGAATGTGCAGAAGAAAGTTAGAAAGAATGTCAGACAAATATGTTATATATTATTTGCAAACTCGCGCGTGTGTGGTAGAGTGCCCGGGGCAATGCCACTTCTTACTTTGCAGGTGGCAAAGTTTGAAGCAATCAGTTTGAACAGATAACAGAGTCACTGGGGTGGACAGAGACATTTCCACTTCTGTACCTTTGGAGCTGTTTGCAAAGACGCTTGAGACAGGCAACATCTTACAGCAAGTTACTACAAATTACTTGAAGTGATCTCATGCTGGATTGATGCTTGAGACAATCAACATCACACAGGGTTTCTGTTGTGTATCACAGCTATGCCAGATAAAATGTCAGATAGAATGCCACAAAATATGCCAGATAGAATCCCAGAGGATTTGCCAGATTATATGCCAGAAGATATGCCAGATAGAATGCCAGAAGATTTGCCAGATAGAATGCCAGAAAATATGCCAGAAGATATGCCAGATAGATATGCCAGAAGATATGCCCGAAGATATGCCAGAAGATATGCCAGATAGAATGCCAGATAGAATGCCATAAGATATGTCAGAATATATGCCAGAAGATATGCGAGATAGAATGCCAGATAGAATGCCAGAAGATATGTCAGATAGAATGCCAGAAGATATGTCAGATAGAATGCCAGAAGATATGCCAGAAGATATGCCAGAAGATATGCCAGAAGATATGTCAGATAGAATGCCAAATAGAATGTCAGAAGATATGTCAGATAGAATGCCAGAAGATTTGCCAGTAAGAAAATGTATAAATGTCATGGTGGGGATCACACGAAGTAAAGTAATTTGTGCGGTTCGTAACAACGCACACAGAAACCAAAATTAAGTGACAGAGGCATTCTGCGGTTCGCAACTCTAAATGAAAGGCGAAGCTACTGAAGCACAGCAATTCAGACCCGGATGCGGTTCATAACAACGCACACCCAGCCCTCGGCAGTCAAACGAGAGTTGATCCCTCTGCGGCAAGACCTTGTCTGCGCTTCATCTCAGCATCAACAAACTCTGGTTCAAAGGACCGCACAGCTTCCCAGAGATGAAGGTATTGTCTGAGGAGAACTTCGTCGTCCGACTCTTTGTCGTCCAACCACGTACTGTTGTTGTGCAAGACGATTTTGAAGCACTTTTTAAAAGGATTTTTAGAAGGAAAATCACTGACGCCAAAATGGAGAAAATCTGCTGACAAATCACTGTGGCAGCCTTCATGCAGCCACTCCAATACGATTTACGAAGTCCAGCTGCAAAAGACAATAGTATTACGAATACAGCCACAGCACGAAGCAACCTTGACGCAGCCATTACAATGCGATCTGCAGAGACTGAGTCGCAAAACGCAATAGAAGTACGCGCAACGGCGTCGGAAATTGTAGCTCCACAACCGGATCTCGACGCCAGAGCAGAAAATGAAAGCAGGCAAAATCTGAAAGAATCAAGCTGCAGCAAGTTCACGCAGCCATTACAATGCGATTAGCAACAATCCCTAGCAAAACACAATGGTATTACGTCCTCAGCTCGTCCACCGAACCATGTGAAACCTTCTAGACATTGCGGGAACGATCCTACAGTTGCAAAGCACAATGGAATTCCATCGGCAACTCCTCCACCAGCACCACTTGCAATGCCATTTGCATTGCGGGAACGATCCTAGAGTTGCAAATCACAATGGAATTCCATCGGCAACTCATCCACCGGCACCACTTGCAATCCCATTTACATTGCGGGAACGATCCTACAGTTGCAAATCACAATGGAATTCTGTCGACCGCAAATGCACGAAACACAGGTGAAACCCCATTTACAATGCGGAACCGATCCGAACATGATCCGAGCATGATCCCACCACACACGAGACCGTCTCGCACCCGTCGCACCGCAGGGGTAGATCATCGAGGTTCGGAGACGGCAATTGTATGGAAAAACATAGGGTTTCGTGCATCTGCTATCTCTCAAAAACGCATTTCGTGCGAGACTTCCTTCAAAACTCCATCGGCAACTCCTCCACCAGCACCACTTGCAATGCCATTTACAGTGAGGGAACGATCCTAGGGTTGCAAATCACAATGGAATTCCATCGGAAACTCATCCACCAGCACCACTTGCAACCCCATTTACAATGCGGGAACGATCCTACAGTTGCAAATCACAATGGAATTCTGTCGACCACAAATGCACGAAACACAGGTGACACCCCATTTACAATGCGGAACCGATCCGAGCATGATCCGAGACCGATCCGACCATGATCCGACCACACACGAGACCGTCTCGCAATCGCCGCACCGCAGAGGTAGATCATCGAGGTTCGGGGACGGACTTTGTATGGAAAAACATAGGGTTTCGTGCATCTGCTATCTCTCAAAAACGCATTTCGTGCGAGACTTCCTTCAAAACTCCATCGGCAACTCCTGCACCAGCACCACTTGCAAGCCCATTTGCAGTGAGGGAACGATCCTAGAGTTGCAAATCACAATGGAATTCCATCGGCAACTCATCCACCAGCACCACTCGCAATCCCATTTACATTGCAGGAACGACCCTACAGTTACAAATCACAATGGAATTCTGTCGACCGCAAATGCACGAAACACAGGTGACACCCCATTTACAATGCGGAACCGATCCGAGAATGATCCGAGCATGATCCGACCACACACGAGACCGTCTCGCAACCGTCGCACCGCAGAGGTAGATCATCGAGGTTCGGGGACGGACTTTGTATGGAAAAACATAGGGTTTCGTGCGTCTGCTATCTCTCAAAAACGCATTTCGTGCGAGACTTTCTTCAAAACTCCATCGGCAACTCCTCCACCAGCACCACTTGCAATCCCATTTACAGTGAGGGAACGATCCTTGAGTTGCAAATCACAATGGAATTCCATCGGCAACTCATCCACCAGCACCACTTGCAATCCCATTTACATTGCGGGAACGATCCTACAGTTGCAAATCACAATGGAATTCTGTCGAACGCAAATGCACGAAACACAGGTGAAACCCCAATTTACAATGCGGAACCGATCCGAACATGATCCGAGCATGATCCGACCACACACGAGACCGTCTCGCACCCGTCGCACCGCAGAGGTAGACCATCGACGTTCGGGGACGGACTTTGTATGGAAAAACACAGGGTTTCGTGCATCTGCTATCTCTCAAAAACGCATTTCGTGCGAGACTTCCTTCAAAACTCCATCGGCGACTCCTCCACCAGCACCACTTGCAATCCAACTCTGTCCCTAACTAACTCTTTCCCTCACTAACTCTTCCTTTTACTAACTCTTTCCTGACAGTCCAACTCTTTCTTTGACTAAATCTTTCCCTGACGAACTCTGTCCCTAACGAACTCTTTCCCTCACTAACTCTTTCTTTGACTAACTCTTTCCCTGATGAACTCTTTCCCTAACTAACTCTTCCTTTGACTAACTCTTTCCCTCACTAACTCTTTCTTTGACTAACTCTTTCCCTGATGAACTCTTTCCCTAACTAACTCTTTCCCTCATTAACTCTTTCTTTGACTATCTCTTTCCCTGATGAACTCTTTCCCTAACTAACTTTTTCCCTCACTAACTCTTTCTTTGACTATCTCTTTCCCTGATGAACTCTTTCCCTAACTAACCTTTCCCTGACTAACTCTTTCTTTGACTAACTCTTTCCCTGATTTTCTAAAAGTCCGTAACACGGAAGTTTCTCCCCCTAAACTTCCTTTGATCATACAAATTAGAAACTTGCACATAAACAGCTATAAATGTGTATATATATATATAAATACACTGTATATGTATAAAAGCTATATTATATACAAATTATACTACAAATGTGTGAAATGGTTAATCCCATCCTTGATGGCATATCTCTACTACTCATACATTGTCCATCATACACTGATCGTTTGGTCAATGGCTTATACCATTATATACCACCCTAAATCTCTGTAAACTTGCTGAGCCTTTATTTGCCCATATCGTGGTTTCTTAAAATGACGAATCCCCAAAACCATCAAAACCATGGGTTTCAGTACTAAAATTGTCTAATTTTGGGATTTTTGGGTGATTCGGGGGTAACCACCATTCTAGGAAGCCACCATATGTTTTTTGAGTGAACAAACCGCGCTGCCTGCAAGGCTGGCCCAGTATACCCGTCTGCAGTGGCCGACTCCATGGCTTTCCTGACTTCATCATCTGCCAGCGCCCGGCTCACAAAGTCATCTATCGCCAGCTCCAACCTAAGCATTCCAAGTTTATGGATGAAAAGCGGTGAAACTTGACAGCAGACAATGCGAAATTGAAAATGGATGGAACCTTTAAACATCTTTAAACAAAGGCTTATTTGGCAGCTTCGGAAATAAATGACACAATTTAAAAAACTGCTGCGATGCACCGATTGTTTCTTGGCGTCCTGCTGGCCCTTTCCAGCAACTCGTTCGCCATGGATCCATCCATGCCATCGGGCAATTTCCTGGGAGAAGGTGGCCTAAAGTAGCTGCAAGTAGAGATTTTGTCCCGCACCGAATCGTCCACCAGACCCTTCCCTCCCAGCACCACATCCAAGGGCTCAAAGCCACAGCCCTGTTCGTTGAAATCGAGAGTATCAAGCGGTGCGGCAGGGCATTGACAAGTAGCGCAGGACCAGTCCTCTTCATCTTCACCTCAGAGAAAATCACTACAGTATTAGTTGGGCCTTGCATGTTTAAGCCCACAGGACTCCCCCACCTTACAGCAAGCCTATTTGGCTCCTGTGCTACAGCTTACACCAGAACAGATTTTGGGATACTCAGTGCGTCCCCAATCTGTCTGTGTGGGACTCACTCAGTTTCAAGCGGACTTGGCTTCACGAGCAATCTTCAAACCTCTACCTGTGATGCATTCTGTAACCAAAGCATTGGAAGTGATCTTGCCAAGCAGGTTTGCATATATTGCCATCCCACCATCAAATAATGCTTTAACACCACGCCATGCCACAGTTGAAACAATCGCACACGCTGTTGTTCAGGATCTGCACGTGCTTGCCACAAAATGCGCCCGGACAGTAGTAGACACATTCAATCGGGACCTCAGTGCGTCGGGTCAGGTGGAAACATCGGAACATTGAGATTGTTGGATCAATGTGGGATTAATAGTTGGATTTTTCCAACATAAATCCTGGTCCTACATTAACCCAGATTCCCATGGTGGCTGACTTGTTGAGCCCTTCCATGGGAATACATTTGCTGAGTCATATCCAAGTGTCAAGGTCATCATAAGTCTGCGCATTTAGGGGCATCGTTAAGTATGAAACGCTCAGTAAGGGCTGGGGATTTCTGAAGAGCTAGGTGCCCACATGTTTCAACCAGGGGATTTCTGAACAAGTCGCGGGCATGTTTGAAGATCACATTGTCCACATCTTTTGAAAAAGAAACTGCCAGCAGAGTGCAGCAAGACAGTGGCTGCCAATGATTCCCTTCCCCCAGGATTTTGTTCTCCAATGGCAAGGCACACCTCCACCGCGGAGCAGCGGATCTCCCATGCATTTCCCTGCGCAGCTGGTAGATTCCCCGCAGCTGGTGGGACATTTGCAGATCCGCGAGTTCACCCCCCCGGGACTGCAGAAGATGGAGGAGCTGCAAATGCCATCACCACATTTTTCAGTCGTCTCATCTCTGCCTGTGTCACTTAGTTAATTGTGAAGAGTGGGGAAGTGAAGAGGTTGAATGGATGATAATGGAAAGTTTCTAATGATGGATAATAATATGGATAGTAATATGGATAAACGACAAATGCGGGCTACCATAAGCAAAAACACTAGGTGCCCCCTCAAAATAAATCTAAAAATGAATCAGAGGTGCTTTTAGTTAGGAGGCACTTCAATATAATATGTTCAAAAGAAAGCACTAAAACCAACCCCAAAATAATTTCCTTTGACACTACCCACCCCTTCAAAATAATTTCTGAGAGGTTGAAAACAAATTATTTGGTGGTGGTTCCGCTATTACTCAAAACAGTTCCCTTGCCTCAACATATTTTTTGAAATTATTTCGAAGTGGTAGAACATGGTGATGGATGATTGAAAAAAACAGTAGGGCCACCTCAAAATAATATCCAACAGAATCTAATGCCGTCTGATGCCGCCTGGCAGGGCAGCCGCTCAAGCGTGGAAAAAAACAAAGGAGGTGGTGGCACCACAAATCACATAAATCATCTCTAGGCCGACCCCTTTCACACCAAACAATTATTTTGGGGGTGGGGGTACTACTAGACCACCCCAGGAAACCAATTAACCTAACCTGGCAAAACTCAACTTCCCGTGGAAGAGGTCAAAAATACCAAATTGATCCAAATTGACCCAAACTGTCTCAAAGAATCAAACCATGAGAACCTAATTATTTTGGGGGTGGCACTACTGAACCACGTATTATCGACTTTTGGACAAAGAAATCTGAATCGACTCCTTTCTCCCCAATAAATGATTTTGGGGGTGGGGGTACCAGTAGACCACCCCATGAAATCAATAGCCTAACCTGGCAAAATTATTCTATACAGTTGGAACTCTGTGAAATAATGTCCCCTGTCCAACTGAGAAATTATTTTGGGGTGCCTTCAGTAAATTATTTAAAATTATTTCAAGTTGCTTCAACTTCTGTAGGTGGAAAAATAGTTTGCCTCATCAGGAGGTTACGGGTCCATAAATTATTTTAAAATTTGCTATGATTCTTGTTAGATGATGTCAACATAAAAATTATGGAAAATGGAAATTATATTGAAAAAATATTCCAGGACCTGGTTCCACCCCAAAATATTTTTTAAAGGTAGGACGCATGGTAAAAATATGGATAATAATAATGGAGAATAATATAACGGATAAAAGTGCCACTAAGTTTCCATGACTTAGATTTTTTCATCTTAAATCGAAACATCAACAAACACCGCCAGAGGTGCTGTTTCCGCTCGCAGGTGCGTGTCCCTGAGAGCAACCCTTCTAAGGACGCATGCAACGCCCTAAGTTCCTATGTTTTTGAAACACACCCGATCTTAACTTAGGTATAATTTTCTGAGTTGGGGGTGTAAAGATCTGCTAACATGGGGTACCTTTTTTCCACATAAGTAAGGGAGGATCATGGGACATTTCACCATGCTGGACAAGAACATGGTGGAAAATAAGGTGGAGTAGGAAAAAAATGGATGAACCCCCGACATTAAAACACGCCACAGCTACATGAGGGGCAGTCACAGTTGTTGTCATTCAGCGCCGTGTAGTTTATGGCACATCCGAGCTTCATGGCGGGTGAGCCGGGATGTGCAGGATAGCCAGGGCATTGAATGGAAAAATTCAAGTTGAACTGCTGCCCAAAACAGTTGACTGCCTTTTCATTGACACAACCCCGGCAGCCGGATGAGCAATTGCTGCAGTCCCAAGCCTCTTCGTCTGAGCAGTCTTGACAATCACAGACGTTGTCGTTCAACCAGCTGGGGGCAATAGAGCACTCGGAACTATCCGCGCACCTGAAGGTCCGATACTCACATCGATAGAAGTAATCTTGGTGGCATGTCTGGTTCGTCGGGCACCCAGAAACGCAAGTGTCGCAGGTAAATTTGCTTTCATCTGCGCAGGTTGGACAATCACAGTTCCCATCGTTGAGACGGTAGATACTGATAGTGCAATTGCTGAGCGGGCAAGGAAAGTAGACGTCAAAACCTGGCTGTTGACGCGCATCAGGTTAAACCAAAATTTGAATTTGAGAAAGGGAACACGAAAGGCATAGCAGGCCATGGAAAGAGGAAGAGGTTGGTCATACTTCGGCGATGGTCCGGATCATCATCCCATGTTTAATGATGGAAATATCTGAGCAAACAAAAGAGCATAAATGACACCATCGAACAAGTGTCGATCGTATCCCCGGTGTTTCCTGGCTATATCCCCAGTTGCAATTGCAGCAAACATGGCCAGTCTGGACGGTCTTGACGCCCTGCCCCTGGAAAAATGTTTGGTTAGCTGGTTGGCTAGTCTACATGTGCAAGTTATATCAAAGTATTTCAAAATGGACCCACTACCCATCAATCAAACGTTGACCTTTGGCAAAAAAAACTAAGAACACAACGCAGAAACAATTGCGGTTCTTGATGCCGCAAACATCTGGACACGCGCAAGTGTCACAGTCCCAGTCCTCCTCATCAGCACATGTTCCTGGACAGTCGCAAACGTTGTCGTTCACAAAACCTCGGTGCTCCAACGAGACCTCTTACAAAAAATGTTGCAAATTGAAACTTTACATTGTACATCTATTTGTGCACAACAACTTGCCAAGCAAAAAACCCTGCCGCACTCTCCCCAATCCGTCCAGGAACTGAGTGGTAAGGAGCAATTGCCAGGAGGTGGACATTGGAAGCGAGGCAGTTGCGCAAGGGCTTGCAGTTCCGTACAGAGAATGGCTCCGCCTGCTTTCGCAATGGCTGGAGTCATACCGAAGGACAAAAGATCAAAGGGTCCCCAAAAGCATCGGTTTGAGATTTCCAGGATGTATGTTTTCAATAATCTGGCCAATCATGTTGTCGACCTCAAACTATTCATTGGTTCCACATTTTCCAACGATAATTACGCCGAAAAGGGATGCCAGAAGAATCTTTCACGGTGAAATAAGTGAAAAGTGCTGAAATTTGGTGGTTCTTCTTCTTATCATCTTGTCCGGGAATCTCTGCCGTGAACTCGAGATCGATTCGCCCCTATTTCTGCAAAAGTGAGTGTGCTATTTACTTCATGTGGTGACACAAAAAACTTTTTGTTTCTTTAGATAAAATCCCCACACCTAGCCCAAGTGTGGTGGTTATATGCATATCCTCAAGACCCAGCAGCACAGGCGGAAGCACCTTTTTAATAATTTAGCCAGTTCTTGAGCCAAAATGTAAAGTCGCATCAGCAAAATGAGGTACATGACACATGTGCAGAAGGACGCCATGATATGTGGTGATTTCACCTACAAATCAATAACCCCCCCTCGTTCTGTACATGAACATGGTCAAACGATTTCAGGGACCAAGGCAAAGTATTGCCTGGCCAATTTTGGGAATTTCTTTGGATTTAATAGTGGGTAGCAAGACATAGCTTTTTCAGCGTCTGTTGCCATTCGGCTTGTCCAATGACTTTCGTGAACCCGTTTGCCAACTGAGCCGTTGTCTCACCGTAATCAAAGTCAAACGCGCCTTGATCCAGTTGTTCATGGGTGGATGCTACATTGACCCTATGGACCCGCCCAGCGTGACGGAGCTTCGCACTGTATCCAGATTGAACAACAGTGATTGCAGCCTGATTATCCTGTTGAAAGGAAACAGGAACACGGACTTCAGTTAAAGATTCAATCATTGTGTGGAGATTGAGTGCTTCGCCGAATAATGCGCTTGCGCATGCTATAAGCTCAGCTTCTGTGGTACTCCTCGCGGTCGAACTTTGTTTCTTCGAGGACCATAGTAGTGGAAAATATGATGAACCAGTTTGAAGGACACATACAATACCAGAAATGCTCTGTGATGTGTATGGGCAGGATGCAAAGTCGCCGTCAATGTATACCAGCAACGTCGGTGCTTGGTCAGGTTCAACTGCAGCACGCATGACGTATTCACATGTTGAGTTCGGGCAACTTACTAGTCGCAACTTTTGCCTATCATCCTCCCATTTAATCCAACGCGTGATTCGGCTAGCTAAACGCTGTACTGCAAAACTTATGTCAGGCCTAGCAAGACGTGACAACCAGAGGCATCTCATTAAGATCCTGGCCGCAAATGCGTGCATCTCACCCTCATGAGCCAGTTCCTCATCTGTCATCTGATTCTCCAGCAAACAGGGCGTGCTCACTTTACGGAGCTTCCCTTGTCTCATGCCAGTAATTTCGCAGTAAAAGCTAATTATCCCTTTCGAATATGATCTCATGTCATATGTCATTACAACTTGTTTGTTTCGGGTTTCTTTGGATTGAGTGTACCCGGCCAAGAATCTTCACCCCATTCTCCTCAATATACTGTTCAGGATACGTTTTCACTCTGAGCTTCAGCTCCTTCCAAAATTTTGTTTGGACGTCCTTGTTCCCCCCTCCTCAGGTAAGATCATCCACATAGATGTTTTGGATGAGCGTGTGTTCAGAGTTGTCACCTTACTTGAAAATAAAATTGGACGGGTATGATTCGAGTGGGACGCCAACCATTTCTTGCAGTTGTGTCTCGAAAAAAAATGCAACAGATTTCCACTTTGTGGATGACCAGATTGTGATTTTATCAACTTCACAGCCAACTTTGTGTTTGGGTGATACTGCTTTTTCCATTCTGGTAACCATAGCTCAAAGGGTAATATAACCCATGTGTCGCCATCCAACTTGCATTGCAAGTATGCTTGGATGCAGTCTGCACATGAAACAATGGACATTGCACCGTGCCAAAGTGTCAAGTTGAGCGCGGCTATCGCAGTTGGAGTGGTCGCAGTTTCATTTTCGGAGAAGAAAACATCATGATCACCGATTTGATTTGTTATTCTATCTATCGCCCCGATACACACGTCCTTTGTATTGCTATGTATTGGTTATATTCGCCAAGACTTCAGCAATCTTGACATTCTCACCGGTCTCTCGCGCTCGGCGTTTCAACAAGTGAAGAGGAATGACCGCTGTATCGCCCCATGTTCCATTTGATCGAAGACCTAAGGCCTCTTTCTCTACAGCCTTGAGTGCCTCGCCATCTTTCAACCACTGAGTGTTTGACAGGTTCTTTGTGACAAGTGCTGACACTCAGCTGAGGTCAGGAACATTGGTGAACCATCTCTGCGGATACCAAGGCCCGAGAATGACTGACACAAACTTTTCTTCGGCCGGCTCATGTTCGTGTGAACCATCGCATTGATATTCAGCAAGTGCTTTGAGAATCCGTTCATCACAGGACGAAACGCACCAAGGCTTCTTGATGGGTTTGCTTACACCATGAACACCCAGTATACTCGTCTGAGCCCATGATCCTTTCAAATTGCTGAACTTCAGGAAGGTCCCACCATCCGGAGTCTGCTGGCCACTCAATGGCTACACGACCACCTTCTGCAAGGAGATTGCTCATCACCTGCGATGCCAATCCAAACATCTTCTCGGTATTCCTTTCGGGGGGTTTGAAAAATATTAGCAGAAAATGTGAAAACCAGGTGCCACAGTTGCAGAGAAACGAATGATGTTTCTACTATTGTTTTTATCATCATGATTCTTATTAGTACACCTCAAAGCAGCGTGCACATAAATCTTATAGCTGGGCATCATATTCACAATGATTCTAAGAGAAAACAATGGAGGCGCACTAGTAGCTGCTCTGAATTGCCGAACATAAGCAACAGAAGCTGGTAGTCAAACCATCGAGAAATTGCAGGATGTTTGCATTGTTGGTTCGTGGTGACGATGCCCAAGACTTAGTTTTAATTCTGGAAAAGAAAGTGCGTGGGTCAATGAATGGTGGCTTTAACCACTAGCAATGTGCCAGAAACATTTTTAGTTGACAACATTTAACTTTTGGCGTGGTTGTCAGTCCATGCTCGCCATTTACTTGAAAGTGACGATTAAAAGTTGTACCTGTCGTTTCGTTTTTATGATTCACCATCATCCGCGCAATGATTCCGCGGTCATGGTTCCAAGTGATCACAAAGATGGGGTTGCGTCATGCTGTCAGCGATTGACTCAGATACACCCAGGACATGACTATTCTTTAATTTTACTGTCATTGGAAGCATCACCCATGATGGTAGAAGCAGACAGAGAAACGATCCACCGCCATCAGCCAACACTTGCAAACAAGTTGTCAGGCTGCTAAGCTGGGGCCCCCTTTCTGCTTTCGCGGCGGCGACTCACTCTACCAGTCCGGCTGATTCACTGAATTACTGGCTATGTAATTCCCATAGTTGTGTGCACTGGTTTTGGCGCAGGTTGATCAATTGCATTGGTGCACGACGTTCATTGGTGGCAACACTGATGAATATCATCAAATACAACTGCATGCATGTCAAACGGCATCGTGATTTGCTTGTCAGCATGCTGATGATGGAATTGAGATACCAATTCGATGAGTCCCAAGGGCAAAGCCTTCACTTGCGCACTTAAGATTTCACTCACTTGCGCACTTACCCTCACTTGCGCACTTAACCACAAAATTTCACTCACTTGCGCACTTATGGGGAAGGGGTCGCATAGGGAACAAGGGGAGGGGGGTGGGGGGGGGGGGTCGCATAGGGAACAAGGGGGTGGGGGGGGTTTGGGGGATGGGTCGCATAGGGAACGAGGGGAAGGGGGCGGGGGCATAGGGGCAAGGGGAGGGGGGAGAGGTCGCATAGGGAACCAGGGGAGAGGGGTGGGGCATAGGGGACAAGGGGAAGGGGGGCATTGGGAACAAGGGGTGGGGGGTGGGGGAGCGGGTCGCATAGGGAAAAGGTGGAGGGTGGGGGGGCATTGGGGTTGCATTGGGAACAAGTGGGGGAGGGGTCGCATTGCCAAGGGGAGGGATGGGTCGCATTGGGAACAAGGAGGGGGAAGGGCGAGGGGTGGGGATCGCATTGGGAAAGGAGGGGAAGGGGGGAGGGTCGGGGGGGTGATGTAAATTTTGGCACACGTGTTTACACAATGCATGTATAGTATTGGCATATATGACATGAGCCCGATGAATTCATTCCCACTGCCACTCCGTGGCTCAAGAATTGCTTGCATAGCTTGCAGAGAAAAGGTGCTGCGTCCCTTTAAAACCAAAGCGTGGCTGTGCCCCGTGGCACAGGAGTCTTGAACCCGAATATGATTGACCACAAGATCGTAAGTGCACAAGCGAGGAAGATTGCAAGTGCACAAGCGAGGCAAATCACGAGTGCACAAGCGAGTGCTCGCCCGTCACAAGCGTGTTCGGTGTGCAAAGGCCATAAGTTGCCAGTACTAGACATATATTGTCAGCAACCTATAGTAGACAGGCATGACTGTTCTTAAGTCATTGCTAATGTCTCTTCAAGATCAAGCCAATTCAATCTATGTTCTTTAAATCAGAAGTGACAAAACTATGGACAATCAAGGGGCTGGCAAGGGAACAGCCACTAACAAGAGTTTGCAAGGGAAAGCAAAATTCTTGTGACCTTGACAGCGTCCCCTACCTGAATTTACCACGGAAAAAATGATCAAAGCAATTCACTTTTGGGATATCATACCCACTATTTCACTGAACCACCAGCCCGTCTTACAAAACCTACTTGCGAGGGTCACATGTGAATGATGGTTACTGGAACAAACTGCGAAGTGACCAGCATCTACTTCATCGAAAGTCTTACTTTGCTGACAAGAGAGAAACTTATCAATCAAGCAGCCATTACATTCGTCGAAAACATGTGCAACAAAGCCCAAGTACAACCAATGCAAGGTTGGAAAGCCAAAACAAAACACATTGTACGGTCACCCTTTTTTTGCCTTCCCGGAATCTCCAGGCTGTGAAGCAGCTGAGGTGGCCGAGGCTTCGAAAACCAGATCTAAACAGCACAAAGCTAGTAGATCTACACCCTGTCGAACGGTTCAAAAATTTAGAGTGAGATGAACTCAGTAAGGTGATGAGTAATGTTTCTGCATCTTGACTTGTCGAGCCTTTTTTTTGTGCTTAGATATTATGACCTGTCCTGAGGCAGGATGTTACCATCTGCAGTTCACATGTTGTATATCAGGATCGAATAGGTTCAACATGAAGTTGATTTGCAGGCTTGAAGTCAATTCTTTCATCTCACTGCCAGACTCACAATGGCTGCAGTCCTCAGCGCCGTTATCTTGGGATGGATGCATGGTTGGTTGGGTAGGCGGGCTGTTAGGTACGCGGTGGGTCGCATAATAGAAACTGACGAGGCTGTCTTGCCAAACAAAATGCAAAATCATGTAAATATAAGTTCTTATTTTGGTAGGCTGTTTGTATGAACCGGTAGAAGGTCGGGAATGTGACGAAGATAAATTACAAATTCTGACGTCTTGCGCTCTTGACTTGTAGCAAGGCCATAATTCCCTCAACCTGACTTCCTCTAGCGCTGCTGACCAATAAGAAAGAGTTTGTGACATTTGAGTACTACCAGCCCAGTCCTTCCTTCAAGCCTAATCTGCTTGCTTGTCCATTAATTAGCTGAGACCCATTGAGACCCTGGCAGGTTGCACATTCACCAGTCGGTCAAAAACACTACCTGCCCAAAATGGAGCTAGCGCATTCACAGCAGACATGTGTCACAGCAAAAAGAATTACTTTACTTCGTGTGATCCCCACCGTGACATTTTTACATCTTCTTACTGGCAAATCTTCTGGCATTCTATCTGACATATCTTCTGGCATTCTATCTGGCAAATCTTCTGGCATTCTATCTGGCATATCTTCTGGCATTCTATCTGACATATCTTCTGGCATTCTATCTGGCATATCTTCCGGCATATATTCTGACATATCTTCTGGCATTCTATCTGGCATATCTTCTGGTATATCTTCTGGCATATCTTCTGGCATATCTTCTGGCATTCTATCTGGCATATCTTCTGGCATATATTCTGGCATATTATCTGGCAAATCTTCTGGGATTCTATCTGGCATATCTTCTGGTATATCTTCTGGCATATCTTCTGGCATTCTATCTGGCATATCTTCTGGCATATTATCTGGCAAATCTTCTGGGATTCTATCTGGCATATCTTCTGGCATATGTTCTGGCATATCTTCTGGCATTCTATCTGGCATATCTTCTGGCATATTATCTGGCAAATCTTCTGGGATTCTATCTGGCATATCTTGTGTCATTCTATCTGACATTTTATTTGGCATACCTTCTGGCATTCTATCTGGCATGTCTCATGGCATTCTATCTGGCATATCTTCTGGCATTCTATCTGACATTCCATCTGGCATATCTTCTGGCATTCTATCTGGCATATCTCATGAGGTCCGGCAGGGAACACTGGGCGTGGATACTCGCGGTTGAGGTCCGGCAGGGAACACTGGGCGTGGATGGTCGTGGTTGAGGTCCGGCAGGGAACACTGGGCGGGGATGGTCCTGGTTGAGGTCCGGCAGGGAACACTGGGCGTGGATGGTCGTGGTTGAGGTCCGACAGAGAACACTGTGGATCGCGGGTCGCAGTTGGACGAGGAGGACGACGAGGAGGACGACGAGGAGGACGAGGAGGAGGACGAGGAGGAGAGGAGGAGGAGGAGGAGGAGGAGGACGAGGCAGGAGGAGGCAACTGACATAAAATCTAACAACCCTCACCTGGCAGGTGGGGAAAAACCAAACACCGACAACCAGGAGATCCAACATAATTGAAAATGGAATCCGTCAAAATAAAGAACAGCAAGAGACGCAACGTGTTCGGAACAGAAATGTGTCACAGGAATCAATACCCAACCGAACCAACCTCACAATCTGCTTTTGTCAAGTGCTCAATCTCTGCAGGCCGCTCTTCTGACGCAATGCTGTGCAAAATTCGCTGGTTTAAACATAAGAACTAAAAACCATTGTGTCCTACGGGGTCCTACATGGAAAATGACCAAAAACCGTAAAAACTGCCACATCTCTTTCAATTTTCTTTCAAACGATTTGGTCACTCAAAATAATTTTAACAAGTTAAAAGCATTTTGCAACAATTCTTACAATTGCAGGATCCTGTTTCCCCAACACTGGATTCTAAAGTCATTATTGAATTACTTGGATTTGTGATGGCTTCCCTTGTAGCATCCTCTGAAGCTCAACTACCGTTGCATGTCCTGCATGGAAAATGCCAAGAAACCTGCAGTTTTCCTTCCAATTTCTCTCAAACCCCTTTCAAAATACTTGGTCGCTCAAAATGGAGCATTTGAAAGGCAAATTGCAGCAATTCTTACACATCGCAGACATTTCATTTGCCGAACGTTGAATTTAAATTCATTGAGTTTCCTGGCTTCCCTTGTAACATCCACTGGCTCAACTAACCTTGCGCGTCCTGCATAAGAATGCTCCAAAACCTGCAGTCCTTCTTCCATTTTTTCCCCACCTGCCAGGTGAGGGTTGCTAGATTTTATCAGAGATGCATCGCCCGCCGCTTCCGCCACGCCCGCCGCCTCCGCCGCCTCCGCCTCCGCCGTCTCCTCCTCCGCCTCCTCACCAGCTCCAGATTGCAGTGGGCACTACCGGGCTTCATCTGCCAGCTCCAGATCGCAGTGGGCACTGCCGGACTTCATCTGCCAGCTCCAGATCGCACTGGACACTGCCGGACTTCAACCGCGAGCTCCAGATCCCAGTGGGCACTGCCGGACTTCAGCAGCGACTTCCAGATGCCAGTGGGCACTGCCGGACTTCAGCCGCGAGCGCCAGATCCCAGTGGGCACTCCCGGACTTCAGCAGCGACTTCCAGATCCCAGTGGGCACTGCCGGACTGCAACCGCGAGCCCCAGATCGCAGTGGGCACTGCCGGACTTCAGTTGCGAGCTCCAGATCGCAGTGGGCACTGCCGGCCTTCAACCTGTGTACATGCTGGATAGATAGAATGCCAGAAAGAATGGCAGATAGAATGCCAGAAAATATGTCAGATAGAATGCCAGATAGAATGCCAGATAGAATGTCAGAATATATGTCAGATAGAATGTCAGAATATATATCAGATAGAATGCCAGATAGAATGTCAGAATATATGTCAGAATATATGTCAGGTAGAATGCTAAATAGAATGCCAGATAGAATGTCAGAATATATGTCAGATAGAATGCCAGACAGACTGCCAGATAGAATGCCAGGTAGAATGTCAGAATATATGCCAGATTTGAATGGCAGATAGAATGCCAGAATATATGTCAGACAGAATGCCAGATAGAATGCCAGATAGAATGTCAGAATATATGTCAGATAGATTGCCAGAATGTATGCCAGATAGAATGCCAGAATATATGCCAGATAGAATGCCAAATAGAATGTCCGAATATATGCCAGATTGATTGTCAGAATATATAAAGTATATGTCCAAATACATCTTGACATGTCATGGTGGGGATCACACGAAGTAAAGTAATTTCAAAATACTTGGTCACGCAAAATGGTGCACGTGGAAATTAAATGGTAGCAATTTCTACAATAACAAGGTCCTATTTCCCAACACTGAATTAAAGCATTGACTTACCTGAAGTTTGTGATGGCTTCCCTTGCAACATCCACAAGTTCAACTAAAGTTGCGTGTCCTACGTGGAATATGCTCCAAAACCTGCGGTTTTCTATCAAACCCAAACTACTTGGTCACTCAAAATGGTGCATGTGAACGGCAAGTGGCAGCAATTCTTAAAATCACAAGATCCTACCCCCAACGCCGAATTCAAATTAGTGAGTTACCCGAACACTGTGAAGGCTTCTCTTGCAACATCCACTGGCCCACCTAACTTGCGTCTCCTACGTGGAAATTGCTAAGCAGGTTTTCTTTCAAACCTCTTTCCAAGTTCATTATAATCACCTCGTCACTCAAAATGGGGCATTTGAAAGGCAATTTGAAGCAACTCTTACATTTGCAAGGTCTTATTTTCCCAACACTGAATTAAAGCCATTGAATCACCTGAAGCTGGTGCTGGCTTTCCTTGTAACATCCACTTGTCCAACTAATGTTGCGTGTCCTGCATGGAAACTACCCAAAAACCTACAATTTTCTTTCAAACTATTTGGTCGCGACAATTCTTACAATTGCAGGATCCTGTTTCCCCAACACTGGATTCTAAAGTCATTATTGAATTACTTGGATTTTGTGATGGCTTCCCTTGTAGCATCCTCTGAAGCTCAACTACCGTTGCATGTCCTGCATGGAAAATGCCAAGAAACCTGCAGTTTTCCTTCCAATTTCTCTCAAACCCCTTTCAAAATACTTGGTCGCTCAAAATGGAGCATTTGAAAGGCAAATTGCAGCAATTCTTACACATCGCAGACATTTCATTTGCCGAACGTTGAATTTAAATTCATTGAGTTTCCTGGCTTCCCTTGTAACATCCACTGGCTCAACTAACCTTGCGCGTCCTGCATAAGAATGCTCCAAAACCTGCAGTCCTTCTTCCATTTTTTCCCCACCTGCCAGGTGAGGGTTGCTAGATTTTATCAGAGATGCATCGCCCGCCGCTTCCGCCACGCCCGCCGCCTCCGCCGCCTCCGCCGCCTCCGCCGTCTCCTCCTCCGCCTCCTCACCAGCTCCAGATTGCAGTGGGCACTGCCGGGCTTCATCTGCCAGCTCCAGATCGCAGTGGGCACTGCCGGACTTCATCTGAGCAGGTGGGTCAGCTGCTTTGGGCTCTCCCTTGGTGCTCTTGCGGGCAGCATCACCATTCGAGGCTGTTTTGACTGTTTTTGCAGCATTGGACGCAACCTCATTTTCAGCTTTGCGCTTTGAGGCAGCACCGGGCGGAGACATTGGGAAAGCAAGGGGGTACCGGCAAAGACTGGAAGCAAGGGAACTGGTTCTCTTGATCTCTCAAAAATTGCAAGAGACAAACATCCAGTGCAGCGTGACCAAAGAGCCATACGCAGGCTGTTCACTGGCACTTTTAGTAGACACTGAGGCCAAAACTTGCCTGGTGCGCGTAGCTCAACTACTGCGTTTCCAAGGGCTGTCGCCTCATCGGAGGCAAAAAAAAATCTGACAAATTACCTAGCCGTTTTTGCAAAAACGGCTAGGTAATTTTTCAGTTTGTTTTTGTAAAATTACCTCCCTTGTCTAAACTTAATCTCCGGGAGCTGGTTTGAGGTAATTTTGCATTTTTTTTTGAAAAATTACCTAGCCGTTTTTGCAAAAACGGCTAGGTATTTTTTTTTAAAAAAAATGAAAAATTACCTCATCCAATTCAACATCGAGCAGGAGATTTGCAAGCAGCTGTCCGATAATCATAGTAAAGGCAGGCACCTCATCTGAAACTCGAGTAGAAAAACCGCAGCTAGCAAAGGCAGCGCACCTCTCACTACCACCTCAGTTGGAAAAACTGTCGGTAACAAAATTGGCAGCGAACATCTCGCTACCATGCAGCACACGCCTCACTACCAACATCTACCCCACTGGAAAAATCCAGTTAAAAACCGCACGTCTCACTACCAACTCGATTGCTACAAAACAGGCAGTAAAGTAAGGCAGAGCACGTCTCACGACCCAAAAAAAAACAAATAATAACCATATAGAACCCTGCGCCTTCAGGTGAGAAACGGAAGCAAGATTGAAACCCATGGTTCTTGTTCCATCGACCTGCACACAAACATAAACTCAAACCGTTATCCTGACACTGTTCTGCTTTTGCCTTCCGAGGTCCGAGCAAAAACATGTATCCAGCTTCGCCATGCCGGCCTACAGGCAACACGGCGTTCATTTTTGCCAAAAAAACATGCATTAGTGATCAAAACTAAGCCGCAATGGGCAACAATGTGATGAATGATACCTTGTGCCATAACTTCATCCTTGCTCACTAAGTCTGCACCCAGCAACAGGGGAACGCAAATTCACACAGCTTCGGCCCAATGCAGTGAGTATGTACAGACTGAACAAAGACATCCATTGCATCAGGCATGGTTTGTGTAGCGGCCATAAAGGAGGGCCTGGGCGCACTCAGCCACAGCGTCTAATAATGCACACTGGCCTTGCAATGTTGATTTTCATGGTTGCTTAGTTATTTGTTTTTTTGCCGTAAACTCAACAGGAACTTGGCCCGCTCGATGTCTGAAATTCATCTTGTTTTTCGTTGAGTCATGAACCAAAAACATCCAGAAAAAACAACTTTGTCTCCATTCAACAAGATCCAGTCACCAGGTGTCTCATTTGAGGACTGTCCAACCCATTAAAGCATCAAGGCCTGGATTGGGATCTGTCTTGTGATTGAAATTGTTTCCAAGAGGGCGGCCCCAAATCTATGCCAAGCAATCTTGTAATTCCAAGCCTTGGGATTTCCACCTTTATGTAGTTTTGATTGGTTTTTATTGCCATCGTTCCTTTGGCTGACATGTTTCATCATTCTAACCATTCATTCGCAATCCAAAGCAATTTCGGCCAGCAAACACTTCGAAATATAGTTCCGTTTGGACACCCTGGATCAAAAACACAAGCGCCTGGCAAGAAAACGGCGTGTCACGGTGACTGAATCATACTGGATGAGCCATCATGTATTGTATAAGGGTAAAACAGATGATATTCTACAAGCCAATGAAATCAGTCATTCTTCGCCCAGAACCTGATGGACCTGCGCCTGCAACACGGGTCAAAGATGCAAGCACTCTGGCACCTCGTTGAAACTTCAAGGGGAAAACGTGAGCTTAAAAGTGCACTGGGTGGGTGGTGAGACGCAAGACATCGCCGATAGGAGTGATGGCAACTGGTGGTGCTGAAAAGCCTTCCGCCAAACTTGAGGAACAAAACAATAGAAAAGCAAATCCTTACATTCTTTTGCACTTGGTTGCTTGCCTGCCAGTCAAGGTGAGCACTGGCCATGCTTGCAACGGCCAAAAATACATACTTGGATACTTGTCAAGTGAGCAACAGTGACAAATCAATCACCACCGCTGGCACTGGGCGATTGGGGCCTGCCCTCATCACTGGACATATCCACCAAATTCTTGTAATAGTTGTTGTTCAAGTCCAAGCCCAACTCCTGGTGGGACATGTGGGCATCCAAGGGCGAAAATTCCTTCTTGGCAAGCCCCGTCGTCAGGAAGCGAAGTTTCTTTGCAATCCTCTCCACCGAGTCCAAGTCTTCGTCGATCCTGACCGAACAAAAAAGGAACAAGCGATGTGATGAGGTGTGTTTCTTGTTCTTCCCAAGATTTCGACATTTCTTGCCTCCACATTCAAAAGGGTGGCCCAACAAAATTTCAAACAGATCGGGTTGATCAGATCGTGATAAACTTGAATCAACAGCACACGATTATCACCATGTCCTCGTCTTCACAGCAAGTGCGTCACTGGCCCTCTTGCGCTTCTGAGCATCTGCCAAGTTCTGCTGCTCAGGTACGTCCTTCATGCTAAGCTTGGAGTCTTCGAACTGCCACTGGAAGCCACCGCCGGCCATGGCTTGCTCAAGGGCATCCTCTGCAGCCCACCAAACCTCCACTAGGCCTGGCATGGGCTTCATGAAATTTGCAGCCTCGTTGGCATTCACACGCAAGTGGACCACTTGGCAAGCGGGATCGTCGTTCTCAACAGCCATCAAGATGCTTGCGTCCACCAAACTCTCAAACAAAGGAACTGCCACCTCAGGACCTCGCCACTGGCGGCCAGCGTGCCTTAATGCAGTACCGCACAATAAGAGGAATTCAGTGCAGAATAAAAGATCATTTAGCTTGCATGCTTGTTGCATCCAAGATACTTCTTCATCAATTTCCAAACTTCATCAAAATTTGACGCCTCAACCCAAGCGTGGGGGCTGGTTGCCACTCTCTCTTTGGCCTTGGCACCCAAGGGAATGTAAAAGTCCCAAGTGGGTGCGAGCGGCGGCTCTTCCATGGAAATCGCCCGGCCTGGGCAAACAACACTGGTAGCCTCCAGAAGCATCTTTGACAACCCAAGGACATTTGGGCTCGAGCGCATGAAGTCGATGCACGCCAGGTAATGACCTTCCTGCCTCTCAAGGGTTCCTGATTTCAAGTGAGCTTTGAAGTATGGCTCAGACATCTGCACTTTGAACACCCGGTATTCCAAGCAGAATCCCTTGTCTGCAGGGTAATTGTGGATGATGAACTTGCAAAATCAATACCGTGCACTGATTAAGACGGACTTTTTTATTCAAGCGAGGTTCCGGCCAATATCCTGGCAAATCGGCTTGTCAGGCAGCAAGTGCAAGGCCGCCGAATGATTGGGCTCACCTTTGCCCTGGCCCTTGTTTGCCATACAGCAACGACGCTGGTGCACAGTCAAGGGAGAGCTTGAAATCTTGGAATTGATTGTGTTGATCATTGTTAGTTGTTCGCTGGATGGTCATAGGGTCCCATGTACGTCCTAGATTTGATTTTGCAAGGGAATCCTCCGTCATTTTTTCAAGTGAGCTGCGCAAAATGCGGCTGCAGCAAGGCCAGCATCAACGCATTGAAAGCAGGCTTCTGCTTGAAACCCCCATTGCCATGACAAGGGATGCAAACTTCACACTTCAAAAACGATTCAAACACTCTGACTCAACCCAAATTGCAAGAAGCACTGGCGCCTTCGTATCTCCAGTACCATGTTGTCAGCACTGGACACCTAAAGCACCAGGAATTAACAATCACACGACAATGAAAAATGAAAGAGCTTGACAATGATGGCAAACCGCTTCCGCCAAAATCAAGCCCATAGCTGAACGACACATTTCCATGGATGACTGACTTGGATGGATTCTCAGCTTAAATTCTGCCTAAGCAACTGACCTGTGAAGGAGCCGGCCACACCCTGACTCGGGGAGCATTGAAGAATAAAACCGCTGCCGGTCTGATGGTCCAAGCCATGGACATTTCACTTCCAGTCATCCTTCTGAGGGCCTAACTAACCAAGTGAAGAAGCAAGCGGCGAAGGACGAATCAAAGCCTCAGCAAAGCGGAGGAAACGCTAGCAATTTATGATAACTCAGTCAAGTCCCCGCTGGCTAGCTTCATTGAAGAAGTGACTATGAATGATTGAAACCATCACGGGCAAGGGCTTGTCAAACCTACACATGCACATACATGCCCACATTCCTCCCTATCACTGGGCATAAACTTTCTCACACTGGGCAAGTCGGTTGGACTGATAGTCTTCTAATCCTGGGGTGCATCCAATGCCTAACGCTTCTTGGACACGACAACAGCCATCATCTAATGCAAGGGACAGCTCAAGATTGCTAAAGCCCGCGTTGACGTAATCAAATGATGACATGGTGTCACAAGAATGCTCAAGCCAATTCACCGGCCCATGGAGCACTGGATTATTTTTTTCCCCACCTGCCAGGTGAGGGTTACTAGATTTTATCAGAGATGCATCGCCCGCCGCTTCCGCCACGCCCGCCGCCTCCGCCGCCTCCGCCGCCTCCGCCTCCGCCGTCTCCTCCTCCGCCTCCTCACCAAACTCCAGATTGCAGTGGGCACTGCCGGACTTCATCTGCCAGCTCCAGATCGCAGTGGGCACTGCCGGACTTCATCTGCCAGCTCCAGATCGCAGTGGGCACTGCCGGACTTCAACCGCGAGCTCCGATCCCAGTGGGCACTGCCGGGCTTCAGCAGCGACGTCCAGATCCCAGTGGGCACTGCCGGACTTCAGCCGCGAGCGCCAGATCCCAGTGGGCACTGCCGGGCTTCAGCAGCGACTTCCAGATCCCAGTGGGCACTGCCGGGCTGCAACCGCGAGCCCCAGATCGCAGTGGGCACTGCCGGACGTCAGTTGCGAGCTCCAGATTGCAGTGGGCACTGCCGGACTTCAACCTGTGTACATTCCAGATAGAATGCCAGAAAGAATGCCAGATAGATTGCCAGATAGAATGCCAGAATATATGTCAGATAGAATGTCAAATAGAATGCGAGATAGAATGCCAGATAGAATGTCAGAATATGTCAGATAGAATGTCAGATAGAATGCCAGAAAGAATGTCAGAATATATGTCAGAATATATGTCAGGTAGAATGCCAAATAGAATGCCAGATAAAATGTCAGAATATATGTCAGATAGAATGCCAGATAGACTGCCAGATAGAATGCCAGGTAGAATGTCAGAATATATGCCAGATTGAATGGCAGATAGAATGCCAGAATATATGTCAGACAGAATGCCAGATAGAATGCCAGATAGACTGTCAGAATATATGTCAGATAGATTGCGAGAATGTATGCCAGATAGAATGCCAGAATATATGCCAAATAGAATGCCAGATAGAATGTCAGAATATATGCCAGATTGATTGTAGAATATATAAAGTATATGTCCAAATACGTCTTGACATGTCATGGTGGGGATCACACGAAGTAAAGTAATTCATGGTTTCCTTTTTGGATTTCCTGTTTTCACTGGCGAATCTTTTCCTTGTCCTTCTTCAACACGGCCTGATACCCCCTTAGCACTGGCCGCCTTGCCCTTATGCCGCAAGGGTGATCTGGGTAGCGTGCTCTGACTTCTGATCACATCACCAAGCCTGCATGCGCTGGGCAAGTCCTGGGTGTGTGAATGGGCAACTCCGATGAAAATCATTCGTCCAAAATCACCACCCTTCTGAACCTAGTCTCAGTCAATAGCCTCATCAAAACAGTTTTGGGATACAATGCATTTGGGTTCTCATTGGACATTAAAGTTACCAGACTTAGATATGCAATCAAGGTTCCAGAACAAGGGAGAGTGGTTGACATGTTTTTGCGGCCATTCTGAAGCTTAGGAACGAGAACCCAGAAGCACCCCACCAAAAAGAGAGGTCCTGCTACCAAAAAGGACAACCCAACAATTTGCCCACTTTCACAACCATAACCCCGCACCAAAATCCAGATGATCTATATAACCACGGACACCAAAAGTCCTAACCCCGCACTTCATCCTTCCTAACCATCCGCTATATAAAAATATGCATTTTTTCAAGTAGGTCTGAATCGACACTTGGTGGTCCTAATAGCTCACGAACTTGGAAATCCCCCTCTCTTTGCTAAACATGTCCACCCTACTTTTTTTTGCACATTCAGGCACAGCCGGGCACCTTCTGGACACGCAAAACATGCCACCTGGGGTTGGGCAAGTGAACCACGAGATGCTCAATTCATCTTAATTCCCCTGTAGGAGATTCACTTGATAAAGATTTCCCTGGGTACAGCTAAAACCCATCATCTGAGGTTGGGAAATCAAACAGTCGGCCATGGTGAAGCCTGAGATGCTCAATTCATCTCAATTCTCCTGTAGGAGATTCACTTGATAAAGATTTCTCTGGGTACAGCTAAAACCCATCATCTGAGGTTGGGAAATCAAACAGTCGGCCATGGTGAAGCCTGAGATGCTCAATTCATCTCAATTCTCCTGTAGGAGATTCACTTGATAAAGATTTCCCTGGGTACAGCTAAAACCCATCATCTGAGGTTGGGAAATCAAACAGTCGGCCATGGTGAAGCCTGAGGTGCTCAATTCATCTCAATTCTCCTGTAGGAGATTCACTTGATAAAGATTTCCCTGGGTACAGCTAAAAACCATCATCTGAGGTTGGGGCATGAAACAGTCGGCCATGGTGAAGCCTGAGATGCTCAATTCATCTCAATTCTCCTGTAGGAGATTCACTTGATAAAGATTTCTCTGGGTACAGCTAATAACCATCATCTGAGGTTGGGGCATGAAACAGTCTCTCTGGGTACAGCTAAAAACCATCATCTGAGGTTGGGAAATCAAACAGTCGGCCATGGTGAAGCCTGAGATGCTCAATTCATCTCAATTCTCCTGTAGGAGATTCACTTGATAAAGATTTCCCTGGGTACAGCTAAAACCCATCATCTGAGGTTGGGAAATCAAACAGTCGGCCATGGTGAAGCCTGAGATGCTCAATTCATCTCAATTCTCCTGTAGGAGATTCACTTGATAAAGATTTCCCTGGGTACAGCTAAAACCCATCATCTGAGGTTGGGAAATCAAACAGTCGGCCATGGTGAAGCCTTAGATGCTCAATTCATCTCAATTCTCCTGTAGGAGATTCACTTGATAAAGATTTCCCTGGGTACAGCTAAAACCCTTTATCTGAGGTTGGGAAATCAAACAGTCGGCCATGGTGAAGCCTGAGATGCTCAATTCATCTCAATTCTCCTGTAGGAGATTCACTTGATAAAGATTTCCCTGGGTACAGCTAAAAACCATCATCTGAGGTTGGGGCATGAAACAGTCGGCCATGGTGAAGCCTGAGATGCTCAATTCATCTCAATTCTCCTGTAGGAGATTCACTTGATAAAGATTTCCCTGGGTACAGCTAAAAACCATCATCTGAGGTTGGGGCATGAAACGGTCGGCCATGGATTTCCTGGGGACCGCTCAGGCCCAGTGTCATAGCACTCATGACTATCATGGTGCAACACCATTCGCTCGCAGATCCACATGATTTATTATTTCTGGATTTACGTGTTCTCCAAGGTCAAGGGAATGCACCTAGAAAAAAAGGGATAAAAAAGACAGATCATCACCCGAAGAGAAACTAAAGTCATGCCCTGAACCCCAATCAGTCACTCCAGTCAGTCCTCCAAGTCTCTCATCATGTGGCGGCCAAGGGAACTGGTTGAGATCAAATGATCAAAAGGCGGAAGGCGGGCGACCCTGGAAAAAATGGAAAAAAATAAAAAATGTCCGAAAGGAACGGCCAGTCTTACGCGCGTGCTTCCTATACGCTTCCTATATTTCTTTTCGTGCTGGGCGTCATACCAATGGATGTTCATATGCTACCACAGGCAAAAGTCAGTGCAAAGGAGCGTCACCCACCCGTCAACACCATCGGCAAGATCAATGGTTTCCCCTGAAAGACGGATACCCTCAACCCCAACAGACTCACACATTTCACCCAATATTGAGTTTTCCGAACATGCATATTCGAAAATGGTATCAGAACCTGTGAGTTTATGCATTCTCCAAAATTTCCTACCCTGCTCGTTCTTCATGATAAACTCTTGGTCGATCTCTGTGTTGATACGCGCAGCGGCAGCATGTTCACGATGCTCTGGATGTCCTGGTGGAATTCCTGCACTGAATGGAAGGTCCTCTTGTAACCCTGTTGATTCCTCAGTATCTGAGGGCGCGTGGACATCATCACCACCTAACGGTTTACCAGTGTCTTTCTCAATTTCTACGGATGGAGTCAAACGAGAAGATACAACCTTAGAGGGGGTCTCGGGTGCACGAACCTTATCAGCCTTGATAAGTGCATCAAAACGAGCCCTACACGCTGGTGTGTGTCTTCCTGCGACTTTTTCACATCTCGTGCAAGAGGGAGAGGGCCTTGATAAGTGCATCAAAACGAGCCCTACACGCTGGTGTGTGTCTTCCTGCGACTTTTTCACATCTCGTGCAAGAGGGAGAGGGTCCGCACTTAATTAGTCTATCTAGTGTGTATCTAGTGTGATATGCTCAAGCCTTTACTTCACTTGGAAATTCAATGAAAGGCACTTCAATGACTGCTAGATCTTCTGGCTTCGGCTTGCGAAACAAAGCTATAGTGCCTCATCTGCAGCAGCCTTCAAAGGCAAAACTGGTCAACCATCGGGCACGAATACTTCTTCGCAAGGGATAGTGATGGCTTGATGCATCATGATATCCAGGTTTTTGTGATTTCACTGCATTATAGTCAAGAATGTAATGCATTAGACCATCTACTGGCCTCTATGTCTGTGGGCAGTATACCCCCCCTCCAGGCATGTAAGAGTCCACGTCGCAGTCCACGTCGCAGTGCATGTTACAGATCATGTGAGGGACAGGACGCATATGTTTGTGATGTCAAAATACCAATCCACCCAATTATGTAATAGTGTGTGTAACATGGACTGACCCCCCATGATACGATCCTCCATGGTTTCTTGATTGGAATACGTTGATCACCAAACTGTGTTGTAAGACCATACATGCATCCATCAAAGTCATGAATATACGAGTCTGTGCCGTTGATCATGCACTTCATCCTCTCATCATTCCAGTAGTCACAACCTCTCGGCAATTCCAATAAGGCCATGGCCTCCAGTTCGATCACTCTCAACAAGCATGTTGAAAACTCTTCCCACAACTTCCAGTAGAGACGTGCTTTGGCATGAATCATGTGAGCTGTTGCATTGCTAACCCTTTTGTTCAGCCTGTTCCACGGAGATCCGCCCGTGCATGGTCCAGCGAAGAAGACGCAGTCCTTGTTGCTGCGGAGGCATCTCCTCCACTTCGCACTCCCATATTTGGAGAGAAGGTCATCATCCTCTGTGATCAATTCCAGATGAAAAGATGTATCCATGATTTCTCTGTACCTCAGCCTCTTTGTCATCAAACTCGATGGTTCGGCACACATCAATATCATAGTGGGCGTACTTTCGGGCAATTCTTGCATTGTAATAGTAATGTTCTTTCCCAAAAACTTTGTATTGTCGAGATCGTGAATAGACCTGTAGAACGAATACTTCGTGCATTGCCCATTGTCACGAACCAATTCCAGATTGATCAAACTGTCTGCAAACACATTCAACTCATTCTTGTTCTTGTTCTTGTTCTCTTCGATCACCATCCGATATGTGTGAGGGATAAATATTTTGTTGGGAGAAATGATATCCAATGATATCCAGACCCTTGGTGTTGACACAAGCCATCAGATTATCATGCATAATGCAACTCGCAACCGGAAGAACTTCCTGATGTCTTAGAACACGAAAGATAGACTTTCCAGTCCAGAACTCATTTCGATTGCTTGACCTTTCTCCATTGTTACCAGGGAGACGCCAATTACTCTTGTCCATCCTCACATTCGACTGGAACTTCAATTGAGTTTCTCTCCAATCTTGAATCAAACGATGATCACATGGACAATCATCACAATCACTTGGAACGAACATCTCTCTTCTTGGCAAGTTGTGGATCCTTTCCAAAATATGGTCTCCTACCCATCTCCATTCATCACGAACATGTACTTCATCTTGACCACATTCCGTTGCTGATGCTATTGTCTTGATATTCCTTCTCCGTATAGGCGGCTTTTTCAACTTCAACAGTTCTGAAAATGAGTCGTTGAACTTCTTGTGATCTTTGAACTGTTTCGAATCCTCCATGCCTCTCCCCCCATGAACAAGGCGTACCAGGGCATTGATCACCCTAATAGTCATGGGATTCCCTTCATATAGTGAATACGGAATCTGATCTTCTGATGACGTTGAGCTTGTTCAAAGAGAATTTCAGTACTGAATGTGAGGCTCGGATTGCTCAGTTCCGACGTCGACGCACGTTGGAACCGAGAACTGGCCGCCGCGGACATGCTTACGGGCAGTGAGACAACCGGAGCGGAAGTAGGATGGTGATACTGGAAACATGCCCATTCGATCCATTTGTCAAAACGTGATTGTTGTAACAATGGTGGAACACGATCCTCAACCTGTTCCCACTTCCCATGGACTAAGATCCAGGTGCTCCGAAGTCCGAAGGCAATCTGCAGGTAGCTTGACGCCAGCTGGTCTTGTTCGGAATAAAGTAGGTTTTTTGACCACAAAAATAGGATCCATACCAGGTAGTTCTTGTAGCTTTTCTCGACTTGAAAGACCCTTACGATACACCTCAGGTGGCAGTATGGGTGTTTCAGTGTATGGAAAGATGGGAACCTCATCCGTCCTTGATTGAAAAACTTGCCGAACTGTAGTGTCAACATCTGTAGTAGGCTGCACTAAGTCTGCCAATTGCTTCGAACCAAGGTCTTCGGGTTCCAAAAGGTTGATTAACATACAAGCCTTCTTCCAGGCCAGGGGGTTTGTAAAACCTTTTGTGTGGATGTCCGCGGCCATCTTCGCTGTGATCTCGTACATGAGAACGAAGTGATCTTTGCTGAAATGCTCATGTAATGACGTAATAGAAATTCCATGAGTCCTTTCTAAATGCCGCATTGTTGGATTCCGTCCAGAACGAACCACACCAATCACCCCTTGATTGTCATCATGAAACAATAACTTGGGAGATGAATCTGTAAGCGTTTCCCAAATACTGAGTGCAGGAAGACCCATTGTTCGAAGGGTTACATCAGCGGCTACGATCTCAGCCTCAGGTGTAGAATGGCTCACACACCCCTGGCGTTTGCTTCCACCAGCTAACGGAAACCGAGTACGTTTCCCCTGAATATGCATATGAGAACCTGAAGTGGACCTCAATGACTGTGCACATCCGGCAAAGTCAGCATCTGCATACAACGCAATGGATAGATCTTTCATGTCATTCCTGACCCATCCAATCATCTCTTCCCTAAGGTAGAGTTGACATAGCACATCAGATGGTATAATGTGGCATCATCTTGAATGGACCATTTCGTCACATTGCGTGCTAATGTATTGATTGATCTCAACAAATCAAATCGGGCGATCCTTGCTGCATACAAGAGCTTCATCAAGATGCTAGCAGCATGAGGAGGTAGTGCACCTCGTTGGACTTCAACAGATTCCGGCCGAGAATCGGAGGCATCGGGCTGTAAGGCAACCGACGATCCAGGATCGAACTTTGTAGAACACCAGGGACATTGAACCGCATGCTTAGGATCCCCAGGTGCTGGTGCTCGAGACTTATGTTGTTTAGTCTCTTCAGGGAGGCTTGGAGTTGAGACTTGTTTTAACTTAGTATCTTTCCCCACAAGTTCAAGATACTTTTCAACGGAGAGCTTAAGGAGACCCTCCATGTTGTAGGTCATGGTTGTGACCTCTGTGCCATCATGCAGGCGATATTCCTTTGCTTAGCAAACAACCAAGGTAGAGACCCAAACCGGTCTCAGGTTCAATTCGTAGCTTAGAAGATAAATCGGTCACAGCCAGTATATTCGCGAAGCTGATGACCAATAGAGGAATGCCACAAACCAGTGATTAGCGAAGTCTAATGGCAATATCGTTGTATGTTCAAGACACCAATGCAAATGCAGCCCAGTGATTGCGAAGGCTAGCACACTTTTATGCGGGCATCTTGGGCCAAACATCGTTGGCCAAGTCTTGAGTTTTCATCCCGGATTTCAGGATAAAAGAACATGTTATCATTGACAGATAACCTATTGATTCGTCTATTCCGTGCTGATACCAAATGACATCTTGTACACTTTACAGTCATTGGATACAACATCATAGATACTCATGCAAAGGTGAGGAGTTGATCGAGTATTTTCATCTCCCCCCTCTCGGGAAACTACGAATTTCATCCATGTTTTTGTGGCATTAGCTTCACTACTTACCGTGGTCTCTTGGCCCACCAACGTAAAGTATGAGATTTTCTCCCAGGAACGCCAGTTTTTACAAGGAGCTGTCGGTTTGCACTGCGGACGCTTCTGTTGGACGACCCAGCGTCTCCAACAGCATCTAGCCTACATTCCTAAGAAGTTAGGTTTCAATCCTTGCTTTCAGGCTCTTACTGCCCAGGCAAGACAGGTTCCTTATGAAGCTGTCTCATTCCCGAAGCATGTCCAGGGGTTGACACGAAGGGAAAGTTTGCCTACCCTTGGACCGCAGACAGAACAGATTACTGTTCTTACGCAAAAACGTCAGGTTTGGCAGCAGGAGCTGGAGGAATGTAAAAATCAATTAGAGATACATGCGATGCCGCCTTCAGCGTTGGAGATAGGTGCACAGATCGGTGATGTATTATCAGATGCAACGCAGAATTGGTTTCGGAAGCATTATCCGCAGGGGCCTTCTCCTGATGAGAAGCAGGAGCTCATTGACCAATGGATTCAAATCCTATGTATTGAGTTTGGAGAGAACAATCCTGCATATGATAATTGGTTGGCCTTTGTCTTTCTGGCATGGGGTGACCATTGGCTGCCGGAGTTGATTGCTGCATTCATGGATAAGGAAAAAAAACATATGTGGTAGACGAGTTTTTTGCCGAGTTTGCCGTCGAGCTCCCGAGATATCAGGTCCTAGCACGTATCTCCTACTTGGAGTCATGCCTTCGCCATTGTGTGGAGACTGAACCTGCACCTCATCGCAAGCCGCGTCAAATTGATCTCTCTTGCCATCCTAAACGAAATTCGAAAGTATCTCATAAGGTTCCTCGTGCCTGCGGGGAGCAGACGCAATGGTTAGAGCAGATTCGAGGCAGTGGTCTAGAAGAAGCTCCAGAGTTGCAGTCTTGCCCCCGTTACAAGAGCTTAGATGATTTACCTACTTTCCTGGTAGCCCATTTATTTAGTGGCCGTCGACGGGAAGGGGACTTTCACCATGAGCTTTGCCGGTTTGCAGCTGACAAGAATTGGAGAGTGGTAATCCTTTCCTTGGATACAGCAGTTTCAGTTGATTTCGGTAATCTCATGCGTCATACAGTATCATGGACTACATTAACTTCCATCTATTTGTCTGGCAGAATTGCGGCGACCCTATGTGGGCCGCCGTGTGAGACTTTCAGCGAGGCAAGGTTTATGGACAAACCTGCTGATTGCCCCGGACATATACGCTGGCCTAGACCTCTACGCTCTTCGGAGCGGCTGTTTGGCCTTGAAGGCCTTAGCATGAAGGAACTTAGGCAATGCTTTGTGGGGAGCTCATTCTTTCTCCAATGTGTTTGGGCTCTATGCATCCACATTACCATGGGTGGAGTTTATGTAGCAGAACATCCTGCTCCCCCTACAGAGGTGAGCCGCCCTAGCATCTGGACGAGTCCAATCATTCAGCTGCTGTTGGGGTTGCCAGACCTCGTGTTACATTGTGTGGCACAATACCGTTGGGGTGCAGAAAAACCTACAGGTTTACTGGTGTGGGATATGCCATTTTTTCGCAGAGATATGTATAGTCTTGCTCTTAGCGACGTGGCTAAACCTACTGTTGCAGCAATCGGTACAGATAGCACTGGGCAGTTTCGTACAGCCAGGCATAAGGAATATCCTGGGTTATTCTGCCGTGCTCTTGCTTTCTCAGTAGGCCAGCAATTTGGTAGGTTTCTTAGTGGTGGTCGCACTAGGGCTGACCCGGCCACACTGGAAGCTCTGGATGAATGGATTCGGAATGCTGCTCGTGAGTGTTCTGAGATCCGTACTGGTGCGCAATGGTTGCCAGACTTTCAGGATCTCTAATTACTTTAGCTTGCATGTTTTTGCAGCAAGGGTACGATCCTTTCATCGCATGAAATGAAATGAAATGAATCTATCTCGCATTCTATCTGGCATTTTATCCAGCATGATTTTCGGGTCTGGCAGGGAGCTGGCTGCTACAGACTGGCCAACAAGTTGGTAATGACGTGATGGCGAGGAAGGTGGCAAGTGAATCAAGTGAATGACTCATCCATTGGTGCGGGTGTGGGCGTGGCTCTGTGTGCGTGTCTCCAGGATGTCTTGTCAAAATCTAGGGACCTTCACCTGGCAAGCCGGGCAAAATGGGAAACCGCCGGCCTCTAAATTCATCCGAATATTCAGCATAGTAATAGTTGTGGAGCTGTTGGCACGCGGTCGGGCACTGGCAAACATCACCTGGTTGCGGGGCTGATATTTTTGGTGAAATATCACACGTCGATAAAGCCAACCATGATCCTGGAAACCAACATTTGCCATCAGGACAGTGGCTGGTACTGGTACGGAATGGTCTTTTAAACAACGTCATCCCGCACATGCAATGCCAACTTTATTTGAACATCACCCCATAATACTTGGTGGTTTATATGGGCTCTCATGAAAAAAATGGTTCTTAAGGGTGGCATATCATAAGAAATAAAGCATGACAACTAGGCAGTATGACCGCAACATATTCTACAAAGTTGTATTTGGGGCATTGCCAAAACATCCCCATCAACCAATGACTAAGTCACAGTTCACCGGATATACCTGTCCCCTGTACTCTTGTTGCGGGGCTTCATCAGCGCAAGTCCATGGACAGTCGCAAACCGAATTGTTGCCAAGAATATCAGGGATAGTGCAGCCCACCTGGTTGGTTTCCGCCACACAAAACCCAAACAACATGAAAGTAAATGAGAAATGATCCGAAAACATTTTAGGGTGGGAATGCAGCCACGAACCGTGAACCAGGTGCTTTTAAGTGATTTTAGGCCTTGTCTTTGATGGAGAGGGAAAAAAAACATTGAGAAACCTCTGGCCAGTTGCATCCAGTGGAGGCACGGCAGGACATTGGAATACTCCGCTCGAAGCGCTGCAAGCCCAACGAGAAGGGACACCGCAAAAAGAAACGCAAGAACCTGAGAAAATCAATGGATGGGTCAAAAGGAAATTCAAGACGAAACTAGTGTTTCTCATCAAATACAGGGTTTCCTGCAGATTTTTTCTTCATCCAATTCTGAAACATTTGATATGACAATATATGACATTTGTATGAACCATCAATCATTTCAATCTCAGGCGGGAAATGCCGGGCAAAAAATTATTCAATCATGAGTGAATTAGTTTCACCAAAATCTATGTTGATCCATTTTGAGATGAAGAGGGATGCTGAATGATCTTGCAAATATAGCTCAAAACCAACTTGACTTCAACATCTTTGCCGAAAAAACGCTCCGCAAACAACGATATCATTCAAAATATCTCTGTCTCTTTCTTTCTGTTTTTCTTTCTCTTTCTCTTTCTCGTTCTCTTTTTTTTTCTTTTTCTTTATCTTTATTTTTTTTTCTCTTTCTCTTTCTCTTTCTCTTTCTTTTTTTCTTTTTATCTGTTTTTTTCTCTTTCTCTTTCTCTTTCTCTGTCTCTTTATCTTTCTCTTTCTCTTTCTCTTTCTCTTTCTCTCTCTCACTCTCTCACTCTACATTGCCTTGATTCAAAATATCTATAAAGTACAGTAGTAGCCTGGATCTTCAAACGTCCATAAAAATTGTTGCTTGCTGCGGTTGTTGCACACTTTTGCGAGTCGACCACAAAAAGTGGTAGTTGACAAAAACCACTGGTTTGAAATGTTTTTGGAAGAACTGGCATCAACACGCACCAATTTGTCGAATTTGTGATTTTGCTGCCCAATGCCTTAATCCAGCAAAAAAAACTCTGGACCCTAGCGTTGGCTTTAACTTTAACAATTCCCTTATAGATTGTTCCATTGCTTTTGGTGTTCGCAGGTTTGTTTCCAAGACAGGTGACGACAGAAAACACCTGAAAAGGGTGCAGATGTGTTTTTTTTTTGATTTGTTTGTGTTTTTCAGTCTGGGGCACTTTTCCTTGCTATGTGCTACATGTTGGAGCAAAAACCTGTACTTTGCTGAATTTTGGAGCTAAAATGTGCCATTTGCACTGTTCATCGATTTTTCCATGGTTTTTGCCGGTTTTTCCATGGTGTTCATTGATTCACCCAAAGTTTTCATCGATTTTTCCATAGTTTTCATTGAGTTTTCCATGGTTTCAATTGATTTTTCTATGGTTTCGATCGGTTTTTCCATGCATAACATGCATCTGGTGAACATGTAGAATATAGGTTGAAGCTCAACCGTGTTGGGTCTAAATAGTGGCATTGGATGCTATCATACTGCTGGCTGGTTTGAAGTTTATTTAGGGTTGGTTTAGTGTTTATTTAGGGTTCGTTTAGGGTTTATTTAGGATTGGTTTAGGGTTATTTAGTTTAGGGTTGGTTTGGGGGTTATTTAGGGACGGTTATGTTGGGTTGGTTTATGGTTGGTTTTGGGTAATTTAGGGTTATTTAAGGCTATTTGTGGTTATATTTAGGGTTGGTTTATGGTCGATTTGAAAGTCTGTTGAGGGTTGGATTAAGGTATGTAGGGATACAAGGTGTGCATACCAGTAGTTCGGAGTGGTTGCAATGGTTGCAGTGGTCGCCTCACCCACAACTGCTGGATGTAGTGGGGTGTAGTGCAGTTGTAGTTGTAGTTGTAGTTGTAGCTGTAGTGTGGTACAGTGGAGTCGTACTTGTAATGTGTAATAAGTGTAGAGTAGTTCCAGATGCAGTTGCAGTTGCAGTTGTGGTGTGGTGTAATTAGTGCAGTGTATTGTAGTGTACTGTAGCGTTGTGTACTGTAGTGTGGTCTAGTGTAGTGCAGTCTAGTGTAGTGTAGCGTAAGGTAGTGTAGTTGTAGTTGTAGCGTGGCGTAGTGTAATTAGAGTAGCGTCGTGTGATGCAATTTAGTTACTTGTAGTTGCAGTTGTAGTTGTAGTTGTAGCGTAATGCAATGTAATTGGTGTGGTGTAGTGTAGTGTTATGTTGCGTAGTGTTGTGCAATCTGGTGTAGCTGCAGTTGAATTGGTATTTGTAGCTGTAGCGTGCTGCAATTTAATTAGCGCAGTATAGTGTAATGTGGTGTAGTTGATATTGTTGTTGTAGCTGTGGTAGTAGTAGTTATAGTAGTTGCAGTGTAATTAGCGCAGTGCCGTGTAATTAGATGTGCGAAGTTGCATGCCATGCACTTAGGTTTCATGCTGTGACATACCTTCCCTTTTCATTTTCACCATTTCAACTTGATGTTTGCATGTCAGTGAAACTCGACCGAGTTGGAATTCATTTGCCTTTCCTTGCCAATTGGTTCAAGGGTGGGCGTCGACGTTTCAATGGCTGCGCTGGCTCTTGTGAAAAGAGCGCATTGTACTTTGACAGCTAAGCACTTCGTGCGGCTTAGCTTGACGGTTGGACCTCAGCTGTCGTCTTTGCATTGGTAGCGGAGCCGGCCTTCCTTGGCTGGCTGAGCCCAAGCTGGATCTTGGGAGCTGGACTACTTTCTTGTGAATACCAAGTACCTTGGTCAGACCTTCCAGCCCCACGTTTAGATCCTGGAATTCGAAGGTGTGATCACACAATCATGAGTGCTTCAGCATCGCCGATTTCTGCTGAAGCGAGCCCTAGCAGTTTGTTGCGGGATTCTTTCATCCCGACCTTCACAGGACAGCCTGAGGACTATCGGGAATGGCGTCGTCGGATCACCCTGTATCACCACAAAATGAAGTTGGGAAAACGGGGTGGTGAATCCATTCTGAACATCGTGAGTTCTCTTACTGGTGCTGCATGGCGTCTTTTGGAAGATTTTGATGTTTCGACTGCAGAAGGTGAAAACACGTTTGATGACATTATGAAGAAGTTGGATCAACATTTTCAATATGATGACCGAGTTCGTTTGCCTGGGGACTTTGATGCATATTTTGGTATGTCCCGCAAATCTGGACAGTCGATCATGGAATATGTGACACTTCATGATGAATACAACCGTAGGCTGCAGCGACATGGCATCGAACTTCCTGAGCCAGTTCAGGGATGGCACTTGCTTCGAAAGTGCAACTTGACCAAGGAACAGCGCCAGCTCATCAATCTTCGTGCCCCTCAGTTGGAAAAGAAGAAGGTCATCGAAGCTCTGTACTTGGTGCTTGGCCAAGACCATCGTGCCGCATCAGGTCCACTTCTTGAGCGTCGATGGCAAGGCAAAGGGCATCGTGGACGGTCCTACAACGTCCAGGATGAGTACGTGGATGATGAGCTCTATGGCACCGAGGACTATGATGGTTCAGAGGCATGGGATGAGTCTGGATACTATGAATGGGATCCTTCACCATCTCACCATGATGAGGCTGAGTACTACGAGGACCCCGAAGCTTTTGATTCAAGTGCTGCATACTACCAATATGATGATGAAACTGCTGAAGAGCATCCCTGGCATGACGTGGAATCATATGACCAGGCATATGCAGCATACTTGGATGCCAGAAAGAGGTTCAATGATTTGAAAGTTTCAAGAGGCTATTTGCCTGTGGTTGCCTTGACAGACCCCGCTGCCGGCAATGTGAGTCCAGGTGTTTTGTCACCCTCCTCAGCTGGGTCATCTCCCAAAGGGAAGAAGGGCAAGTCAAAAGGCACCTCCTCTAAGGGCAAGCCTTCCTCCACCTACAAGTACACCAAGCCTCCTGCGAAGGGTGTGGATCCTCGTGGCCGCACAAAGGCGACCTTGACTTGTCTCCGATGCGGACAACCTGGCCACTTTGCAGCAAATTGCCCAGTTCCTGCCAAAAGTGGTGTTAAGCGACCAGCAGTTGAGTCGATGGCTTTGACTGAGAATGCCCATGTGACTTTTCAAGATGCACAAGGTCATGAACGTCCTGATGTTGCCATGTTGGACCCAGGTGCATCGGCATTCTTGAGCGGTTTTGGCCCAGCTCGCAGGTATCTGATGTACCTCGAGTCCCAGGGTTATCCCGTCGATGGGGTCAAGTTCAACCGCTGCCGGCACAAGTTCCACTTTGGAGGAGACGGTGAATCATGGAGCCACTGGGTTGTACAATTGCCCATGTGCTTGGATGGACGTTTGGGCAGCTCTCAGGTGTTTTTGCTTGCTGGTGAGACCCCATTGCTTTGTGGCCGACCCATCATAGAGGCTCTTGGACTTTCAATGAACTTTGCCTCACGAGCCATGCGATTTCATGATGGGGCGTGGCAGACTGCCACAATTGGACTTCATGGAGAATATCTCTTGCCCCTTTGGAATCCAGAGCAGCCGATTATGGACTTTGGGTCTTTGGACTTCGACCTGCGGCTTGTTCCTGATGGGGAGGTGGATCCACAATGCATCACCTTCCGGCAGTTCACCACTGAAGAAGCTGCCTTCTCCACGATGGACTTCGAGGAGACTCCATTGGACTTTGGAGAACAAGTGCTCAGGCCTCACCAGCTCCAAACCTTTGAGCAGTGCATTCTGGAGGACCACAACAGCTACCATGGCTATGTGACCCAAGAACTCCACTCAACGCCAAAACCTCGTTTGATTTGGGAGGTTTACACAAGTCATGGCCGGTTGTCTTCAGTGGCAGCTGCTCTTGGTGCTCAGGTGGAAGTCTTTGGCTACTCAACTGGCTGGGACTTTGATGACCCTCAGCATCAGAAGCTTTCCTTGGAGCGATTGGAAGCTGAATGTCCGGATGAGCTGTTTCTCTCTCCATCCTGTGGACCCTGGTCGACCATGCAGAACCTGAATGCCCGCACGGAAGAACAACAGCATCAACTTCAAGAACTCCGTGAATGGCATCACTCTCGACATTTGCAGTTTGTCAAGAAAGCTTACTTGACACAAGTTCGACAGGGTGGACATGCTCATGTGGAACAACCAGCTCATGCCTTGTCTTGGCAAACATCAGCACTGGTCAAGCTTCCTGGCTACCACTGTGTTTTTGACCAATGCCGTTTTGGCTGCTGTTGTCAGAATGATGAGGGTGATTGGCTTATGGTGAAGAAACCCACTGCACTGCAGAACACCAAGCTCTCCGTCTTCAAGGAGTTTCATCAAGTTCGGTGCACTGGCGATCATCAACATTGTCCCTTGGAAGGCTCGGCCGTTGGACTTGGCCGTAGAACACGGTATCTTGAGAGCTACCAACCTGGCCTTGCTTCAGTTTTGGCCGCAGCTCTCATGGTTGATGAGCCTCCTTCCATCAGTGATTTTGTTGGTGCTGTTGGAGAAGATCGCCAACATGTGGGTGCCCTCATCAAGCTGATGACAACCAACCGAGTTGAAGCAGTACGAACGGTGCAGAGATTGCATCGCAATCTTGGCCATCCATCAGCAGCCTCTCTTGTTGAGCTGTTGGAAAGCCGTGGAGCCTCTGATGAAGTGATGGAAGCTGCTCGCACGTATCATTGTGCTGCATGTGAGAGGTATCGGAGGCCCAATCAACCATCTCCTGCATCACCTCCTTCGACTTTGACTTTCAACCAAGAGGTGCAGGCAGATGTGATGTGGCTCAAAATTCACCACAAGAAGTACCCTCTTTTGCACATGGTTGATGTTGCCACCAAGTATCAATCAGCTGCTCTCCTTCACGGTGAACGCACTGAAGATTACTGCAAAACCTTGGAACGACACTGGTTTCGCCACTTTGGCACTCCTGCAGTTCTCATCACCGATGAGGGGCGAGGCTGGGCTTCGGATGAGATGGAATCCTTCTTTGCAGATCACAACATCCGACATGTGGTGGCACCTGGTGAAGCTCATACGAGACTTGGAGCAGTTGAACGAAGACATGCCATCCTGCGCAAGAGCATTGAGATCTACATGACGGATCGCTCTTTGACTTCTCGCGATGGACTTCGTGAAGCCATGGCCTATGTCCTTCCTCAGGTCAACTCAGCTCCTACTGTGGCCGGCTACTCGCCTTCACAATGGGTTCTTGGATTTCAACCCAACTTCCCTGGTGATCTTCTTGGGGATGGACTTAACCCCGCTCACCTGGGAGGTTCTGAGACTTTTGAAGCCCTGCTGCAACGACGAACTGCAGCGAAGATGGCTCTTGTGAAGGCTGATCAAGATCAACGACTACGCCGAGCCCTTCTGAGGAAGTACTCCGGCACCAACACTCCTCTTCAGAGCGGCCAGATTTGCTGGTATTGGAGGGATGCCAGAGCATCCGATTTGGTGAAGATTCGTTGGAAAGGGCCAGCTCGCGTGATCTTGCGCGAGGATGATGATGAAGGCAAACCAGTGACTTATTGGATAGCACATGGCACTCAACTTCTTTGCTGCGCGCCTCATCATGTTCGTGCAGACTTTCAACAAGCTGACACAACGGTGATTGGTGGACTTGAAGAGGCCAGACGCTCAGTGATGGAGCTCAAGTCGAGAGGCGTCACTCGCTTCATTGACCTTGACAAGGCGAACAAACGACAGATTGAGGACATCCAGTCTGATGATGAAGCCATGGATGATGACCTTGATGGCCCTCCACGGCAGCGCCCTCGTCTTGACCTACCTGGCGTCACTGGTCCCATGACACCCGCACCGGTGTCTGAGCCTTTGCTTGAGTTGGACGAGTTTGATAAGTCCAACCCCAACGACACCACTTCCTGACTCTGATGGTCAACCCATGCCAGTTGATGATGATGACATGGCCTCAACGCCACTGGCTGCTCCACCACCTCTTCCGGCAGTTCCAGAAGTCCCTGAAGTACCTCTGGACGGAATTGATGAACCAGAACCTAGTGGAGAACCTTCAGTTCCCCCTTCAACAAGGTCTCTTGGACCACCACCAGCACTTGATGCCGAAACAGCTGCCTTGTATGAACCTGCAGGCCCTGAGGAGTTTGCTCAGCGGCGACTTCGCTATGATCAGCAGGAAACGATGATGTTTGGTCCTGCAGTTCGACGGGTTCAACGCCCTTCACCATACTCTGGTCAGCGATCAAATGAACCATTTGCTCCAATTGCACCACCGCCTGAATTTCCTCCTGATGCTGATTTACCACCACAGGAAGGTTTTTCTCAAGCTTTTGCAGTGGAAGATCTTGGTTCAGATCAACTACCTCCTGGCTGGCACATGAACTCTGATGGCTATCTGTGCCTCACTGACCAGGTGGCTGACTTTTGGGAGGTCCGAGCCGGGTGTCTCATTAGACATCATGTGAGCCCACGGCACTCCACCATTGATGTGAAGGAGTACAAGGACACCCCTGTTGATCCACAACACGTGGATCCAATTCGGGTCACCGTGATGAAGTTTGGTGATGGCAGCGTGAACATCAAGAATGATGATGGCTTTTCCAAGTTTTCTACTCAGCACTCCTGGGTTGGACACACCATTTACCAGCTCAATGGCATCATTCGCAAAGAGCTCTGCATGTACTCCAACATGACTGCCCGCAAGATTGCCCGGGACACCAAGACCATGATCAACCGCCAGACCAAGAAACAGGCCAAGAAGGTTGTCCTGGAGCGTGATCTTACAGTGGATGAAAGAGCTCAGTTTCAGCAAGCCAAATGCAAGGAGCTCCAGAGTTTCTTTGAGAATGATGTTTGGACGTTTGATGATGAGTCAAACGCTGATCCAGCCAGAACGCTGACAGCGCGAATGCTTCTTTCTTGGGGCAAACAGCCTGATGGAAGCCCACGAGCAAAAGCCCGTTTGATTGTTCGGGGCTATGCTGATGTGGGTGCCCTTCATGGCAATTTGGAGACGAGCAGTCCTACTACCTCTCGACTTTCGAGGTGTTGGTTGCTCTCCATTGCTTCCAATATGGGCTGGCTCTTGTGGACAGCTGATGTCAGCACTGCGTTTCTTCAAGGTCGTCCTCAAGAACGCCTTCTCTGGATCAAGCTGCCGGCAGATGCACTTCGACTTTTGGGTGCACCTCCGGAGGCCAGAATGAAGCTCCAGAAGCCCTGTTATGGTCAACTGGATGCACCACGGAGATGGTACTTGGAGGCAGTGCGACGCCTTCAATCTCTTGGCCTTCGCCAACATGCCCTTGACCCCTGTGCATTCCTCATCTACGAGGCTGACTTCAAGAACAAGTTTGGAATCTCAGACTCACCCTCCAACTCTTTGGGTGAGCAGGGTCTGGTTGGCATGATCATTTTGCATGTGGATGACATGTTGGGCTGTGGCGATTCCATGTCAGTGGTGTATCAAGGTGTGATTCAGGAGCTTCGCAAAACGTTTTCATTTCGTGAATGGCAAGATGGTGACTCGCTTGAGTACTGTGGTGCCGGCATTGTCAAAGATGCAGAGGGCATACGTGTTGGACACCAGGCCTATTTGAAGAAGATCAAGCCAATGACACTTCCAAAGCATGTTGGGCCTGATCATGAGCTCTCTCAACGTGAGCTGACGGAGTTGAGAGGCTTACTGGGAAGCCTTCAGTGGCCTGCGGTTCAGTCCTCGCCGCACCTTCAAGCGAGCACATCTATGACCTCAGGAAGTGTTTCAACTGGCCGTGCCCAGGCCGTGATGGATGCCAACCGACTGTTGAATTTGCCAAGGAGAACGCAGATGTAGGGCTTTCATACCCACCTCTGGGCCCTGTCGCGAGCCTTCGGATGATCACTGCATTTGATGCTTCTTTCTGCAGCAGACCTGATGGTTCGAGTCAGGGTGGTTACCTGGTTCTCTTGGCGCCGCGGCACATTTTGGAGACCAAGGAGGATGTGTATCACATCTTGGATTGGAAGAGTTCAAAACTTCCACGGGTCGCTCGGAGTTCACTCTCAGCTGAAGCTCAGGCAGCTGGCCTTGCGTCTGATGCCACGGAATTTGCCTGCAGGTACTACGAGCACCTCCTTCACCCCTTGGTTCCCTTGGCTCAGCTCTTGCAGATGACGTCTGTTTTGGAACCCGTGCTTATCACGGACGCGAAAGCGGTGTTTGACTCCTATCACCGCGAAGCTTTGGTTTCAAATGTCACCGACCGAAGATCCAGTTTGGAGATTAGGGTCGTGAAAGAGCAGATCCAGTCACTTGGAGGGACGCTTCGTTGGGTTTCCAGCGATAGGCAGTTGGCTGATGGCTTGACGAAAGCCAGCATGCGCCAGAACTTGGCCGACAAGTTGCGGCATGGGCGCCTGAAGTTTCTCTATGACCCTTACTATGTGGCCGCGAAGAAAAAGACAGTTGCTGAGCGCAAATTGGAATTTGAAAGTTCCTCAAAGAGCCGAAACGTGAAGAAGAAAGTGGCTGCGTCCGAAAGACGCATTCTGGATGAAGAGGAACAGTGGAAAGTGCAGCATGACCCACCAAATGAGGGCGAAGCCTATTTTGTGGACTCCACGACTGTGCTCAAGTATGTCAACATGGTTCCTACTGCAGCCGTAGCAAGCTCTCTGGCCATGCGACGTGCTTTGCAGTGCTTGAGCATTTTCTGGCTGTACTTGGCTGCGTCTTCCGTTCCTGCAGCTCAAGGCCTTGTGATTGAAACTGACGAAACTGATTTGGGTAGGTTCAAGATACCCCTGGATATCAATATGGATCAATTTTGGATACTCATGGTTTGTGTGATTTCTTTTTGTTTTGGTTGGTATGTTGGAACGCGCCGACAGCGCGAAATTGCGAGTGCAAGCTCCCGAGCACTCACCATGGAAGTTGATGAACTTCAAGCTGCGGTTGCTGCCTCTACGAATCGAGCAAATGGGCTGAGCATCGTGCTGCAAGCCAATGGGATGCAACTGGAGCGTGTGAGCGCTGTAGCTCAGTGTTTCGTCTTCCAAGGGAGTGATTTGAAGGAATAGTTGTTAAACAACTTTCCCCCCATGTGAAGTTGCATGCCATGCACTTAGGTTTCATGCTGTGACATACCTTCCTTTTTCATTTTCACCATTTCAACTTGATGTTTGCATGTCAGTGAAACTCGACCGAGTTGGAATTCATTTGCCTTTCCTTGCCAATTGGTTCAAGGGTGGGCGTCGACGTTTCAATGGCTGCGCTGGCTCTTGTGAAAAGAGCGCATTGTACTTTGACAGCTAAGCACTTCGTGCGGCTTAGCTTGACGGTTGGACCTCAGCTGCCGTCTTTGCAAGATGTAATTAGTGTAGTGTAGTGTAGGGTAATTAGTTTAATGTAATGTAGCGTAGTTTATTTGTATTTGTAGTTGTAGCAGTAATGTAGCGCAGTGGTAGTTGTAGTTGTAGTTGTCTATCTATCTATCTGCCTATCTGCAATCTGCAAGATTGAAAACGAAGCAATTCTGCGAGACTCCCTCAACTTTTGAACTTGATAACGTCAAAAAGGAAGCAATTCTGGGAGACTCTTCTTTCTTCTGAGACTTTCTCTTGTTTCTTCTCTTCTCTGACTCTTCCCATCTCTGCCTTTCATCTGTCCATATTGTCGGAAGTTTGACTTCTAAACTTACTTCGATAAAGATAGACAGATAGATAGATAGATAGATAGAAAGATAGATAGATAGAGAGATAGATAGATAGATAGACAGACAGATAGACAGATAGATAGAGAGAGAGAGATAGATAGATAGATTGACTGATAGGTTGATAGATTGATAGATTAAATAGATTAGATAGGTTAGATAGATTTGGTGGATAGATAGATTAGATTGGATTAGATTAGATGAGATTAGATTAGGTTAGATTAGGTTAGATTAGATTATATAGGTTAAATAGATAAATTAAACAGATAGATTAAATAGATAGATTAAATAGGCGGATTGAATAGATAGATTAAACAGACAGATTCAATAGACAGATTAAATAGACAGATTAAATAGACAGATTGAATAGACAGAAAAATAGAGAGATTCAATAGACTAAATAGATACAAGCGATTAAATAGATAGATTAAATAGATAGATTAATAGATAGGTTAGATAGATTAGATTAGATAGATTAGATCGATTTGATGGATTGGATGGATTAGGTTAAATAGGCTGGATAGGTTAGACAGATTAGATAGATAGGATAAAACAGGATAAAATGAGATAAAATTAGATAAGATAAGATTAGATTAGGTTAGATTAGATTGGATTAGATAGATGGATCGATAGATAGATAGATAAATAAGAGAGATACGATAGATAAGATAGATAGATAAATAGATAAATAAGACAGATAGACAGATAGACAGATAGACAGCCAGACAGACAGACAAACAGATAGATAGATAGGTAGATAGATAGATAGATAGACAAATGGATGGATGGATAGATAGATAGATACTAGTAGATAGATAAAGCATGGTAAAGCCACAAAAGCCACAGAAGCCATAAAAACCCCAAAGCCAGGCTGGAAAACAAAAAAAACATAAACACATCCCGAAAAAAATAGCCCTCCACCTGAAAAGATGCTGCAAATCCTGAATTTGGGCAAGAAACCACGACTAATTTTGCGTTCAAAACACCTGCAAAACTTTTCAAACGCTAAAAAAAACATCAAACGGTTACAAATCAGGAAAAGTTGGTCAAATGTGTTGTTTCTGATCCTGCCGTGGTCGTGCCCGGTGGTCAAAAATCTGCTTCTTGAGTTTGGATTTGCACTTCAGACGTTGGACGATAGCTATGGTCAGATTTAGGCTCGCTAACATGTTTCCAAACCCCAAAGAAAAACAAAAGGACCATATACTGACATATATAGGCCTCATCGCCATTGCAACCGCACAACTGGCTGAATCCACGCGACCATCTTCTTCTGGAAGCAACCAAATCGCCTACTTTTTTTGAAAACGCCTAGTTTTAGTATGTTTTAGTAGTACAAATCACATCGTCTAGAAATTTCATGAAATTTTCTGGTAGAATGAAGGTCCGGGAGTATCTATAGTGGTGATAGATGGTGATAGCAAGTAATTATTGCTGAACAACGTGCTAACTGATTCGGAAAAATCATCTTCGGAAATCCCTGGATTGAAAGGCCAATCATTGAATCTATTTACAGGGGTTGAAACATTGTTGCGAGGAACTTGTATTCAACCGGGTTACCAATCTCGGATAAACATTATGCAACACTTGGTTGATGCCCCAATTGAATATGTTCACATATGTTCGCTATTTCACGGCCGCTGGGAGACAATACAGTAACTCGTTTCAGGCACAAACCAACAAAACTGACCACAAATTCACAAAGGCTAATACCGCGGAACAGTTTTCACATGTGTAGTTTGTCTCGTCCGCGCAGGTGCCAGGGCAGTCGTACACGTTGTTGTCCACCAAGCTCTTGTTGATGGTGCACCCAGGCGTACCACCGTCGTCCGGACAAACGAAAGGATCCGTGACCACCCCGGGTCCCAAGCAGCGTTGGTTGAAGAACACAAACAAGTTGGGGTCACGGCACCGACGGTCGGGACATGCATCCGGACTCACCGAAAAGGACGAAAACGATGTCAGTCCCACTCCGCACTCCTCACAGCTGTGAAACTCTTCATCAGCGCAGCTTCCTGGACAGTCACAGAAGTCATCATTCAAATAGCCCCTGGGTATCCAGCAGCTAGTGTTGGGACACTGGAAGTCTGGTGTCCTCGGTACCACCTGCTTATTGGCCAGCCTGGTGGGTTTGAACACCGCCCGGATTTCTGGAAAAAGGTTTACAGATCCTGTGGCCTTGTCGTAAGCCAGACCAAATCCGAATCCGAGAAGGGGGTTTGCACCGAAGATACTGAGAAAGGGCCTTTCACGTTGCGAATCTGCTAGCCACCTGGGCCAGGAACTAGCTGATATGGCTGGTGGCCCAATTCATTCACGTTTGGGGCTTCGGGGGTGGTAAAAATGAAAGAAACCCAAACCCAAACCACCACCACCACCACCATCACCATCTTTGTCATCATTGTCATCATCATCATCATCATCATCGTCATCATCATCATCACCATCAGCATCAGTACCATAATCATTCAATCTTCAATATACATAATATAACTGTAACTCATCAAAAATGTCATCATCAATATCATCAGCGATATCATGATCGGTGTCATCATCATCACCACCATCATCAGCATCACCATCCTCATCATCGTCATCATCATCGTAGGTGAACAATTAAAAGTATCCGGAGCTCATGCCCGGACTGTTGGGATCTGGGATGGTTTCCATGTCATACGTATGAGGCTTGAAAGTGATGACTGCAAGCCACTTACCCAGTCCTGAAAGCCCCATCAAGACAGAAAAGTGACCCCGAAACATGCCGCATTCCGCAGCCTAAGTTTTATGGCGATTTATACCTTCGCATCTTGCCAAAACCATCCGAAAACAAACGTATGCATAAATTAAAGGACTGGATAACCCCACAAGGCAACTTCTTCCAATAATGAGCGCCAAAGATTGTAGCAGGGACGGAGAAGGAAGGAAAGGCAAAGGAGGTGGTGAAGGATCGAAAAGTTAAAACAGTTGTGTGTGTGACAAAGTGGAATGTGAAAGATGGTGTGTGACAAAGAAAGATGGTGTGTGTGTGACAAAGCAGTGTGTGAAAGATGGTGTGTGTGTGTGTGTGAAAGTTGTGTGTGAAAGAGAGCGTGTGACAAAGTTGTGTGCGAAAGATGGTATGTGACAAAGTGGTGTGTGAAAGATGGTGTGGCGAAAGATGGTGTGTGACAAAGCTGTGTGCGAAAGATGGTGTGGTGAAAGATGGTGTGTGACAAAGTTATGTGTGAAAGATGGCGTGTGACAAAGTGGTGTGTGACAAAGTGGTGTGTGAAGGATGGTGTGGTGAAAGATGGTGTGTGACAAAGTGGTGTGTGAAAGATGGTGTGTGAAAGATGGTGTGTTACAAAGATTGTGTGTAAAAGAGGGTGTGTCAAAGATGGTGTGTGACAAAGTGGTGTGTCAAAGATGGTGTGTCAAAGATGGTGTGTGACAAAGTTGTGTGTGAAAAATGGTGTGGTGACAAAGTGGTGTGTGGAAGATGGTGTGGTGAAAGATGGCGTGTGACAAAGTGGTGTGTGACAAAGTGGTGTGTGACAAAGTGGTGTGTGAAAGATGGTGTGTGACAAAGCGGTGTGTGAAAGAGGGTGTGTCAAAGATGGTGCCACGCCTGCCACGCAAAACGAAGGTGGATGTGAGATTGTGCCACGCCTGCCACGCCAAACGAAGGTAGATGTCGCCAAGTGCCACGTGCCACGCAAAGTGCCGCGGCGTCACCAGCGACAAAAACCGACCCAAGCGCACCACCACAGTGCCAAAAGTGCCACGCCTGCCACGCCAAACGAAAGATGTGAGATTGTGCCACGCCTGCCACGCAAACCACGCGTGCCACGCAAAGTGCCGCGGTGCCGGCGACTAAAACCGACCCAAGCGGCACCCAGTGCATAAGTGCCACGCCTGCCACGCAAAACGAAGGTGGATGTGACCAAGTGCCACGCCTGCCACGCAAAGTGCCGCGGCGTCACCGGCGACTAAAACCGACCCAAGCGCGCCACCCAGTGCCATAAGTGCCACGCCTGCCACGCAAAACGAAGGTGGATGTGACCAAGTGCCACGCCTGCCACGCCAAACGAAGGTAGATGTCGCCAAGTGCCACGCCTGCCACGCAAAGTGCCACGGCGTCACCGGCGACTAAAACCGACCCAAGCGCGCCACCATAAGTGGCACGCCTGCCACGCAAAACGATTGTGAGATGGTGCCACGACTGCCACGGTGGTTGACAAAGTTGTGTGTGAAAGATGGTGGTTGACAAAGTTGTATGTGAAAGATGGTGTGTGACAAAGTTGTATGTGAAAGATGGTGTGTGACAAAGGTGGGTGTGAAAGATGGTGTGTGACAAAGTTGTGTGGATGGTGTGTGACGATGGTGGTTGACAAAGTTGTGTGTGAAAGATGGTGTGTGACAAAGTTGTATGTGAAAGATGGTGTGTGACAAAGTTGTATGTGAAAGATGGTGTGTGACAAAGTTGTATGTGAAAGATGGTGTGAGACAAAGCTGTGTGTGTGAAAGATGGTGTGTGACAAAGTTGTGTGTGAAAGATGGTGTGTCACAAAGTTGTGTATGAAAGATGGTGTGTTACAAAGTTGTGTGGATGGTGTGTGACAAAGTTGTGTATGAAAGATGGTGTGTTACAAAGTTGTGTGTGAAAGATGGTGGTTGACAAAGAGAGGAGGCGGGAGGAGGCGGGAGGAGGCGGGGAAGCGACCCGGGATACAGAATCAAAAACAAGAGCCCCACACAAAGTTGTGGGGAAAAACATAACCTTTTTACATTTCCAAAATTGACCACATTCCAAGCTGCTGCTGTAAACTCAGTAGGTTCTGCTTGCTGCGCCGGTCCAAGGCACACTCAACGAATTCACCACAGGTGGCGGGGCAGCCGGGGCCAGGGACCAGGGTGCCTCCCAGCTGAAACTGGACAGGCGTCTCCTGCTTCTGCTGAAGTTCCTGGCCAGCAAGGGCCACTATAGCACCCTGTCATCATGACAATTGAGCAATATAATGGTTAGATGTCCGGATTAAGAAAACTATGTGGATATAACACACGCACACTCACACACACACATATATATATATATATGTGTATAATTATAATAATGTAATTTAATATGATAAAATATAATATAGGAGAATAAAAAATATTATAATATAGTTTAATCTTATAATATAAAACAATATAATATAATATGATATACTATAATATAATATAAAACAATATAATAAAATATAATTTAATATAATAAAATATAATATAAAAATAATGTAATAATGTTTTTATTATATTAAATAACAAAAATATAATATAATATAATATAATATAATATAACATAAAATAATATAATATAATATAACATAATTTGATATAATAAAATATAATATAATTAAAACAAAAAACAAAATACAATAATACAATATTATATTCTATTAGATTATGAAAACGGTTAAATGATATTGTTTGTAATATTATATAATTTAATCGTTTAATCTTATATAATATAATCTAATAATATATTATATAATACTATATTATATTCTATGGTATAAAATCATATAATTTAATATTAATAATATGTCATAATATTATTTGGTATTAAATAGTATAATATAATATAATTAATAATTAATGTAATATAAATCATATAATAAAATATAATATATGTGTGTGTAACCATCAATAGTGCATAGGATTCACCCTGCCATAAAATGATCAGGAGGCATGAGGCACATACTTCCCGTGAGGAATTAAATTACGCCAAGCTTCTTTGAGATGCGCAACATCCCCAGCTTTTTCGCCAGAGATGAGCAGCAGTAAAACCACCAGGCCCAGGGAACACAGGGAACATGCCATCAGCGCGGGGCGATGACCGCGCCAAGGGACGCTGTCGCGCATCGTCATGGAAGGCGACTCGGCCAGCAGTGACGTCTGTTCCACCTCACCTGAAGACCATGATCAGATCTGGGTAGTGGTAGAATAATGATAAACCCAGGACCTGAGTTTTTTTCATGGGGCTGTGCATTATGTAAAATAAACATGAGATTCCCACTTTGGTCAGTTGCAAGATGTTGACATGCCACAGCCAGAGGTACCAAGCTGCAAAAATTCCCAATTGCAATGTGGTACGTGGTATAGGTTGAAGGGTGACCATCTGACCGAGCTTACACACGCTAGAACCTCCAAGTTAAAAATCTATGAGAAGGCATGGAAGGAACACGCAAAACGATGTCAAAAATGATCAAAACTCCTCATCTTGCTAAAACTCCTAGACATTCATACAAAACCCATGGCCCATGGCTTTCAAATGTTGCGGCATACAAGGCTTCTGCATGAAATGCGGGTGTATTTTCAAAATTTGAAATTCCAATACGTCAAGAATTATCCGTATTGAAAAAACCGCAAAAAAAAAGTGTCAAACTCCCGCAAATCACCAAAATCACAAAAAGTCATACAATCAAATTCTACAAAAGCCACCTGATCACATCCCTGATCGCGAAACGCATGGCAAATGCAAGGTCACTGAGGTCTTTAAGTGGAAGTTCCTGAAACTCTGAACATTTTCTGACACTGGTGCTGCAGGATATATATATATATATATATATATATATTGTCAGTTTACCAACTTGCCCTCCGGGCAGTTTGCAACTGAAACCACCTGTCATGCACCAACTTGCCTGCCAGGTATATACTGAAACCACCTGTCATGCACCAACTTGCCTGCCAGGTATATGTCCGTGACCACCACCTTTGGGTCAAATGCCCTTTGCCAGGTGGGTGGGAAAACAACCGTGAGCGATGGCTTCGAAAACAGGCTGACTTCGTGCGCTTGCCTGACTGAACCTTTTGCAGCAACTTCGTGGGTGCTGAACCGCTGATAAAGCTACATTGGTAGCGGAGCGCCTGTTTGCGTTCCAACCACTGCGCTACTCCAACTACAACCTCTAACCTTCATCATAACCTCCAACCTCACCCTGGATTCCTTCAAGGGGAACTTCCTCTACCTGTTGCTCGAGCTGCACGCTCTTAACGAGCACTATGACAACTTCGAGTTCTGGAAAGACTGGAACTGAGCTGGATACCCAAAGCCTTCGGGACAGTTTCATCCCGACCTTTGATGGTACCACCACTGGGTACCGAGAATGGCGAAAGCGGATAGTGATCTACGCAAAGAAGATGGAGCTTTCAAAAAGAACCCAAGAAGCTGTGTTGAACCTGTTAGGATCACTCCAAGGCACTGCTTGGAGGATCGTCGAAGACTTTGACCTGAACAAGGTGAACGACCCTGAAGCCTTTGAGAATATCCTCAAACAGCTCGATGCAGCCTTCCAGTATGACAACAAAGTTGAGATGCCAGCCGACTTCACGGCCTACTTTGACTCTGCAGGCCGACGTCCCGGCCAATCCTTGCTTCAGTTTGTGACGGAGCATGACGAAAAGCTGAGACGCCTGGAGAAGCACAAGGTTGTCCTTCCTCCTGAAGTTCAAGGTTGGTACTTGCTCAACCGTGCCAATCTCAGCCGAGAACAGAAACAGATGGTGATGACCCAGGCCAACACGCTGAAAAGAACCAAGATCCAAGAGTCGATGTTTGCCATCTTGGGTCAGGACTACAAGAGTGGCCATGGAATTCCCAACTCCCGATGGTCTATGCGATCTTCTGCAAAAGGTCGTGGTTACTGCGCTGATGATGAGACCGTCGCTGATGACTGGGCCGACTGGGATGAAGATGACTATGGGTACTATGAGTATGACGAGGACGACACCAACTGGCAGGACTATGAGTTTGACTATGATGCGGCGTACTACGAAGATGATGCTGGCAACCATGATCCTACGCTGGACTATGAGTTCGACGTCGCCGAGTACGACTCCTGCTATGCCTCATACCTTGATGCCCGGAAGAGATTCAACGACTTGCGAATGGCCCGCGGATTTCTCCCTGTGGTCGCCTTGGACCCTACAGCCTCTTCTTCGGGTGCGTCACCAACTCAGATGCCGCTGCAGTCCAACAAGGGCAAGGGCAAGAAAGGTAAGTCAAAGGGGAAGGGCAAGAACAACTTCAGGCCGCCACGGCCACCTATGAAAACACCTGATCCTCGAGGACATGCTCAAGCTGCTCTTCACGCCCCATGTCTGCGTTGTGGATCGTCGTCCCATAAGACGGCCAACTGCACTCAGGGTTCCAAAGCAACTCCAAAGTCAGCACCAGCTGGCAATGCTGCGAAACGCCAAGCTGTGGAGAGCATGGCCTTCCAACTTGAAGGCGGCATGGTGATGTTTGAAGATTCCACAGGTGCTGAACGACCTGACTGTGCGATGATGGACCCTGGAGCTTCGTCCTTCCTCATGGGCATGGGACCGCTGATGCGATACCTCGAGCACCTGGGCAAGCTTGGATTTCCGATCAACCAGATCAAGTTCAAGAAGGCAGATCGCACCTTTCACTTTGGCGGCGATCACAAGGCTGTCAGCAACTGGACAGTCCACTTGCCGATCTACCTCAACAACAAGTTTGGTCTGGTCCAAGCCTTTGTACTTCGAGGGGAAACACCCATGTTGCTTGGCCGCCCCATTGCCAAAGCAATTGGACTGACTGTGGACTTCCTCAACGATCGACTGCGATACAATGATGGTGAATGGCGTGCTGCAACTTTGGGCAGACACATGGAATACCTGCTGCCTCTGACTGAGGACTACGACGCTTCCATCGACATCAACAACCCTGAGTTTGACCTGGTGCTTGAAGATGAGAAGGGCCCTGACTTTAACTTGGACGAGTTCAAGGAGTCTGAAGAGATCTATGTGACTGAGGATGCAGTCATTCCTGAAGGCTCCAACGTCCTCAAGACCAAGCAGCTGAAGTCCTTAGACACCTCAGTGCTGACCCAACTCAATGCAGCAGAAGCCTACATCTCACAGACCTTGCGCGACATGGACTTTCGTCAACCAAGGCAACTGTGGGAAGTCTACTGTGGCGAGAGCCGTATGACCAAGATTGCCACCTCCCTGGGCATGGATGCGCAGCACTTCGGCCTCAACAATGGTTGGAACTTTTCCTACAAGTCCCACCAGCGCGAGTTCATGAAGCTGCTGGATGAACACCAACCAGAAGAAGTGTTTTTGTCGCCCACCTGTGGACCTTGGTCTCCGATGCAGAATATCAATGCCAAGACGCCGCAGCGTCAAGAGCAACTTCAACAACTACGAGATTGGCATCACAGAGTTCATTTGCGTTTTTGCAGAAGAATTTACTTGAAACAGGTCAACGAAGGCCGACATGCTCACTTGGAGCAACCTTCACTGGCTTTGTCATGGCGCACCAGCGCATTGTCAACCTTGCCAGGCCACCGAGCCAAGTTCAGCCAATGCCAGTATGGCGCTATGTGCAAGGACGCCAACGAGCAATGGCTGCCAGTCCGGAAGGACACAACCCTTTTGACAACGAAGCTGGCCGTGGCCCAAGTGATGAATCGACAATGCCCTGGCGACCATCAACACTGCCGCCTTGAAGGTTCACTTCGTGGATTTCAAGTGCATCGCACAACCTACATGGAGAACTACCAGCCCGCTATGGCATCAACTCTTGCGGCAGCCATGGCAACACCTGAAGCCCCACACAACTGGGAACATGGCTATGCTGTGCAAGAGATCACCGAGCACGTTGGCAAGCTCGTGGAACTCCATGTCGAAGGCAAGTCTGCAGCCCTTCGAGTTGTGCAGAAGCTCCATAGAAACCTTGGACACCCTTCAACGGCATCTCTGGTTGAACTTTTGAGCTCCAGAGGTGCGAGTCCAGATGTTTTACAAGTTGCTGGTTCCTATGTTTGCTCAGCATGTCAGCGCTACAAGAAACCCAACCAAACTGCACCATCAACTTTGGCCAAAAGCGACCACTTCAACCAACGACTTCAAGCTGATGTCTTTTGGATCAAAGATGGTGACAAGAAGTTTGCGGTTCTTTCATGCGTTGACTCTGCCACCAAGTACCAGGCTGCAACCTTGGTGCCTGATGAGAAAACCTCCAACTTGATAGCTGGTTTGGAAAGATGCTGGATTGCCCATTTTGGGCCACCTGAAACCCTTGTCACCGATGAAGGCAGGGGATGGCTTTCAGACCCAATGGCCTTGTGGACTGATGAGCACTCGATCCATCATGATGTTGCTCCTGGAGAAGCTCACACCCGACTGAGTCTTGTGGAACGGCGACATGCAGTGCTACGAAAGAGCATTGAGGTCTACATGCAAGATCTACAACTTCATGGAGCTGATGGCATCAGGTCTGCCGTGACCTACATAGTGCCGCAACAAAATGCTCAGCCCACAGTTTCCGGCTACAGCCCTTCACAATGGCTTTTGGGGTATCAACCACAGGTCAATGGACTTTTGACTTCTGACCAGATCACCCCTGTGCACTTAGCCGGAGGCCATTCCTTTGAAGATGCGTTGATGCGTCGCAATGCAGCCAAGTCAGCCCTTCAACAAGCTGACACTGACCATCGACTTCGCAGTGCTCTTCTCAGAAGATATGCCGGTGCCAACATACGACTTGCTGTTGGTCAGACATGTTTTTACTGGCGTGATGCTCAACAAGCAGACCTTGTCAAAATCAGATGGCGAGGACCAGCCAAGGTTCTCATGGTTGAGGATGATGAGCAAGGCAATGCTTCAACCTACTGGATTTGCCACAAGACCCAACTCCTGCGTTGTGCTCCTCACCATTGCCGCCCTGATTTCCGACAGATCTCCAACAACGTGGTGGACAATCTTCTTGAAGCCAAAGAAGTTCTACGACAAGTCAAGTCTCGTGGCGTGACAAGGTTCTTGGACTTGAACCGCTTGATTCGTCAACACATTGACGACATCAATGAAGACGAAGAAATGATCTCCGATCACGAGGCCGATGACTATGTGCCTGAGGCCAAGCGTCGTCGACTTGCTGAACTTCAAGATGGAGCTGAAGGTGATGATGACTACGAACCATCAATTGCTGATGATGGTCCTCGTGATGATGATCAACCTCCAGATGATGGTCATCACCCGTCCCCTGGACTTATGGGACTGCCAGAAGAATCACCTTCGTCCCCTGGACTTTTGGGACAGCATGATGGACTTTCTCCGTCCCCTGGACTTATGGGACCACCAGCTCCAATGGCTGATGAACCTCCTCTACCTCCAACGTTGCCAATCAACAACAACGACGAAGTGGAGCCCTCAGCAGAAGTTTTTCCTCCAACACCAGCAGCTGGTCAAGCTTTAGACCCTGCAACTGCTGAGAGATTTCAAGTTCCACGAGAGACTTTTGAGCAACGACGAGCACGAGTTGACCGCCAAGAAACTTTGTCTTTTGGACCCCGCAGGTCACAACTTCAAAGCTCTCATGGAGCTACTCCATATGATCGTCCAGCACGTGGCGATGATGATGCTGCGAATATGGCTTTCAATGTGGAGGACATGGAACAAGAGTCACTGCCTGGTGACTGGTGCTTCAAGCCTGAGACTGGCTACTTTGAGCTGCGTGAAGGTGCCCGAGTACGTGATTTCTGGGAGCTGAAAGCTGGATGCCTCCTACGACATCACTGCCACCAACGGCGCACTCTTTTCGACCCTGCTGGCAGCTCAGACATACCAGTTCCACTTGACAAACTTGACAATGTCAGGGTCACCATTCACTTTGACCGTGACGGCAGTGCCAAGACCTTCACTGATGATTTCAGAAATCCTCAGCATCATGACAAGGACCTGCGACAGCATCAACTGCCATCTACATGGAAGGGCATCACAGTTTTTCAAATCAATGCTGAAACCAGAAAAGAGCTCAACATGTTTTCCAGCGACAGCAACCACAGCTACCACGTTCAGAATGCAAAGAAGGTCGCCCAAGGCCTCAAGAACCAACATCAACGACAACAACGTCGAGATGTCACTAAAATGGCCAAGAACAAAGGCGAAGTGGTGGAAAAGTACTTGAACCAAACTGAAAGAGAAATGTTCCACCAAGCGAAGGTGAAAGAACTTCGCAGCTTTTTTGAATGTGGTGTTTGGGAGTTTAGCACTGCAGAAGAAGCCACACCAGAGAGAACACTTACAAGCAGGATTCTTTTGAAATGGAGTCGCAATGCTGATGGTAGCCCTCGTGCAAAAGCACGACTTGTTGTGCGTGGTTTCAATGATGTGGACGCGCTCATGGGCAACTTGGAAACAGCGTCACCAACCACCAGCCGACTTTCAAGATCCCTGCTGCTCTCTGTTTCCGCCAACTTGCGATGGCGAGCTTGGTCTGCAGATGTTAGCACTGCCTTCCTTCAAGGCCTACCTCAAGAACGAAAACTATGGCTGAAGCTTCCCAATGAAGCCTTGCAGATCCTTGGGGCCACTGCCAACACAAGGATGTTTTTACGAAAGCCAGTTTATGGCCAACTTGATGCTCCTAGGAGATGGTTTTTGGAAGCAGTCCGCCGACTGAAAAGCCTGGGTTGGCAACAACATGCGCTTGACCCGTGCTGTTTTTGTTTGTACGACTTCAAGAAGGAGTCAAGCCCAACGCTTGTGGGGATGCTGTGTCTCCACGTTGATGACATGCTTGCAGCTGGAGACCCGAACTCCAAAACCTATGTGGATGCCGAAACAGCCCTGAAGAAAGCCTTTGACTTCAGGACCTTCGAAACTGATGAGAAGACCCTGGAGTACTGTGGCGTGAAACTTGAAAGGCATGACCACTGCTGGAAGGTCAATCAACATGACTACATCCAGAAGGTCAAGCCCGTGACCATACACAAAGGCCGTACGGCCGAAGATGAGATGAACGACCATGACAGGTCACAACTTCGAGCTCTTCTTGGCTCACTGCAATGGCCTGCCGTTCAGACTGCACCGCACTTACAGTGTTCTGCAAGCCTTATTAGTGGCCAGCAGAAGACGGGAAAACTACGTGCGGTGATTGAAGCCAACCAACTGCTGCGTTTTGCAAAACAAAACAGCGATGTCAAGCTCAACTATGAACCCCTGGACATTGACTCACTTGCCGACTTAAGGCTCTGTGCAATGTTTGATGCTGTCCATGGAGTCCGAGAAGATGCCACGTCACAGGGTGGCTACCTGATCTTCGTCGTGCCCAAGAAGATCTTTGAAAAGGAGACATCCTACCACTTGATAGAGTGGCGCAGCTTCAAACTCCCCAGAGTGGCAAGGTCAAGTCTGAGTGCTGAAGCTCAAGCCTTTGGCCAAACAGCTGAAATGGTGGAATTCATATGTCGATACTGGACTTGCCTTTTCAACCCTCCTTCAAAGCTGAAAGAATGCCTGGACCAACGATCTGACCTTGAGCCCGTCATGATCACCGATGCAAAAGCCCTCTATGACAGCTACAACAAGGAAGGTTTGACTGGCTCTTCGTCCGTTGACAAAAGGACGTCTCTGGAGATACGAGTTGGAAAAGAACAACTACAAGCTTTGGGTGGTGTTTTGAAATGGATGAGCAGCGAAAAGCAGTTCGCTGATGGTTTGACAAAGAGTTCTACCAGAACTTTGCTGGCTGACCGACTTCGACATCATCGACAGAAGCTGGTGTGGGACCCATACTACACTAGCGCGAAACGCAAAGATGCTGCAGAAAGAGAAGCGAGCCGCAATGAGTTTGCGAAAGGGAAGGAATCCAATCAACATCAACCTCACTCTCAACCTCTCACCTCACCTTCACCTACAACACAACCACAACATGAACGCATGGATGATGGAAACTATGAGCTGCAGATCCCTGAGGACCCTGCCGAGCTCTACACGATGGAGGACGAAGACATGAATGAAGAGACCTATGAACCTGCGTATGACGACATTCATGTCGAGCCCTATGAGCCTGTCGAGGCCTACGTAGCAACCCCAAAGAATGCCAAGGTGATAAAGTATGTCATCGCGGCGCTGACCTGGTTGCCTACGACCTCTGCAATGCATGCAGCTCCGGACCATGAACATGGACAGAGCGGAATTTGGATTTTCGCCATTTTGGCGATGATGCTCCTTTGCCTCCTCCTTGGACCTTGGCTTGGTGCTCGATACGAGCGACTGCGCCTGCAACAGGCAATGGACCTTGCCTATGCCCACGTGGACCAACTCCAACGAGAAGGTGCAGAACAGGCGGATTTGATTCGCCGACTTCGGTGTCAATGCTATGATGTGGCTGGCCGCCGCAACGAGATCGCGAATGAACTGGAAGAAACAAGACGCAACGCCAACGTGATGGCGATTATGCTGGCCTCTCAAATCGAAGCAATTCGGTTTCTACAAGCAAGAACCGATAGACTTCGAAGCCTGATAGCCAACCACCAAGCTCCGTGCCCGCTTGGCGACACAGTCCTTGTGCAGCCGACACTGGACGGCTCACTGTGGCACATCGACCCTGAGTGCCCCATCATCGAGCTAAACCGAGCTCACATGGTGCAAGAGCACGACCATTGTAAGTACTGCTGTGCGAGAGACCGAAACATGGTGACAGACCGAGCTTTCACTGGACGATGATGCCGAAGATTCTGTGAGAGAGCAATTTTTCTTTTCACCTGACACATGAGGCTCTTTTTAACAACTGCCCGTGTCAGTTTACCAACTTGCCCTCCGGGCAGTTTGCAACTGAAACCACCTGTCATGCACCAACTTGCCTGCCAGGTATATACTGAAACCACCTGTCATGCACCAACTTGCCTGCCAGGTATATGTCCGTGACCACCACCTTTGGGTCAAATGCCCTTTGCCAGGTGGGTGGGAAAACAACCGTGAGCGATGGCTTCGAAAACAGGCTGACTTCGTGCGCTTGCCTGACTGAACCTTTTGCAGCAACTTCGTGGGTGCTGAACCGCTGATAAAGCTACATATATATATATATTATATATATACAAATATAATTTAATGACATACACAATGTACAATATTGTAATAGCAACACATGCAACACCTGCCATGTCCCGCCCTGCTCTCGGAGTTGCGCTGCCAGGGAACTGGGCATGACAGGCTGCTCGGCCGAAAAGGGCATGGCCATGGCAAAGGCAATCAAGTCTATGGAGACTAAGATGGGCCCAATAACAACCACCCATATAAACAACACACATGGGCTTGATATGGCTTGATTGGGCTTGATTTCTCCGACCCACATCAGGAATATATGACTAACAGTAAAAACCGGCTTGAATTATCAATCAGTGAAAATAGATAACAGCAAGTAGTGGGATTGATGGGTCTTGATTCCCAATGTTGTGGACGCCATGGAGGGGTAGCTGCCCTTGGGGGAAACTCACCAGCAAAGCTGGATGATTTTCACGTCCGAGATCATCACGCGAATGTCGCATCAACAAAAAACTGGGGCATAGAAACCCCCCATGAGCGCAGGATGAGCGCAGGTTTGACTCCTACCTGAAACATGGCCCGGCTGAGAGAGCCAAAGAGTCGTATGCGGGGCTGCAATCCTTTCTTCTGGACAACCAGGGATGACTTGGGCTGGTCACCGGTTAGGATCATAGGTTAATTGTCTGCGCGGGAAGCGATCAGATCAGCAATATGTTTGGTATGATAATTTCAATGATAATGTATTATAGGAAACTATAGGAACATACCAGGGGATGCCTCAAAACAGTCTAAAGGACAAACACTTGAAGCTTAAACTATGAACTATGACAACTATAATAAACAACCGAATGGTTCTGGGGGGCATAGCTGGCACGTCTCCAGCCGGGAGCTCCAATGCTTGACCAAGGGCCTCCGAAGCCAGTCACTTCCGCACTTCCGCACCAGTCATCCTGGAGCAAGAGATCCCTCACTGGAACACAGAGAAACAGTGGATTGAACATGATGCGACTCAGAATAAATGTTAAGTTATATTATATATATAATATATGTCGCAATATGTTGCATATAATTAAATATAACTTGTGTGACTTTATGTAACTTTTATAACTTATAACTTATAACAATGAAAGGGAGCAAAGACAAGTTTGTAGAATGCTTTTGACCAAAAACGTTTGCCACTCTAACCGTACAAAATCCAGATTGAATTCTGGGGGCATTCCGGCTCCCCAAACATGATGGGGAAGAGTTTGCTTTGAGTTGTTTGTTTGTTTGTTTCTCAGCTTTGTTTAGTTGTATCGTATCTTATTATTTATGTCAAATTGTAATTGATCATGTTTCTCAGTTTTGCTCATCCTTGTTCATTGTATTCAATGGCTTTGTTGGTGGACTTCTGGCACAAATGGCTTGGGATGGCTTGGCCGTTCAAACCATGATGGATCCGTTCAAATCTGGGTAGGAATGTTCCTTATCTTCAGCGCTTGTGCCCACGGGAAGCTGCGCTCCTTTAGGATCCTTTAGGATCATCACCCCAGGTACAAAAGGGTACGCTGGGTTTATGGATGGCTAGCCTGGTAATCTTTGCTGGGGTTATACACCGGGTCCTTTTACCGTGGAAGTCAGGATGGAAAAACCTGTCGGTTTACATGGAAGTCGTTTACGTCCAATTCCTGGGGAAAAAGTGAAACTGGGCTACCGGGCCAGCAAATGCAGAAAAACTGACCGTGAATCTCTTACATAGAAGTAGCTCATCAGATATGTCAGTAACATATTCATCATGGAAGTGTGAAAACTGAGACTAAAAACCCTTACGTGGAAGTAACTTGAGGGTCCAGACATCAGGTTGGCAACTTCTATGTTAACATGTTCTCCCCTCATGTTGAATACATCCTTCTAGGGCGATCCCTAAAACCCCCAGACTGACCGCCACATCATTTTTTTCTTCTTTGCATCTATCTTCTCACCCCTGTCATGTCCGAGCGATTGAGGATGCAACCTTTCTGAATCACTGGTGCCAAATTGGTGCTTATCATGGAAGTGTCAAAAGACAACACTGTTTCTTTTTTGGTTGCATCCACCTACTTCAAGTAGCAAATTTCTATGTAAGTTATCCGTTCCAATCATTGGTTGTTAAAAAATGGAGGCCTTCCCAGCTTTATCTTGAAAAATTCAAAATTTCTACGTTAATCAACAAATGCCCAGGATTCCCGGGGAACTCGCGGCAAAAAGAACTAGCCAAAAAAAAAAGGGCTCAGATCCAAAGAACACAAATTTGCAGTTTACCCCCCCCATTGCAACTAACATGGAAGTAAACCTCCGAATTGTCACTTTAGTTAACGTGGAAGAAAAAAAAAATGCACATCATTTGCATCTATCTTCTCACCCCTGTCATGTCCGAGCGATTGAGGATGCAACCTTTCGAAATCAATGGTGCCAAATTGGTGCTTATCACGGAAGTGTCAAAACACAACACTGTTTCTTTTTTGGTTGCATACACCTACTTCAAGTAGCAAATTTCTATGTAAGTTATCCGTTCCAATCGTTGGTTGTTAAAAAATGGAGGCATTCCCAGCTTTATCTTGAAAAAATCAAAATTTCTACGTTAATCAACAAATGCCCAGGATTCCCGGGGAACTCGTGGCAAAAAGAACTAGCCAAAAAAAAAGGCTCAGATCCAAAGAACACAAATTTGCAGTTTACCCCCCCCCATTGCAACTAACATGGAAGTAAACCTCCGAATTGTCACTTTAGTTAACGTGGAAGATTTTTTTTTTGCACTACGGTAAAAGGAGGGGGAGTAGTGATGACAGGATTTAACGTTATAACCTTTAAAAAGAACCATTGAATCCAACATGATCCAACAATGGAGGTTCCAGTTTGCCAACGCCTCGTCAGTCCTGACAGCAGAGCGCGCCTAAGGCACCATGCGACCATGCTAGCCCTGGATCAATAAATGCCCAGTTAAAATTTACGAATATAAATCGCTTTTTAAAACTTGGAATTATCGCTATTTTGGGGACCTCACACCTTAGTAAAAAATGTGCTATAGTCATTGGCGAATACTTTTCACACCAAACCAAAACGGAAAAGAAGAATGATGAGAGCCTTGATCTCTAGCCACAGTGATGGAACATGATTTTCTGTGACCTACTGAGGTTCAACGGTTTGGCTGACATTTTGTGATACAAAAGGAACGCGCAGCAGAGGTACAGTATATAATTGGATCCTGATTCATGCACGGGAGGTTGCGAGTAAATTTCGGTCCTGGTCTTTCAAATGGACACCCTCACATGTTACCATTGGACAAAAATTAGAAGATACGAGAAAACCCTATCTCCAGATAGTCCAAAAGGACAATTATATTTATGTCCCCATCCTACCTGACTTTGTTGCCAGATCTCAACCCCTTCTTTGACTGGTACTGCTGTCACCCTCGCATGCCCATCAGCCAGAATCGCGCAATTTCCCAATATTTTCCAAGCCCATTCACAGGCGCGGCTGCAGTTGTGAAACGTGTACACTGATCACTTTGACCCGTGCAACTGGAAATGCCAGCATCACATGTTGATCAATTAAAACTAAATTTTATTCCCCTAGACGGATCCATCCCATCCACAACCACCGGTGATTGCACTGCAGGCGGTCCGACAGGCGCTCCGACAGGCGCTCCGACTACAGGCGCCTTGGGTCCGACTGGCGCGGGCAACAGCGCGCCGGCATCCAAACCCACTGCCTTAGGCGCTTCGAAGGGTCGTGGCAGCTCAGTGTTCTGCGTGGGGTTCTTGCTGCGTGGATTCGGATTGGCAGTCCATTGCACCACCTGCGCGCCAGGGGTATTGGAATCCCATTCCCTGAGTATTGATCGACAGGTGATATCTTGACCTTCACTGTAAAATCATTCATGTTTCTTACTCCCCCTTAGGTTCTCTCAGGGCTATCCGCCCACTTTTCCGTGCCCACCATCTCCCACGATCACGCGCTGCCTTCTTTGAATGCGCTTGCCACTAAGCACCTTCCTTAAATTATCCTTCTTGTGCAACCATGTTATATTCAGCAGCTAAATTCCGCAGGAATAAGGGGCTTAAGATTAAAGATCACCAAGGTTCTCAATTCATGCACTTCGTGGGTGTTGTCACATGTCAGACTTACCAACCCATGAACACCCACATGATGCGCGCAATGAGGCCCAACTCACCCAAAAGAAAGGATCCAAGTGGATCAAGTAATGCCCAGTACAAAGCTTCTGTCTTCCCCTTCTATACTAGACAATTGACCCAACTCGTCCAACCCCATTCTGGTTGAATGAGGAGTCCATCGTTTTTGAGACTGAGAAAACAACACACACACACACATGTAGCTTATATTGGTGTGGGTCCAATTTTGTATTCCAAATAGTTGGGTGTACTGTATATATATATATCTACACATAATCCCAAAAATACGGCATGTTTAAAAATATTAAAAATAAAAATGACACATAAAAATAAACTAAGTCAGGCCATTATGCAACCAGGACATACCAGGACCATCTCCGGCCCTGCCTGGACCTCCTGATCGCTCACTTCCTTCAGCTCCTCATTGATCACCCGCGCCGCGTTTCCGGGGGAGGTCCCCGCCAGGAGCTCACAGGCCTCCAAGCTTTGCTGCTCGCCTACCGGCGTTTGGTTTATAACGGGATGCCAAGTTCCAAGGGAAAGCCATTGGTATGTCATTTTGCTCCCCAAACAATGTATATATATACCGTAGCTATGGAGAACTGGCGAAAACAAGTGTCTCAGTGTATTGACCCTCTCAGGAACTTGCATAAGATCAATATAAGATATCATAAGATAATAATAAGGGTTCTACTGGTAAGGGTTGCAGGTCGGGTTTGACCGAGGGTTGGCGCCGCGCGCTGCTGGGCATGGGTTTCATGTGGGCGTGACAGGTGCAACCCAGTCATCAACCTCCAATGCGAGTTTTGACCACACACGGTCCTGATACGTCTTGATTCTATGAGTATTTCCCAGAGCAATGGCTTCACTAATATCTAGAACTATCTAGATTTATAGTAATGCATTATAATATGTGTGTGTACCAAATCCAAGGCCACAAAACTGTTGCTTCCCAATCTCTCAATCTGCATCTGGGGACCTCGGCCCGCGAGTTCGGTCACAATGTTTGGTCAAAACCTTCATCTTTAGGTTCAACTACTGTAAAGGTTGTACTGTTTTACCCACTGTGTCACAACATCATTGTTTTCTTTTTACCATTTTTTACCACCCAGCCTGCCTTCAATTTCGATCTCGAAGCACAACTTCACTGCCTCTCCCAGCCGTCGCAGCTTGCTGTTCAACTGCGCCAGCGCGTCGCCAGCGCAGGCCCAGTTCAGAGTCACGGCCGCTTCGGCGATGGCTAAGCCGGCCAATCGAATGAAGGCCTTCTTCAAGCCTTGCCTGGGAGAAGATTGGCAGTGTGGCCAAATCTTGAATCCATACCTCATAGATTCAATCCATTGGTTTGAAGGAAAATCATGGAAAATCAATCCAATAAGACACCAACAGTTTTTATCATTGACACGGATTTCCACTCAGCTGAGGGATTTTTTAATCCGCCACAAGGTCCCAAGGTCCCATGGCGTCCCATGGTTTTAAGGTCCCAAGGTCGGGGGCAAATCTCAAATCACATGGACACACCAAACCATGGAGCCGTTGGACCTGGAAACTCATGTTCAGCTGGAAGGAGGGATACCCATCCAAGGTGGAGCGAAAAGAGCATGCAGCTAACCTCCCAATTTCTTACCACGTTTATACACTTTGGACTTGAAGCCACCGACATATAACGGTCGTTATGTTTAGTTCGCTCTTTATATCCCATGTTTCTTGGGTTGTCAATGTTTATCACCAGTTTTCTTGTGTTTGTTCACAATAAAACACGTCTCCAACAATCCTGTCGGTACCGGGCGAACACGAAAATATCAACCAGCATCTAGTCCCAAACCATTGAAAACAAGAACAATGCCTTAGACCTTCAATCTTCCTCTATATTTGATGCTGATGTTACCTCCCAATAAAGAATCTCTTATCTGTTAACCCTTCAGCCTCCACATATCCAGAGATGTTTGATCTCCGCTGAGCTCTCCGCTGAGCCCAGCGACTGCACGTTGGGGTTGTCGATGAATTCCTGCGCGTTGGCCACGGTGAACTGCACCAGCCCCACGGCCGCGAAGACGCCGCTGAGCGCCGCCGACAGGCCCAGACCCACGCCCAAACCGACGCCCACGGCCACGCCAAGGCTGACACCTGGCAAGTTGTCACACGTTGAAAAGTGACAAGATGTGACAAGACTGCGAGAAATCCATGGGTTTGACGGTTTGACATGGTCCATTGGTCTTGGCTGGGAACATGTTTTCCGTGCACCCTTTTTTTTCTATACGTCAACCCTGCTAGAATCTGCTAGAAAGTACCTCAGATGTTTGCAACATTTTGCAACAAGGACGTGATACTCTCGTTGGTCTGCCTTGGGACCCTAGAAAAAACCAGTGGCAAATTGGTTGCCTACGGCCACTCCAATGTTGGTCTGCGCCGGCACAGGAACTGATCCCAAGGGCACAACAGGGATGCACGTGCCACAGCCAAAGGCCTCCTGTCCGGAATGAGCATGGCTTACCCTCCGGTAAACTAATTAACATAGACATACTATAGTAGCTATTGGAAAATCATCATTGTTAATGGATAAATCAACTCTCTCTCTCTCTCCATCGCTGTCACCTCACCCTGTCCCAGCTGTGCTGGGTAGCGAGACGAAAGCAAGCACAATTGGCCTGCCTTCACAAATGCATCTGCAGCAAAGGGGTAAATCAACTATATATAAACAGGCATTTTGAATAGCTACAGTGCTACAGTATGTTAAATTACCATAGGGCCATAGGGTAGATGTTCTGGTGCCCATGCTATTTTTTGGGCCAGCGTCTGAAACGGAGTCTTTCATTTTGAACGAACCTTACGAGCTCCTATTTCCCTTTGGTTTTGCAACATAAAATCATTCTCATAGCAATTCCTGTTGCTTCATATCCTTGTGATTCCTACCGATCGCACCAGTCCTATCAGTACTATTTCCCAAGGCCACTACCTTTGTGTAGAACACACAGGATCCCATGAAGAAACAAGGGCATCATTGCTGGGGGATCCATAATGTAGGAAATCCCTGAGTGGATACTAAAGAACGGCCATGGTTCCACGCAAACTAACCCCACAAGAAGATGAGTTGAAGTCCAGCAATTTCTACGCAATCAACAATTCAGAAACGAACAACCCCCCGGGCAACCAAATACAAACCGATCTGATTGTTTCTTCTCTCACGCGCCGAACAATGAAACATTATGGCATAGCAAAATAGCCCTTAAACTTCAAACATCTTCAAACCAAAGAATGTGGTAAACCATTAATTGGTGCTACCTTTTGGACATGGCTTTTAACATGTTTAACACCCACCTCCAGGATGCCATGGTGATACCAGGGGCCCCCAGATTTTGATCCTCGTCTTCACAGCCAGGGCAATCACAAACGCGATCGTTGACGCGAGACTCTGAGATGAAGCATTCCTCAGTGGTCGTTGACATCCTCTGAAGTTGGAATATAAAAACATGAAACCATGACCGACCAATGAAGATCGACAAAAAAAAACTTAGCGTCATTATGGGGGCCCAAATGATCCGTTGGTGATGGAAATATGAAACATGAAACCACCAACAGCGATAGCATCTCGAGCTTATTAGTTTGGTTGAAAAAAATGCAATGTTTTGCAATTTGGGTGAAACTTTTCAAGTTGAAACCGATCAAAGAAACGGTGCCCGGGCAATCAAACGTTTCGAGGGGTTTGAAGGCCTCAGCCAATGTTGACTGCAGCCGCCGCGATGTTTTGTCACCTGGTGCCACTGGGGGTCTGTCAGCAACCTGACCCTCCACTATCCCCTGCAAATTCTGTGACGAACGAAACTCGCGAGTCACTTGCGCACCCCAACTAAATCATAAACATTCATAAATTATAAACAATGGAGACTGAATGTAGGACACAAGGTTGTTCGATGTTGAAATCTCACTTGCAGGCCTCAACCCAACAATCTTAAGTGGGGTTGGGGCGGGGGAAGGTGGGTGCTTCTGAAATAGGGACAATTCAGCAACATGCGCGCGCAACTACAAACATTGCCAACTTGAGGGCGTCCGGGTAGGGACATCAACTTAAATATCATCTGTCCTGCCTGATTTATTCTCCTCTGAGTTTGGGGAAGGGGATAGCGTCCTTTTAGGTCCTGGGCTCATTTGTGCCTACAAAATTCCCGCCTGCAGAGGGCAAGGTGCTGCGTAGATATGGAATGCTCACCCCCTGGCGCTCCAACCTCTCGCGCGCCATAGCTTTCTTGAGCACCAACTGCCTCCGAGCGTGTAAACGGGATGCCGTGGTGATGGCTTTGTTTCAAAAAACATTTGGCATCAGGGAAATCAACTCAGCCTGAAAAACTCTACTTTCAATTTCTGTATGCTTTTGAAGGGGAACAACATGAATCAGAGCGAATAAAGATCCAGGTTGGCTTCGAAATTCTGTACAAATACCAAGGCATACCCACAAACCATCGAATGGTCTATGTCTAGACAATGAAACAGCAACCAACTCATAACCATCACTTCCCCATTACTTCCACCAGTTTCAGCACCTTACTTCCTCCTTGGCTGCTTCACTGTACCCTTTGGTCACGCAATTTTCCTGAGAGCTGAGCCCATCCCAAGAGCAAGACACAGCGAAGTCTCTGGGATCACCCGTTGGAAATGGCGAGTCAGGACTCGAAGACCACCGATCGTGCCACTGAAAATATCACCATGGGACAACATCGGATAACCATGGGATATCAATTATGGGATAAGAACCACCGAGTTTCCAACACTTTTTGAACCTCGCGTTCTGCCAGCGCCGAACGCATCAAACCATAGGCCCTCGACTTTTTTCCCATCCCGATGGACGCGGCCAGTGCATCCAGTTCGGCCTGCACCAGCAGTGCTGGGGAGTGACTGGATCCAGTGAGTCCACCTGGTTATGACATTCACAGTTTGCCATGGAAAGATCCACCATGCTATTAATAGGTAAACCATCGATAAATGGATCGGCTATACCATGGCTATGTTAGTCATAACCAGAGGGTAATCTTCGGTGATGGTTTTTGAATCCCACAATTGGAGATAGCTCCGAAGTTTCATCAGATACTTCGTATTGTCGGCATGAAAAAAGTTCCTTGATTCCTTGAATCTCACCTCAAAAAAAGGTTGCTTTGTTGGTTTCAACCCCCGTTTCTTCGTTAACAAAAACACCGCCTGCAAAGCTGGCCCACTATACCCTTCTGCCGTCGCAGACTCCATGGCTTTCCTGACGTCATCATCTGCTAGGGCTCGGCTCACGAAGTCATCCAACGCCAGCTCTAACCTAAGCATCTCAAGGTGGATGAAAAATGGACGACAATTTTTTTTGGTGAACAACTGGTGCGAACTTGAAAATGAGAGAAACATAAAAGAAACCATATAAGAAATCTTTAAACAAAATAACAATGTTTGTTTGAGTGCATGCTTCCTTATCCTGCTTTGGAGATGAATGACAGACAGGCTTTAAAAAAGAAAACTATAAGCTTTCCCCGGCACTGCAAGGCACCGATGGTTTCTGGGCGTCTTGCTGGCCCTTTCCAGCAACTCGTGCGCCATTGATTCATCGATGTCATCTGGACCCACTGGAGGAAGGAAGGTTGGACCACCTGGAGGAAGGCTACCTGGAGGAAAGGTTGGACCAAATGGACCAACTGGAACACCTGGAACAAGGGTTGGAACACCTGGAGGAAGGGTTGGACCACCACCTGGAGGAAAAGTTGGACCACCACCTGGAGGAAAAGTTGGACGATCTGGAGGAAAGGTTGGACGATCTGGAGGTGGAGGCGGTGGAGGCGGTGGAGGCGAAGTGCCGTTATCTGTGCCGTTGAAGCACCGCAGCTTCAGCCCTAACGCGGAGTCCAGGAGGCCCTGCCCCTGAAGCACCACATCCAAGGGTTCAAAGCCACAGCCCTGCGGGTTGAACTGGTATGGACCCAGTGGTGCAGCAGGGCATTGGCAGGTATCACAGGACGAGTCGGCTTCGTCTTCACCTCACACTAGAGCCGCTGCAGGAACGTGTAATTCCCTGCATGCATTCCACTACGCACAAATTCGTTCTTGCCTTTTGTGTGGGAACAAACTGTTACTATCGAACATTTCCGCCACCCACCTTCTAAATGTACATACCATTAATTATGAGGGCTGCACACGTCAGCCAAGCATGCCTCCGTCTGAACTGACCTTTAGTGAGTTGCCATTCTATCAAAAGCACCAGCACCATCAAAGGCTGGTTTTTCATAACATGCCATGCCACAGTTGACACAATCGCACACGCTGTTGTTCAGGATCTGCACGTGCTTGGGACAAGCGCCCGGACAGTAGTAGAGGCATTCACGCGGGAACTCAGTGCATCGGGTCAGATGGAAGCATCGGAACATGGAGATTGTTGGATCTTCTTTGGATTTATGATTGGATTAATCCAACATTATCAACATTAACCCAGATTACCATGATTGTTGGATTTTCTTTTGGGCTGACTTGTTGAGCCCTTCCATGGGAATACATTTGCTGAGCCATATCCAATTGTCAAGGTCATCACAAGTCTGCGCATTTAGGGGCATCGTTAAGTATGAAACGCTCAGTAAGGGCTGGGGATTTCTGAAGAGCTAGGTGCCCACATGTTTCAACCAGGGGATTTCTGAACAAGTCGCGGGCATTTTTGAAGATAACATTGTCCACATCGTTTGAAAAAGGGCACTTTGGCCTCATCACTTTAATGACACCTCTGCGACCCAGACCCAACAATGAACACATCCACCACGAGAAGAAACTGCCAGCAGAGTACAGCAAGACAGTGGCTTTATATATAAATATATATTCATTGTTATCATATCTATATAAGTAGATCATTAATCTTACATTTTTGCCAATGATTCCCTTCCAGGATTTTGTTCTCCAATGGCAAGGCACCCCTGCATCGACCTCAACGAGCAGCGGATCTCCCATGCATTTCCCCGCGCAGCTGGTCGATTCCCCGCAGCTGCTGGGGCATTTGCAGATCCGCGAGTTCACCCCCCCGGGACTGCAGAAGATGGAGGAGCTGCAAACGCCATCACCACAGGTTTCAGTCGTCTCATCTCTGCCTGGGTCACTTTGTGAAATGCTGTGAGGTTAAATGTGGATGAATCTGCTTGAACAAGACTTAAAGTTGAAGCTTATGTTATGTTTGAACATTGTAACATCTTTGAACCATATAGAAATATGATGCCGACATAAGCTGACACATATGATTTTCAACACTTATGGTCTTTCGATGTTTTTCGCAAATCAATGCGGCTCAGTATATCCTTCAGCACTGGAATCCGAGGTGTTCCTGAAAAAAAGGCACCAACGATGATCCTAGATGCACCGAGAAAAGGGGATACAGTCACCGACAGAATTATGGAAAAAAATAAAACGTTTCAATTTACAGGCGCCGCCTGTCTATGATAGAAAAGTTACGAACCTTTTTTTTCCATAATTATTGTTTCCATAATTATTTTTTTTCCATAATTCTGTCGGTGACTGTATGTCCATCGATTCGCAATTTGAATGCATTTTAAGGGGGAATATTGAATTATAGAAAATATGAAATATGTGTCTAAAGATCTGGTATATGCCCCTAAGTCTTCCATTGATATACATAATATCATGTGATGTTCGCAATTTGAATGCATTTTAAGGGGGAATATTGAATTATAGAAAATATGTGTCTAAAGATCTGGTATATGCCCCTAAAGCCTGCCATTGATATACATAATATCTGGATGTTTCCTTTTGCCAAGCCACCAATTGGGTTGATACTACATACTTGCATTTGCATACATATTTCCATAACCCCCAAAAAAAAACGGGTTTGAATTGTGGATCCATGACATGTCCAACAGGTGGAGCCCCAAACATTAATTATGGAAAAAATAATTATGGAAAAACCGGTCAATCTGCCCTAGCCCCCTGATTTCACAGGAAAAATCAATTATGGAAATAATGGCCACCTCCAAGAATTATGGAAAAAAAAAAGGTTCGGATCACTTCCGGGATATTTTGAACCCTTATGGGGAAAAATCCAATTATGGAAAAATCGGACGCAGGCGCCGCCTGTCTAAGTTGAACGTTTTATTTTTTTCCATAATTCTGTCGGTGACCATACAATAATTTTAGCATTCTGATTGAAAGACACCCCCATGTTATGCTGCAAAAAGGCAGCCAGCTAGCGCTTCAGTTACTGGGGTGTAGCTGGGGGTGTCAAAATGTGTGAAGTAGGACTCATACCTTGGGCAGGGAGAACTCCCATTGGTCATTACCCCATCCTGACCCAAGACATGGCTGAACGTATGGCAGACTTCAAGAAAACTGCATGAAACCAACAGAAATTCTGCGTCGCAGCTACATGTGGGGCAGTCACACCTGTTGTCATTCAGCGCCGAATAAGGTATGGTACATCCTAGCTTGGTGGGCAAAATGCTGTTGGCAGGGTAGCCAGGGCATTGCACGGCAAAATTCAAGTTGAATTGCTGCCCAAAGCAGTTGGCTGCCTTCTGCTCATTGGTGCCTCTCTCATTTCGAAAAGTGAAAACAGTCCCAAAGAAGTTGAACGGGTTGGCGCGACACTGCATCGGGCAGCCGGATGAGCAATTGTTGCAATCCCAAGCCTCTTCGTCTACGCAGTCTAAACAATCACAGAAGTTGTCGTTCAAGTAGCTGATAGGAATAAAGCACCGGAGACCAAAGGGATTCACTGAGTCAGGAGGTGGTGGGCACTCAACGATCTGAAATTCACATGGATAGCCAAAATTTTGGTGGCAGGTCTCATTCGTGGGGCACCCAGAACCGCAGGTGTCACAGGTAAAATTGTTTTCATCCGCGCAGTCAGGACAATCACACCTCCCATTGTTGAGACGGAAAATATTGATACTACAATTGCTGAGCGGGCAAGCGAAGAAAACGTCGAAACCTGGTGATTCGAATGCGCATCGGGGCCAAATTTGAATGTGACTTGGGAATTGTCATCCCATGTTTGGAGATGAAAAAACATGAACTGAAACCACCAACCAATTGTCCGTTTTATCCCCGGTGTTTGCCGGTTATATCCCCCATGTCTGGTTGACAATAAACATGATAAATTCCCATTTGTTGATAAATTCCCATTTGTTGTTGGTCACTAGTCTTTGATACCCTGCCCAAAAACATATTTATACATATATAAATATATAAATATATAATATATGTATATACGCAGTACAGTATATATGGCAAAAATTGACCCATTACGCTATCAACCGAATCTTGATGGTTGGCCAAAAAAAAAAGATTGAAAACAACAAGCAGAAACAATTGCGATTCCTGATGCCGCAAACATCTGGACACACGCAAGTGTCACAGTCCCAATCTTCCTCATCAGCACATGTTCCTGGACAGTCGCAGACGTTGTCGTTCACAAATCCTCGGAGGTCACAATCCTTTTTTGATATGTTTTGCCCAAACACTAACTGTTGCCCCAAAAAATACGTGTTGCACTCTCTCTCTCTCTCTCTACCCAATCCAGGAACCGATTGGTAAGGAGCAATTGCCAGGAGGTGGACATTGGAAGCGAGGCAGTTGCGCAAGGGCTTGCACTTCTGTACACCTGATGAAACCGCCTGTGCGCCGAGCAGCCATTCTGGGTTTGCCGGAGTCATGCCCAGGGGCCAAAAAACAAAGGGTCCCAAAAAAGATCGATTGGACATTTCCAGGATTTGTTTTCGGTATTGTGGACAGATCATGTATATCTCACGATTTTCAGGCTTCCAAATGCCAATCTTGCATGATTTTGTCTGGTGATTCCGTGAAAACCCAGCGGCCTGAAGCCTCTAAAACCTCGGTGAAATCAGCATAGTAATAGTTATAGAGCTGTTCACAGGCGGTGGGGCACTGGCAAACATCACCTGCGGTGGATGTGAAACCCGGTTGATTTTGACATCTGGTGAATGGTACCCTTCCAATTAGTGAACTATAGGGGCAGCCAAGCTCCTGGGTTGATATAGTTGATATTACCCTCCAGTAAATTAACACTAATTAACATAAACCCTGGCAGGTAGGGGTTGGAAGATTAGTTTCCACTAAAAATGAATGATTTTCAGGGTCCCACTGTTAATTTACCAAAGGGTAAATTCAATATCTTGCCAATCTTCCCACAATCTTCCGACCTGATCCCTGTACGTTTAAAGAATATTGCCAGGACAATGGATGGCAACCGCATGACATGAAGCTACCCTTGCAGTCACTTTTTATTCGTATCATCCCATTATACCTGTGGTTTATAGCGGTGCCCTTAAGATCCCTTATGTAGAAAGTAATCCCGTACAACTAAGTAGTAAAACCATGTAAAACCTATGTAATACATATACTCTACCAAGTCGTATTTTGGGCATTGCGCATCTACCCCCATCAACTGACGAAGTCACAATTCACCGGATACACCTGTCCCATGTACTCTTGTTGCGGGGCTTCGTCCGCACAAGTCCATGGACAGTCGCAAATCGAATTGTTGACCAGCAAAGAAGGGATAGCGCAACCCACCTGGCAGGACAAACGACACAAAACTCCAAGAATATGAAAGTCAATATGAAAACTCCGATATATACATATAATTACATATACATATCCTATATTTAATATTTATAACAAGTCATAGCTTTGATTAGCTTTGTATAGTGTGAATATCATCCAGCCATGAAGTGTTTGTTTTTTTCAATTGGCCAGCCACCTCGAGTGGAGCTACAGGAGGACACTGAAATACTCCGTAGGAAGGGCTGCAAGCCCAACGAGAAGAGACGCCGCAAAAAGAAACGCAGGAACCTGAGAAAATCCGGCTGAGATCTGGGTAATCTATGGTAATCTATGGTATAAAATAATAACTCACTATAGTTCACTAAGCTGAAACGTGCGGCTGGGGATGAGGTCACGACGTGAGGTCACTATAATCTATCCAAATGGGCTGAAGGGAAACTCGCAAACCAGGGTTTCTAATTACGACAGAAGTTCCCGCAAGTTGTCCCTTCAATGGGACCATCTGGTCAAACTATGAACCTTCGGGGATAGTCATTCGAGTGCCTAACCTTGGCTTGTGATGCTCAGTCAAAAAATCGGAAGGAGAACTCCGATAAATATTCAGGCGAACCATGTTCAAGAATTTTGTGGTGCTTAAGTTGTGCCAATCTATTCTGTATTTTGCAGATGTGCCATGTTTTGGGATTCTTTACATGGGATTCTTAGCTAGGCTACTGCTCTGCAGCTCAAGCTACCAGGTGTGTAAGACCCAAATCCAGCAGCCAAATTTCATTTCTTTTCGTTCAAAGAAGGCTGCTACATGAATGTCAAAAAGAGACGCGCCGTTGTATCACCCTGCAAGACAAACATAGTTTGTGCACCTCCAAAAAATGTCCATAATTCCTGCAATACTTTCAACAGTTTACAAACCCCAAGACACAGTATTTCCGGTTATAGTGGCACCCCATTAGAATTCAAACATCATCAGCAGGCGTTCCCTGTTGCTACCACCCCTGACCCCCTAAGACTTACAGCCTGTACCTCCCAAACAAAGTTTCCGGAATTGTGCTGCCCCGCAGCCCATCCACGGACACTGACACTACTGCCGACCCTGAAACAACGTTTCGTTTCTCTGAAAGTATAGCAGCTGGAATTCATATCACATGTTTGCATATGTTTGCTTCAAAATCTTTCCCTCCACGCCGGACACAAATAAAATATATTACACCACCGTAGACCCCAAACAGTGGGTGGATTCAAGACGTGTTTTTGAGGAACAGGGTCAAACACATGACATGAGAAAGCATTAAGAACCCCTAACCATACACTGTTTGAGAAAAAAATGCAAAATGAGACCACCCGCCACAAAGGGAAACAAGAAGAGAGACAAGCTGGGAGACAAGATAGGAGACAAGACCTCGGGAAGGCGGACACACCATCCAACACCAAGGCGGACGGACACCTTAAGAAAGCCTACCCCTAACAGTACACTGTTTGAAAAAAATGCAAAATCAGACCACCCACCACAAAGGGAAACAAGAAGAAACACAAGTTGGGAGACAAGCTGGGAGACAAGAAGGAAGACAAGCTGGGAAACAAGCTGGGAGACAAGGGAGACAAAACCTCGGGAAGCCATCCAACACAGGGAAACAAGAAGGGAAACAAGAAGGGAGACAATGGGAGACAATGGGAGACAAGACCTCGGGAAGGCGGACGCACCATCCAACACAGGCACACATGACAATGGGAGACAAGGGGGGCCAAGACCTTGGGAAGGGGGAACACACCATCCAACACAGGCACACATGTTGGGGAGACAATGGGAGACAAACGGAGACAAGACCTCGGGAAGGCGGGCACAACATCCAACACAGGCACACGTGTGGGGAGACAATGGGGGACAAGGCCTCTTGAAGGCGGATATGATCCAAGGCGGAGACACCATCCAACACAGGCACCAATGCGGGGAGACAATGGGAGACAATGGGGAGACAAGACCTCGGAAGGCGGACACACCATCCAGCACAGGCACACATGTGGGAGACAATGGGAAACAATGGCACACAACCGGAGACAAGGGGAAACTGGGAGACAAGAAGGGAGACAATGGAAGACAATTAGGGGGACAATAAGAAAATGGAGGACAAGTGGAGACAAGACCTCGGGGAGGCGGACACACCACCCAACACAGGCAGACAAGGGGACACAAGGGAAGGCGGACACACCATCCAACAAAGGGAAACGAGAAGGGAGATGGGAGACAAGGGAAACAAGACTTCGGGAAGGCGGACACACCACCCAACACAGGCAGACAAGGGGACACAAGACCGCGGGAAGGCGGACACACCATCCAAGGCGGAGGCACCATCCAACACAGGCACACATGTGACATGTGGGGAGAAAAGGGGAGACAAGACCTCGGGAAGGCGGACGCACCATCCAACACAGGCACACATATCTAGGGAGACAATGGGAGACAATGAAGAACAAGACTTCGGGAAGGTGGACCATCCAACACAGGCACATGTGGCTAGACAATTGGAGACAACCAGAGACAAGGATAGACAAGAAGGGAGACAAGGGGAGACAAGTCCTCGGGAAGGCGTACACAACATCCAACACAGGCACACATGTGGGGACAATGGGAGACAATTCGGAAACAAGACGTCGGGAAGGCGGACACGCCATTTGGGGAGACAATGGGAGACAATGGGGGATAAGACTTCGGGAAGACGGACACACCATCCAACACAGGCACACATGCGGGGAGACAATGGGAGAGAATGGGGAACAATGGGAGACCAGGGGAGACAAGACCTCGTGGTATGTCTGCCTTCTCTGGTCTCTCCCTTGTCTGCGATTGTCTCCCACTGTCTCCCCACATGTGTGCCTGTGTTGGATGGCGTGTCCGCCTTCCCGAGGTCTTGTCTCCCCATTGTCTCCCCACAATATGCGTTTGTGTTGGATGGTGTGTCCGCCTTCCCAAGGTCTTGTCTCCCCTTGTCGTCTTCCATTGTCTCCCATCTCCCTTCTTGTTTCCCTCTCTTGAATGGTGCGCCCGCCTTTTCATCACAGGCACACATGCGGGGAGACAATGAGAGACAAAAAGGGGAGACAACACGTCGGGAAGGCGGATGCACCATCCAACACAGGCACACTTGTGGGGAGACTATGGGAGACAATGGGAGAGAAGGGGAGAGAAGGGGAGAGAAGGGGAGACAAAATCTTGGGAAGGCGGACACACCATCCAACACAGGCACACATGTGGGGGGACAATGAGAGACAATGGGGGGCAATGGGAGACAAGACATGCGGAAGGCGGACGCACCATCCAACACCGGCACACATGTGGGGAGACTATGGGAAACGTTGGGAGACAAGGGAGGGACAAGAGACCGAGAAGGCAAACACATCATCCAACACAGGCACATGTGAGAAAAGGGGAGACAAGACCCTCGGAAAGGCAGACACACCATCCAACAAAGGGAAACAAGAAGGGGTACAATGGGAGGCCAGACCCCCGGCAAGGCAGACACACCATCCAACAAGGGGAAACATTAAGGGGCACACTGGGATACAAGGGGAGACAAGACCCTCGGAAAGGCGGACGCACCATCCAACAAAGGGAAACAAGAAGGGGTACAGCGGGAGACAAAGGGAGACAAGACCCTCGGAAAGGCGGACACACCATCCAACAAAGGGAAACAAAGGCGAGACAAGACCCTCGGAAACGTGGACACACCATCCAACAAAGGGAAACAAGAAGGGGTACAATGGGAGACAGTCGGAGACAAAACCCTCGAGAAGGCGGACACACTATCCAACAAAGGGAAACAAGAAGGGGTACACTGCGGATACAAGGGGAGACAAGATCCTCCGAAAGGCGGACGCGCCATCCAACAAAGGAGTACAATGGGCAATGGGAGACAAAGGGGGACAAGACCCCCGGGAAGGCGGACACACCATCCAACACAGGGAAACAAGAAGGGGTACAATGGGACAAGTGGAGACAAGGTGCCGGAAAGGCGGACACACCAACCAACAAAAGGAAACAAGAAGGGGCACAATGGGAGACAAAGGGAGAGAAGACCTTGGGAAAGGCGGGCGCACCATCCAACACCAAGGCGACCACCTTAAGAGAGCTGTAAGAACCCCTAACAGTACACCGCTTGGCGAACAAGAAGGGAGACAAGGGGAGACAAGGGGAAACAACTTGTCCCAGCGGGAAGGCGGACACACCATGGGGTAAAAGGGGAGACAAGGGGAGACAAGTGGAGACAAGACCCTCGGGAAGGCGGACACGCCATCCAACAAAGGGAAACAAGAAGGGAGACAAGAAGGGAGACAAGGGGAGAAAATGGGAGACAAGCGGAGACAAGGGGCGACAAGGGGAGACAAGGGGAGACAAGACCCTCGGAGGGACACAGGGGGACACAACGGGAGACAAGGGGAGACAAGGGGAGACAAGGGGAGACAAGGGAAGACAATGGGAGACAAGGGGAGACCAGGGGAGACAAGACCCTCGGGAAGGCGAACACACCATCCAACAAAGGGAAACAAGAAGGGAGACAAGGGGAGACAATGGGGAGACAAGGGGAGACAAGACCCTCGGGAAGGCGGACCCACCATCCAACAAAGGGAAACAAGAAGGGAGACAAGAAGGGAGACAAGAAGGGAGACAAGGGGAGACAAGACTCTCGGGCAGGCGGACGCACCATCCAACAAAGGGAAACAAGAAGGGGTACAAGGGGAGACTAGGGGAGACACGACCCTCGGGAACTTGGACACACCATCCAACAAAGGGAAACAAGGAGGGAAACAAGAAGGGAAACAAGAAGGGACACAAGGGCAGACAAGGGGACACAAGGGGAGACAAGGGGAGACACAAGGGGAGACAAGACTCTCGGGAAGGCGGACACGCCATCCAACAAAGGGAAACAAGAAGGGAAACAAGAAGAGGGGAGACAAGGGGAGACAATAGGAGACAAGCGGAGACAAGGGGAGACAAGGGGAAACAACTTGTCCCCTTGGGAAGGCGGACACACCATCCAACAAACAAGAAGGGGTAAAAGGGGACAAGGGGGGACAAATGGAAACAAGAAGGGAAACAAGAAGGGAAACAAGAAGGGAAACAAGAAGGGAAACAAAAAGGGAAACAAGAAGGGAGACAAGGGGAGACAATGGGAGACAAGCAAGGGGAGACAAGGGGAGACAAGACCCTTGCAGGGGACACAAGGGGAGACAAGGGGAGACAATCGGGAGACAAGGGAAGACAAGACCCTCAGGAAGGCGGACACACCATCCAACAAAGGGAAACAAGAAGGGAGACAAGGGGAGACAAGAGGAGACAAGGGGAGACAAGACCCTCGGGAAGGCAGACACACCATCCAACAAAGGGTCACAAGAAGGGAGACAAGGGGAGACAAGGGGAGACAAGGGGAGACAAGGGGAGACAAGGGGAGACAAGACCCTCGGGAAGGCGGACACACCATCCAACACCAAGGCGGACACCTTAAGAAAGCATTAAGAACCCCCAACAGCACACTGTCTGGGGAATTAAAATATAAATAACATGAATCTGTCTATCAATATAACGATGTCAAAAAAATCTATAACATTCTATAACTCTATAACAGAGTACGTGCTGCTCAGCAAAAGTGCAATTGATTCGGAATCGGCAAGTTCATGTTTGGAAGTCCCTGGATTGTAAGGCAAAACTAATTACAGTATTTTGTTCGCAGGGGCTGAATCTTTGTGACCCGGCTGATCCACCGATCCACCAACATTAAGTATGTGAATGGCTGGGAGAGCTATGGCAATGGGTGTCAGACACAAACCAACGAAACCGCCACAGGCGGTTTCCGCCCCGGAACAGTTGTCGCAAGTGTAGTTTGTCTCGTCCGCGCAGGTGCCAGGGCAGTCGCACACGTTGTTGTCCACCAAGCTCTTGTTGATGGTGCACCCAGGTGTGCCACCGTCGTCCGGACAAATGAAAGGATCCGTGACCACCCCGGGTCCCAAGCAGCGTTGGCTGAAGAACCGGTCCAAAGCCGGGTCACGACATCCACGGTCAGGACACACATCAGGACTCACCGAAAAGGACGAAAACGATGTCAGTCCCACTCCGCACTCCTCACAGCTGTGAAACTCTTCATCAGCGCAGCTTCCTGGACAATCACAGTAATCATCATTCAAATAGCCCCTGGGTATCCAGCAGCTAGTGTTGGGACACTGGAAGTCTGGCGTCATCGGGATAACCTGCTTATTGGCCAGCCTGGTGGGCTTCAAAAATGCCACGAGCTGCGGAGCAATGACCAGAGATCCTTTGGCCGTGTCGTAAGCCAGATCTCCTCCCGGGAGCCCGGCGGCGGCGGTTTCATTTTGCCCGTCTGCTAGCCACCTGACGGGCCGTCATCCACTCTTGGGCATGGAAAAACGTGAAAGTGAAAACCATCACCCAGCTTCATGGGCTTCATTCCCCCAATGTTCGAAGAGTCACAACATGGTAAAACTCTGTTTATCTTGGGTCACATTGCCAGGACTTGTAATTCATAGAAATATTAAACATATATATATGTATGTATGTATGTATCTATCTATCTATCTATGTATCTATGTATCTATGTATCTATGTATCTATGTATCTATGTATCTATGTATCTATGTATCTATGTATGTATGTGTATATGTATGTATGTATGTATGTATGTATGTATGTATGTATGTATGTATGTATGTATGTATGTATGTATGTATGTATGTATGTATGTATGTGTGTATGTGTGCTCAATATGTTGAACACTGTTTAATACACTTTTAGCTGCCTACCAGCAGTCCCCCAACCAGGCTGAGCCACCCAGCCCGTCATCCTCACGAACACTTGAAACATATTGAAACGTAGCGGTTACATACAGTTACGCCCCAACCAATCATTCCTTGACGCCAGGTCTCCAAATGGATCCAAGTGAAATCATTGAACCAAAATTGATTGGTTGAACTGTCATTGAACTGTCCTTCTGTCATGGCAAGTGGGTTGAAAATGATGATTGCAACCCACTTAATTGCTAACCAGTCCTGATTACAGTGATTGATATATACCTTTTTGCACTTTGCCAAAACCATCCGAAGACAAAAGCACAATATAACAATCACCAGAACCGTTGTTTTACTCTCTGGATTGGCTCTGGCAATTGATATAACCTAGCTATATGTAGCTATGGAGAACAGCCATTCTCAATTGGTAAATGTCATACATCATCTATAAATGGGCCATGGCTTCCATAGCGCAAACTGTTAAACAACCAGAGGGTAAACATCATATGTCCTATTAAAACCCAAGAAATCAACCAAATCCCATTAAAAACTCAAAACCCGTTAAATCACCATCTTTGTTGGTGAAATTGATAATAAATCCCATGAAATTCCCTATGAATCAGCTATACATAATTCCCATCTGGTTGGTGGTATACCTACCCCTCTGAAAAATATGAGTTCGTCAGTTGGGATGATGACATTCCCCATATATGGAAAGTCATAAAATTCATGTTCCAAACCACCAAGCAGTTCCATATGTTCACATTCCAAGCTGCTGCAGATCCAGTAGGTTCTGCTTGCTGCGCCGATCGAAGGCACATTCCACAAACTCACCACAGGTGACCGGGCAGCCGGGGCCAGGGACCAAGGTGCCTCCCACCTGGAACTGAACCGCAGGCACCGCCTGCTTCTGCTGAAACTCCTGGGGACTTTCAGGATGGAAAAAAGGACGGCAGGTCATCAAATATCAGTAAATATCACAAGTATCCACCAAAAAATCTATAAAAAATGATGCGAAGATAGTGCTGCTTGAGAATGGACATGAGGCACGGACCTTTTGTTCCCCAGCTGTCAAGTGAGGGTCTCTAGGGTTTTCTGTCATCCCCTGACCTCGTCCCGAGTGGCGATGCAAAACAACAAAGGAAGGACTAATGTCGGATAAACTGTCAGATGACATGTCAAGATAGAAAATGAAATGTTAGACGAAATACCACATGAAAACATAATATTTAATATACATATATGTATATATAGCCTCGTCCCACCTCTTGGAACTGCGCAAACCCAAATTAGGTTGGTAAAACTTATCAATTCCGGGACGAAATTTTCCCGGAATTGACCAGTTTCATTAGGGTCGTCATCATCATCATCATCATCACATCATCATCATCATCATCATCACATCATCATCAGCAGCATTATATCATCATCATCATCTGCAAGTTCACATGAACGTTAACATCGCACCCCATCCCCCCCCCACCCCAACCCGCGTGTGCGTAGCATCAACGCTTCTGCAAGTTCACATGAACGTTAACATCCACATCCCCCCCCCCCCCACCCCACCCCTCGTGTGCGTAGCATCAACTGCTTCTGCAAGTTCACATGAACGTTAACATCCCACCCATCAGCCTGTATACATATTAAACTATAACTATATTGAACACATGTCAGAGGAAATGTTCAGACTACATGCCGGAAAACATGCCCGAAACTATGCCAAATGTCAAACAATATGTCAATAGATATGTCAGGACATATGTCAAAACATAAATAACTAGAATAAATATAAGCTTGACATGTTTAGGATGGATGTATATAACATAAAGTAAGTCATGAATTTTGGTTTCTTGTTGGCCATTCTGTGAATTTCGAATCATCAATTCCAATTATGGGCCTTACCCAAACAAAACCTATGGTAGGTTCTCGTAGCATCCCGCTCCTGGGTCCACTCTCTTGGAAACGCTTTAGTGTAATTGTATAATAATTAATTAATCTTACATAACACACACATATATATATGTGTGTATATATATATACACATACATAGTGTGTGTGTATGTATGTATTATGCATGTCCTGGAATGTGATTTTATATTACTATAATATACACCCACATTATAGCGACGGAAAAATCATGAAATGCCGAGCTTCTTTGAGATTTGCCATGTCCATCCCAGCTTTTTCGCCGAAACCCAGCAGTAAAACCAACGCCAGGCTCAGCGCACAGCCCACATGGGCCACAAAACACCGCCGCGGCACGGAAGGCGTCGTGTCCGGCGTCGTGTCCGGCGTCGTGTCCGGCGTCGTCTCCGCCAGCAACGACCCCTGTTCGGCCTCACCTGAAGTCATCAGATCACTGGTAGAATGGTGAAACAGGATGAAACCATAAACCTCGGACCATCTGGCACCTGAGTTTTCTGAGTTTTTTCAATGTGTGTATTATGTAAAATAACCATCTCACCACCCTGGTGGAAGTCGTGGTGCAACCACAAACGCTAGAATCTCCAGGGCCAAACCCGAAAGCGAATGGCGCTCACAAAGCACCTGAAGTAAAGAACAGCAAGACTGCGAACAAAGTTCACTAGACTACATCAATGACTGCATATGTAGTTGCGTAGTGCACATAGATATTGCAGAAAGCATAAACATGTGTTTTCTGACATATATCATCAGTTATCATAATAATATTAATAACAATAATCATCATCATCATCATCATAATATCATCATCATCACCAGCATCATCATCATCATCATCATCATCATCACCAGTCATCATCATCATCATCATCATATCTATATATATATATACCTATGCCGCCTATGCAGCCATACATACGTAACACCTGTCGTGTCAAGCTATGGGTCTCCAACCGTTCTGCTCTACCATGAGTTTCGCTGCCGCGGAACTGGACATGCCAGGCTGCTCATCGGCGAAAGCCATGGCTACGCCCAGGGCGCGGCTGGGTAAGGGGACAAAGACGGGCCCCGTAACCACTCATGTAACCAACAGAAATGGACTTTATATGACTTGAATTTCAATCTTGCTGACCCACCTTAGGAATACAACTAAGATCAACATCATCAACCAACCAGTATGTATATGATCATCAGCAGAATTTAGGGACAATAGGCAAGTTCAACGATAGTGGGATTGCCCCTGATTCCGAAGCATCAAAGCAAGGCGTTGCGAGCTGGCGACTTGGTGGTTGAGCCATCCTAAAGATGTGGATGTAGCATATTGGCGCCCCACACATCCAATTTTTGGGCAACGGAAGGAAAACATCTTGGAAAGAACCAACCACCAGAGTCACCAGAGATGCATATGCTGCATCTAGTTTGCAAGTTTGAGATGATCAAGCGAATTTCGGACCTTCAACAAAAAAAACTGGGGGCATCACAAGAACCCCGAGCGCGGGATGAGCGCAGATTTGACTCCTATACCTGAAACATGGCCCACGGGGCTGAGAGAGCCAAAGAGCCACAGGCGGGGCTGCAAGCCTTTCTTCTGGACAGCAGGGGATGACTGATGATTTTTTTCCTTGGATGCTGGAATTGCCCAAGGTTGCATGTTCATGCATTCTCTCTCTCTCTCTAGTATATATATATTGTATTAACATGTATTAATATATATATATACCATGATCTGATCTGCAAGACGTGCATCAAAATCCACGGAGTGACCTTCACACGCCCACTGAGGAAAAAAACAACATGATCATCAAGATTCATCAAGGCCGCATGGGCGACACAAGAAACAACATGTATCAACACCAATTTCAAGATCTTCGACATCAAATATCATCAAATATTTGCATATTTGCCAGATTTTGCCAAGTAGTCCGTCTAATCATGTGGAAGCAATGAAGGCAAACCATCTTTGATGACCCGTCGTGACACCAGGACCCCGGTGAACCTGTTCAGAAAATCCTCACGACGCTTCCGCCTGGCCATGGCCCATGAAAGTAGATGATGTACCCTCTGGTTATGGCTGATAGTTCGCCATGGGATTTCGATGCCCTATGTTTACCTATTAAAAATGGGGATTTTCCATGGCGAACTGTTAAATAACCAGATGGTATTCAACACAGCGAACTGTTAGATTACCAAAGGGATCCAGAAGGTAAGATAGATTGGTTTGTTCAAAGACGGGGGAGATCCAAGAATATCCGCCCAGTCATCATGCAACAACGGGGAAAATGGCGATTGCAAAAAAACAAGCGCTACAGACCTGACAAAAAATCCTCCATAAATATCATAACAGTATCCAAGCGTTTCTCCACTGCGACCTCCGCTGCGACGCGTTTGCGGCCATCTCTGTTTTCCGGATCCGCGGCCATCTGTGCACTTCAGCCCAGTGCCGCTTCCACAAGGAAACGAACAGGGCGAAGTGAATCGTCCAAGACCGTCTTGCCAGAATTGTCCTTGGATTTCGGGTCAGCCCCGGCATCCAGCAGGAGCTTGACCATCATGAATCATGACCATCTTCTCGTCAATATACTGTTTGACAGCCAAATGCAAGGGTGTCTGCCCAAGTTTGTCCTTGACTTGAGGTCTGCCCTGGCATCCTGATCACAAGAAACTTCAGCCCAGAATCCTTCCACTGTGGGGCCCGTGAATGCATGGCGGCTTGTTTTAGGCGAAAGCACCACTGCAGTTGCAGCAGACGAATTCACGGGCCCCACCAGAAATCCTCAAAGACAGCTCTGTGCAACGGCGTCCATCCCTCGTTGCCCTTGGCGTTCAGGTCTGGTTTCGTTGCCAGCAGAAGCTTCACCATCTCCTCGTTGTCTTCACCAACAGCAAGGTGCAAAGGTGTCTCTTGATAGCATCATTCTTTCCAAGTCCTCACCGAGCTCTTTGACCACTGAAGTATTGTCATATTTCTTTAAGAAGTTCATCGCTTCCTCGATACTCATCCAGTAGATCGCTTGGAAGCCCTCTTCATAGTCGCGCAAAGGTGTTTCAGCCTGGTGACTGCATAAGAACTTAGATGCTGAAAGTCGAAGTTCAACAAAACTTCCAAGAACCAAGAACTTCTGAAAACTTTATGAAAAGCAGGATTTCCGGAAAACGCGGTCCATGAATCCCATAGGTCCAAATGAGCTCTCAACAAGCCGATGATATCAGTATCTACGAGACTAAAGGGGTTTCAAAAAAAACACTCCTTCAATTGGACCTTGTGATGCCTTGTGGGATTAAAGACAAAACAAAGAAGAGAACTGTGTGATAAACACCTAGCCCACACATGTCCACACCGAACGGTCCTACCGACCTATGTCATGATCCAAAAATAATACGTGCAACCGAGAAGGATACAGAAACACCATGCACAAGCACAGCAGCACAGCGACACATGAATTACATGAGGATACATAAGGCACTATGCCAAGAAATCCACAAAAAAAGCAGCCGGTGAGCTTAGAAGATGAGATCTCTGCTGCTATGGGAAAAGATCATTTTATTCATTAAGGTCATCAAAAACAACCTAAACTGACTCGGACAATAATAATTTAAAAAACACAGGCTGACTCTGACAATATCAATATCTTCTAAAATGTACTCAAATTGACCAATGAAACTATGAACAAAGGTACCCTTTCTTAAGCCGTAATGAAATGATCATTTCTAAATCATTGAATATTTCTGAATCCATCTGGGCGGACCAACGCACGCAATTTGAAGAAAGAACAGGCCGGCCATGGCCGGCTCAGCATCGCCAGGGCACCTCCACAGGGTCGGCTTCAGCGCAAATCTTGGAATTCTGCAATTGTGCGATCTGTGCCACGGAATGATCCCGAAATGGCTGCAGGACAAATTTCTTCATTCAAGGTGGCATTGATGCTCCACAACCATGGATGTTACGTAACTCACCTGCGTTGCATGGGCGCTTTCGCAATTCTGAAGGTATGTTTGTGCTCTGTCTTTCTTTATCGACTGTGAGATTCTTGACCAAAAAAAATTGTGGAATGCACAACTCAGTGTTCAGGGTGAGGCTCTGTGTTTACCATTGCTGGTAAAACATCAGGTCGTGGACAAATTACCCAGCAATTCATCGCCTCCACCGGGCACCGCGGGCTGCCGCCATGCTATGGATGGTCTGCTGCTTCGCCCTTCAACGATGGATCCCTACATCTGGCATATGTATGCATATGTATGTATACATATGTGGACAATGTATTTATGCATATGTTCATATGATCATATAATATGAATCATATATGTTCCATATTAATGTTCATGCAGTTGTACCTAACCTAACCCAGTTACTGGGGGTTACCAGGACCCAGCACTGCAGCGCCGCTGCCACCGGCGCCGCCAATGTCATTTGGAATAAAAGGCCACTTGGTGTGTGGCTGATTCGCTTCGATCATAGGTGTCCATCATTCATGGTTATTGGGGCGGTTGTGTAATGTTGGATAATATTGGGGCAGCCTGTTTTCAGACAAAACCCGTTTCAAAACTTGGGATTCTCATTGTTGTAAGAATGGGGCTTGATTTTAATCAAGTGCTGATATGAACGGTAAACCTTCTCACCATTTCTCACCAGAAACAACAGTATCTAAGAATGATGGGACCTAATGGGATTGAATCTGACTGTTTTTGAACCATGTGTTTAAAACCTAGGACTCGAGCTACAATGAATTCCGCACTTCAATCGGACTTCGCATCAGGCGGGATGGCACTACAAAATTTAGAAATTTCTGGGATGGCACTCAGTTATGGGTGACGGTTCGCCCAGCTCTAATGGGATAGCCCCCTTTAGTGATGATGAACCATACAAGTGGATTTAGAGCCGCACTTTTTTCAGACAAACCCCCCCCAAAAAAAAATATATATATATATATATTATCTAAGAGAAATACTTCCCGAGACTCAGAACTGCAATTTCATCAAGTGCTTGAACTCAAACATGGAGTTCCATCTTCATCAACCGGTCGCAAGCCACTGTAGAAAAAAAGGGAACAAACATGACTTGACCATCGAAGCAGTCGCAGTCATTTGATGTATTTTGTTGATCCATGTTGGGGGATATCCCCTTACATAGTCCTTATACAGGCCTTATATATGGTAGGTACCTCCAATCAATTGGATCCTGAAATTCCCATTGATGTTTGGCCCCCCCCCAAAAAAAAAGGTAAAGATCTACTGGATCTACTGGGCATGACCGACCCTTTTTGAGGCTGCCTAAGAGCTACATGTAGCCCTGGCTCAGCATGCTTTCAACAAGTGGCTTGGGCACCTTCGTACTTGAGATCACGTGCTTGCTGGTTTCAACCATCAAAAAACATGTCAATTTGGATCATCATCCCAAGATTGGATAGAAAAAAATCGTATCAAATATATTCAAATATATTCATTAAAATATGTTCTACACGTAGAATTCGGCCTGTAACTGTAAAGTTAGGGTTTTGCACCCAAATGCTGCTGTTTCAACATGCTGGCCATTGGATGGGGTCACCACAGTATGTCGACATTTTTGGGCCCTCCTGCACCAAGAAATGTGTATGTCTAGTGATTCAAAAATCATGTTGCCTGTTTCATGCTTGTTTCAGATATCCTCTTGCAACTGGGTAACCTGTTGATTTGGGCGTTTGGAATCATCGCTGACTCCACTTTTTGGGGTCAGTGATGCGCATGTTGAGCCAGTGCCACTGGTCCAAAGACCATCAGACGCCAGCGGTTTCACCGGGTGACGTCGAAAAGCTTGGAATCGGCAGAGGCTCCTTCCCACTTTGGCGAATCCTCTGGCTGTTGGCCAATTTTGACCCCAAAAAAAACCGCTGTTGAAAAACTTCCTCTAGCCGACCTCAAACGGAGCTGGGTGTCTCACCTGGCTGGCTCCAACAGCAGGGCGGGGTTGATCTTCAAACACCCACACCCTTCCAAAAAAAAACATATGGGAACCCTATGGTTCATTACAAGACATTACAAGACATATGGGGGCCATATGGAACCATCTTCCACTCGTCCAGGTGCTCCAAAGAGGCTGACCTCTGGAGCTCCTCAATCTTCTTCGCCTGGGACCGGATTCCAAGCGTTTCCACATCTCGCGACGGTATTTAAAAAAAAGGTCTTAAAACCGAAGAAAATCGTAAGTATCAGAAGTATCCAAATGGATTTGAACGCTTTGAAACCACCAAACCAATAATCCACATAATGCCGGCTAATATCTACACTGACTCTGTCGGGTCACAACCATTTCCCATATGTTGGTGGTTCGAAATTGCTTCTGGCAAAATCACCATGTATGTTCAAAATCACCATTGAATCACCATTGAATCATCACTCCTCACCAGAAATGTCCATCAACATCCATTGAAAATCCACTAAAATCCATGAAATATCCACCACAATCCCTTGAACATCCACCAAGATCCATGAAAATCCCATTGAAAATCCATGAAATTCCACCAAAAAACCTGCTGTAAATCACCCATGTTCCTCTTCCTTGATCCGGACCAGTCACTCCAGGGTGCTGAAGGGGGTTCAGGCAGCGCTGGAGACTCCTGGGGGTTCCATAAATGGGGTACCCCAATAGCTGGATGGTTGACTTCATGGAAAATCCATCTATAAAATTGATGAAATTTAGGGGTAGACCTATGACTTAGGAAACCTCCTAATATGGAATTTTACAGGTTGAAAATCCATAAATAGGGCTCATACCTATCTATATATTTATTGTGGATGGATGGATATATGATATCTGCTATGGACGTATCTATGTCTATCAATTTATCTATATGTCATATTCACGAAGTTCTTAGTTCGAAGTGTGTAACATGAATAATGTGCTAGATAGACATCCATGCCATTTTCAAACAGAACTTGCTGATGTTAGGGAAAACAGTGTGATAAAAACATCATCTGTCTGAAGGAAGGCTTGAGTCCTCAAAACCAGCACCGGCTGTCACCGGTTATACTGAGGTGTGGTTTTCGTTGACCTCAAAATGGACTTAAGTTGTTTACTTCAGGTTTGTGGTTTCACATCATCCTTCGTCAAACTGATTTCCAGCAAAAACTGATCGCATGCGAGTCGTCACTGTCGCGCCCTGCAGTGCCTCAATCATGGCGCGGGAGCTGCTGTGCCAATTGGATTAGATGAAGTGTCTAGATGTATATTGTATATATAAATATAAATATATAATATATATATGTGTGTGGGTAAATTATAATAATTCACTAACCTGAAATGTTGGGCCATTTGGGGATGATTTCCCTTACGAACCATGATTCCAGTGAGGGAGAACAGTGAGGTCGTTCTATTTTACCCAGAAGATATATGAATGGTTTTAAATAAAAATAACAACCGAAATGTTAGTTGTGTGTGTGTTCTGTAATATCACATGTTTAACTAGTACAATCAAGAATACTGTAATATCACATGTTTAACTAGCACAATCAAGAATATATTAAAAACTAGTATAAATGTGTCAATGTGTGCGTGTGCAACTTTTAAAAGTCATTCATCTGGCTAAAGAAATGAGACACCTGAAACTCCCTCGTGGTCATTTGGGGAATCCGAAGCATCCAATGGGGATCTGAAAATGACTAACAGTTGTGGCAACCCTTGGAAAAGAAATAATAATATCCAACAACAATTAGTGGGTTTTTTCAACATGTCTATATATGTCTATTCATGATGTTCCATATAATTCTATATTATATGTGTTGTATATGCTTAAAAAAGGGGGGTGCTATAGTAGTGGTACCCTCCGCGATACATTTCTCGACTCCCCACGCCGAGGTCGACACTGGAAAGACTTGGCACCTCCAACGCCGAGCGCCTGGCCTGCGGATGGAGGAATTGGGAGAGGTTTCCCCTGCAAAATACTGATACCATCTGGTTAACATAGCCATGGAAAATGGCCCATTTATAGATTGTTTACCTGGGTTTACCTATTAAAAATGGTGATTTTCCATGGCTATGTTAAATAACCAGAGGGTAAATAGTGAAAAAGTACTATTAGATATTGATCAACTGAGAAAGTAAGATTAAAGAAAATATGGATAACATTAAACAAAAACTTAATGAAGTACTAGTAACCTAGTATATCCTAGTATATATTATAAAGAATTCTTAAAAGGATAATCCCCCTCAAAAGATTCATCAATTTGCTGCAAAAATAGGTACTTCCAAAGTAGGGAACCTTTTCCATGCAGCTTCCGCCGCCGAGTTGAAACGTTTTCATCGGAAAATCCCTCCGGGGATCATCCCAGCGAGCCCCAGCCGCAACGAAACGTCACTTCATTCGAGTCTAGCCGCCGAAAAACCTCATGGGAAGAAACTATAAGACACGTGTAGCAGGAAAAGTCACATAACTCCCTACTGTAACAGAACTGTGATGTGGTCAGGAAACTCAAATCGTAGCTCCTTGGCCCCCCATTGGAAAATATTGGACATATGAATGCCTAAAAAGCTCCGAACCGCTCCATCCCATGACTGGGATCAGGACCCTCAAAATTGGGACAACTGCCATTAGTAGTGCCATTCAAGCCTTCTGTTCTACACTCTTTGGTTTTGGAATGATTCTGGATAGAGACACCAATGGTTTCTATTCAACCAACAGAGGCACCAATGGTTCCTATCCAACAGCCCTGTCGGTCAAGCCAAAAAATGTCTAAAAATGCCAGGTCCCTGAAATACCCTCTGGTTATGACATTCACAGTTCGCCATGGAAAGATCCACCATGTTTAATAGCTAAACCCAGTTGTTCACCATCTATTTCGATTAGGGCCATCGAAATCCCATGGCTATGTTAGTCATAACCGGATGGTATGGCCAGGCTGACATCCGCCTGGGATCTGGTCAGGAAGCCCCTTGCCCCAGCTTGGATGCGGATCGCAGCCAGCCGTGAGGCAATCTCTCGACGCCTAGAGCTATCCAAGGCATAGGTGGGAGAGCCTTTTGAAAAAGGCGAACAAGCAGAAATGTCGGAAATCTATAATACATATCATTAAATGTCATTAAATATCATTAAATATCATTAAATATCATTAAATATCATTAATATGTTCATGTTGGGTATGTTGGATATATGTTCGATGTATCAAAAGCTGTTTAAAAATCATAGATCCATGGCCAGAGCCGACACATCCATATCCATCCAATTCCCCTTGGGTCGACTCCAGGTCCAAGGTGCTCGGACTTGAGATACATCACCATTTGCTGCAACTCCTGCGCGGTCCGAATCTCAATGGCACCCAGGTGGAACTGGTGGAAGCATCCCACGGTAGCCGGGGAGGCTATGAAGATATGTCGAACAGCAGAAAATTCACCACTTTGGGATTTAGTGATGTCCTTGCATCACTAAACTGCCAGTAATTTTCCAAAAATGCTAGTGGAACCTAAAGTTATAGATGATTCTGCTCTGAATTTTCCGTTGCCACATTGACTTAAGGGTAAACCCCCATTTCAACCCAAAGTGTTTGAACACTGCCGCTTCTCCTCATCGCTGCAGTAGGCGTTACTCTTTTCATCACTGACCTCAGTCAGCCCCAGCACCATGTCGTTGGTTGGAGCTGGGGTTCCAGGAATAGGTGATTTAGATTGATTTAGGTGATACACCATGATACACTGGCACTGAAAAATAAACGAAGTGTCACGTTTTTTGTGCTGCAAATGCAAACCTCTTGATCATTTAAAAATCACCCTTTTCAGAGGCTGGTGAATTCATCACCATCAAAAAAGCACTTGCCATCCGGTACTTAAACCTTGCAACGGGAAAAATCCATGCGAATCCGAAGAAATGGACACTTATATATATATATATATATTTACATATATATATATCCTAAAATTGGGAAAGAATCTATAATGGATTATAAATGTCTGAAATTTTCCAAGCCATCGAGTGCCGCGCCAGGCGATTGAACTGCAGGAAGTCGACTCCTTTGGAGCTTGGGATCTTCAGCACTTCGCACATGACCTGGGGACAAGTTCGGCATTTCTGGCCCAAGAAAACAGCTACATCCACATCGTTTTTTTTCAATGGATTGGTTAAAGGATGTGAAAGGGAAAATGGTCGCATGCTTTTCCATAGTGTTTCCCATGTATTCCCCATCCAAATAGCATCAAATAGCTTGTTACATCCAAATACTCACCCCAACATACCCCAACCTCCCAACATCCCAAGCTCCCACCATCTCCCAACCGCCTCGTACTCGGTTTGCCACTCCCCACTGAAGCCGCACATCGAGGCGAAACGTTCCAGCTCCGGCAGGTTCAGCCGTTGGTCGCCGTCGGCATCCAGGGTGTGGAAGAGGAAACCAATGGCGTCACGACGGTCTTGGCTCTCCTGGATCCGCAGAGGCGGGTTGAATGATGATGCACAATATTGCACAAATATATCTCAGCGACTGATTGATGATTGATTTTTCAAGTCCACCCCATGATCTATATATATATATATTAATATATGATGTATCATGTAAATGTAGTGTTGAAACATCCACTGTTTCTAAAGCACGAGAATCAAGACCCGTTCGGATGCCGCCTGAATGGTCTTCCGCACCTTTTCCTGCCTCGAAAACCTGCAGGAATATTCGCTGAGAGCTGAGGGGTGTCAGCTGGCATGTCTTGGGAAGCCAGCATTGGGATCATGAGTCAACTAACTCACAAGCCGAATTCCTCCCAAAAAAGGGGAGAAGGAACATATCACCCAGGCCAAAAAAGGTCTACACATGACTGGGAGTCAACTAATCAAGCAAAATGGATTGGCGTTGTTTCAAGAAGAATTGCACGAAAACGGTTGGTCTGTTACCATTAAATATGGAGCGGCTACCAACCAAACAAGATGGACGGAACAGAACTGGTGGAGTTCAAAATGCTAGCAACGATGGGGATTCCTGGGCACTTTCAGCAGCAACAATGTGGGATGGTTACCATTTGAAATTCACTCATGGCTTTTGCAAGAGGAACATCATCTACAAACGGAGCTTGGTCTCCATCTACTTGGCTGTTTCAGCCAGGAATGGTGATCAAGGTCCCCAAGGGTGACGCGCTTGAAATCTAAACCATGTTTCGAATTCATGTAAGCATTGCACTAAAGATTGAATCGTTGAACATCCTCCCAGCCCTTGCAAAGCAAACAAAATACAATTACAATCAGTTACAATCATATCAATTTATAGATATATTTTGTCTGCGTCCTCAATGATTCGTGTAAATATATATATATACATGTAGAGAGAGAGAGAGAGAATGATATATATATAATCTTTGCATATATTATTACATTATTATATTATATATATAATTATATGCTATTATATGTGTCTGTGTGTGTATTAATGATGGGCACCCCAGATCAAATCCGCAATGGATCCCCCCGTTCGGCACCTTGCTCGACCTCTGCTCCCTCTCTTCGTTGACGACTTCGTGGAGGACCGTCGCCGGCTCTTCCTCTTGACCTAGCGACCCGATGGCTGGTGGCTGGTGGATTCGTGCAGGAACTTGAAAAAAATACGGAAAAAATTAGAGCCATGGCCACATCACTAAGAAATTAATTATACCTAATTATACAATATTATACATAAGTACAACTTAAAACAACCATACTACATTTGTATCTGAAAAAAATGGAACAAATTTTCACCACCATCCTGTGCCCAATTTTCGTCCCGGCCTCGGTGGAAGTCGAGGTCAAACTGTTGCGAGCCGCGGGCAGGAGACTCTTGGCCGATTGCCTCGGGATGAACTCAGCTCCCCCTGGGCCATGGCTGGAAAATGGGATGGAAGCATCATGGAATCACCATGTCATTGGATTGGTTTTCTTGGGAAAATCTTAACCGGAAACCATGGTTTTTACATGTTTTTACCATCAAATTGGTTGGGCTTTCCTGTAATTTTTCCCATCATCCAATTCATTCCAATTCTATGACCATGGAATCATCGAATTCGATGACGGATCTTTCAGCCGGCCGGGTTTTTCCGACAGGAGGGATCGTTCCGCCTCGGGCTTGGAGGATGTTTGATCTGATGCTTTGGCTCAGGCGAAAACTCCGACCAACGGCTGGAGTCATCCCCAAACAATGTTAGTCCATCAGGTTCATATTATCCAATTGGAGATGAACAATTCGACATGTGGGAAATCACCGGCAGCCGAATCCTGTCATAAGACTCCTATGGGTGCTACAATCCTGTACACCTCAAATTGGGCGTACAATGATCCGCAAATATGGAATTCCATGGAATTCCTATGAGCTGCTATGGAATGGGATCGGAAATGCTCAAATGATGTCAACCTCCCATTCATTTTGGAACGCCATGCGCCAGTTCGAGCTACTCCATCAGCCAGGGAATTTCTGAGGTGGCGCAGAAGGTTGGCAAGTCCTTGTGAGGTCATCAGCAAAGGGAGCTGAAGATGCTGAAGATCACACTTTTGGTGGCCCAATCCACCCCAGATCAGATGATCATCCCAGAACTCCTAACTTTGTCGAATTGGCCGATCCGGGAAGATTCAGGTAAAACCCTGCTACTTGACAATTGCAGCGGTGATAACAATGATGGCTTCATATGCTTCATGCAGTTTTTCCCTTGCAGACCCAGCTCCATGAATTCACATCAATTCCAGCTTCGTTTGGCAATATGCCAAGATATTTAAGATGTTAAGGGCCAGTTCCTGCCACAAACCCCAGCTGTTTCGAGGGACAACAAATGGCATGGGTGATCCTGGCCCCCTGGCCATCCCTGGCCCCTGAAGTGGCCTGGTCTGAAAGGAGCTTTTCAAAATCCTGGCCAGGATGGCTTGGGGGGTTGTAGGCACCAAGCCCGGAGGATTGAGCCCCCACCAAAAAGGTCGAACTGTCGAAGTTGACCATCAAAATCAGATAAAATAAGGAGTTGACCATCAACATGAAGCACTCAACCATAAAACGCAGGGGATGATCGACGTTGACCATCACAGGCATGATCCTGGAAGTAAGTAAATGGCTAAGTTGAATTGCAAACCCGTGTCGCTGAGGCAGACTGGGAGACAACCCGGTTACCCTTCGTCCCAGCGTCCTCTAAACAGAAGCCATCAGAGACGTGACAGAGCTTACACAAAGCCTGCCGCTGACGTCGTGGCTAGCCCAAGAACCGAGGATGCACTTCTTACACTAAGACGGGAAATTGACCCATTGGGAAATCCCCATGATCCAGTGGGAAATTGACATTGGGATTGGGATAAGGGCTTACCCTCTGGTAAACTAACATAACTATGGAAAATCACCATTTTTAATGGGAAAACTCACTATAAATTGCCATTTTCAGTAGCCATGTTAAATTACCAAAGGGTACATGGATATGAATCTGGGATTGGGATGTCATCCCCATTTTCAAGAAGTGAATCCTATGCCGGTGACTTACCCGCAGCCACTCCTCGTATTCATCGTCCCACCTCAGGCTGGGCGTCCCAGTGGCAAACTTCACCGACTGACTACGCAATGCTAAACATCCTTGAACATCTACTGCATCGTACATCATCTCTAGACATTATGTACTGACATGTAGATTATTTTTAGATTATTATAATTATATGATTAGATTATATGGTTTTGATCTCACTTTCAAACTAGATAAAACTGGATCTTACTCGAAGAGGAGGGGGAGAAAAAAAAAACACATCTAAGCTACAGTCTCCATCCTCCAGCCGGCTGGGTCCATGGCTCTTCTCTTCCATCCTGAAAACCACAGGCCTTTGCCAAGTGGTACATCTCCGGCCCCCTGAGGCAAGGGGACACTCCACGGATTGGGGAAACCACCCCACCCCGCCCTTCACCCTGTCCGCTTCGCCTTAACATCTTCTTCCCTGCCGGGTCCAGCAATGCAAAGAAATCCGTCACCAAACTCCTGCGTCGCGTCTCCGATGTCTCTTCCTGCAGAGACGGGTCCAATGGTTTCTGTGTTTCCTGAAGCCTCCCAATGCCAACAAGTGAACCGTCCTGGAACCCTGAACAGCAACTGAGATCTCGACTCCAACCGGAAAAAGAATGTTTCAACCCAAAAAACAAAACCAAGTTCCCCAAAACTCCAAGCAGCCACCTCGCTGCCAGCTGACGCACCTTTGTGCCACTTGACATCTAAAGGGCTTCGGTCCGGCCCAGATGCAGGTTCTTCAAGATTCCTAGACTACACCCGGAGGGTAGTAGTCTGGACTACACCCGTTGGGTAGTAGTCAAAGCAAAAGTGGAAGTATTTCCATTTGAGAATTGGATAAATAGGGATGCATGAAATTCTCACACGCACTCCCCCTATGTGATCAGTTCCACTGACCACATATTCAGCTCAAGCCCTCTAAACAAGTCTATCATCTGCAGTGCAGCAAATCGCACATGGATTGAAGGCCCGAAGTGGACCATTGGATCTCGCATCACGACAATGCTCATAATCAACATGAAGTGCATATCCATGTGAGATCGCATACAGCCTATGTTGGGGAACGTCTGACTGTGGGCCACATCTGTGACATCGTGGCGTCAGACAAACTTCCTTGGCATGCCTAAGACCATGGCATTCACGGTCACAGTGGTATCTTCCACCAAATGGCGTGGTGAAAAGGGGTTTTGGTCCTCTTTGGGAACGAGATCCTCTTGATCTCAACATGTTCGCCGGCTCACGCGCCGCTGCGCCGCCATCTGCCGCGCCAGCTGCAGCGCTAGGAATGCCAGCTGCTCCATAACTTCTTGGAGCGCCATCAGCACTGCCAGCAGCTGTGGATGCAGCGCCCGCAGCACGGCCAGCAGCCGTATTTCCATCGCCAGCAGCGTCAGCAGCACAGCCAGCAGCCGTAGATGAAGTGCCCGCAGCGCCAGCAGCACGGCCAGCAGCACTAGATGAAGCGCCCGCAGCCCCAGCAGCACGGCCAGCAGCCGTAGATGAAGCGCCTGCAGCGCCAGCAGCACGGCCAGCAGCCGTAGATGAAGCGCCTGCAGCGCCAGCAGCCGCAGATCCAGCGCCCGCAGCGCCAGCAGCACGGCCAGCAGCCGTAGGTGAAGCGCCCGCAGCGCCAGCAGCCGTAGAAGGCAACCAATTTGGCCTGACAGTTGGATCACGTTGCTGCTGATTTCTTTCATCCTCATCTCTTTCTGGCGCATGCCACAAAAACGCAGGCACGTTCAGCAATGAACCTTTGTATTTGACAACAGTGAGCTTGTCAACTCTGTGCCACATGAAAATGCCCATGACGCATGCTCCAATGATGAAACCGGCAAAAAGGATCACAGCCACAAACATGATGAAATAAAACTGACCGTCTCTCTGCTGCAAAACTGGATTGAGGTCTTGAATGACCAAAGCATTTGAAATATCTTTTTTCTCCTCATTCGATGCTCCTGCAAGCGCCAATTTTGTCACCAAAATGATGATCTTCAACGCTTTCTCACGTGCTTCTTGTGTCATCCCAAAAGTGGTTTCATTCTGTTCTCCGTCTTCTATCTTTTCCAAAACTTTCCAACCTTCCAAAAACATGCCCATGGTTTCTTTGTGCTGGTTGAACTTCTGCACCGATAAAACTTTGGTGCCCAGGTCAGCTGGCATCTCAGCTCCAGGCAAATGCCGGAGCATCCATTCCCCAGACAAAACTCTTGAGCGCAAAATGAAGGCCCTTTTCCGCAAATGGCGTGTCCGCCAAGATCCAGTATCTCCGGCAATGATGGCTAATGCCGCTGAGCTGTCTGTGTAGGAAAATGACCTAGCACAAACATCCAATGCCTCCTCCAAAACGACCTTGACAGCATCTCCCGCCAATGCTCCTTCAAGCACCTCCACAAGTTCGGCCTCGGCCGTCGATGCAGCTTGAATGGGCTGCTTGCCAGCCTTCCAGAGCAACAGCGACGATCCCCAAAGGATCAAATGGCATCCAAATGAGATATCGCTATATGATGCATCCGTGTACACATTGAGCTGCTTCTCGCCCATGTTGTTCTGAAAAATCAAACCTTGGTCCATGGTGGCTGCCAAAGAGTACCACACTGGTTTCACCAACTGCACAACCTGCATAGGTGACTTTGTGATCAATGACGCCAGCTTGGAGACAGTGAAAGCCAAATCAGGCCTGGACCTGGCAGTGATCCAAACCAATTCACCAATGACTCGCTGGGCTTCTTTGACTGCCATTGGAGTCTTCTCCTCACCTTCAATGACCTCGGGCTCCTTCACCAAAGGAATCTTTCTAGTCGGCCACGTAGTGGGATCTGCTCCAAGATTTCTTTTCAGCAAGTCCTTGATGTAGTTTGTCTGCGTCATCAACCAGGCTCCATCTTCTCTTCTCCATAGCTCCGCGCCCAAAAATCTCACCTCCTTCTGCATGTTGATGGTCTCTGGCTCCGATGTCTCCCATTTCGCCTGCACCCCTTGAATGACTGCAGCGATGATGAGGGAAAACCAAGGACCAGAAGATCATCCACATAGACCAAAAGTAGTCCCACAAACTCTTCCTCATTCGTCTGCAAGTTGGGACCTGGTTGCTTCAGCATCATTCTCCACATGTTTGGCTCCGTGATCATTTGCTGCAAGGTCAAAATGCCACCCTCGCATGGTAACTCCATCTTTGCAATCTCCTGATCACGGTAGTCTGACCACAATTTGGGTGACTCCTTGTAGCCGTAGAGGGCCATGATGACCTCGTAGAATTCGTCTGGCTTGGCCAATCCAGCCAAAATGAGAAGAGCAGGAGGGCGGATGATGGCTCTTCTAGGCTCCATCTTCTTCCCATTCTCATCCTTTGACCCGGACAAAACCATTGGAGCATTTAAAAATGCTGTCCTCACATCCATGACGCTCCCTTCAAAACCAAATTGTGATGCCACCGTCAATGCAGCTCGAAGTGCCACTGCCGATGCTCCGCCTGCAAAGAGATCTTGCCCTTCTTCTCTTTCTGAGAAGTTCCCACAATCGTGTCTTTTTCTTGCCACCCTTGTTGATCTGATCTGGCTTGACTGTGAAGACCAGCTTGCTAGGGATAAGTTCTGCTCGATCTTCGTCAAGCAGCTTCTTCACCTCAGCTTCTGTGATCTTTCTCAGCGCCCCTTTCGTCTCAAACAAGGAGGTCAGCTCTTTCTCGATGGATGGCCTCCAAACCTCAATGGAACGGCGAACTTCAGCTTGTGACACAATGCGTGTCTGCAAAACTTCTTCTCCTTTCTCAGGTCCAATCAACTCTTTGACCATGGTGATGGAATCCAGCACCATGCCAGCAACTTTCTCATCATCTTCCATGGCCTCAACCATCTCCTCCTCTATCAAACGTTGGACCCTTTGTTTCTTGGCCCATGCATCCTTTTCTTCCTCCTCAAAACTTGGTGATCTGCCATCTCCTTCTTGGTTCTCAAGTTCATCTGCTTCCGCGGCGTCCTCAACCTCCAGCATGTATATGGACGCTTTGTGTCTGATTCTTCTCCTCTCTTCGATTGGGTTCAAGGCATCTTCAACTCCAATCCAATCCTCCAACTTTGGTGGTTCACTCAAGCCCTGCATGACCATCTTCGTCAGCGCCTGAGTTCCATCTGCCCTTTCAATCCAATGCCCATGATGAACACAAGAAGGACATAGGTAAGTGACCTTCTCCTGTGTTGGTTCCAGTTCTCGTGATCTCCAAAACCTCTTTCTGACCAAAACTTGCGCCAAAAAAGGCGGTGTCTTTTTCTCCTTGTTAACCTGCTTCTGTCGCAACTTCTCATTGATGAAGCGAGCTGCAATTGGCCAGCGATCAAAAGGTGCTTCAGCTCCGTGAAGTGTCCGCCTGATGGCTGCCTTGATGTGCTGGACAATCGCTTCACAACGTCCATTCATTTGGGGCTGATCCCCAGGCGTAAACGTCTGAAGGATGGTGCGTGACAGGCACCATTTTTTCAAAATCCTCGATCTGAACTCAGCTCCTCTGTCGCTATGCAGCTGTGTCACTCGATACCCGTCTGCTCTCAGACGCATGTACATGTTGATGATCGCCCTGGACACATCCTCTTGGCTCCTTGATGCCAAAGGCTCGCAAAGCTTGGTGACCTCAATCCTCACCGGCTTTCTTTCTTCAAGCTCCTCTGATGTGTCCTCCTTTGGGCCTTCTTCTGGGTTTTCAACCTGATCTGCAATCTGCTGTAGCTCCTCCTCTGCTTCTGGATCCTCAATCTCCGGCGCATCTGGGGGAACTTCAGGTATCTCCTCAACCTCCTCCTCTCCATCTTGGTTCCTGGCTGTCCAAGTGAAGCTGGCTACCAGGAGATACTTCGCCTTCTTCTTCTGCAAATCAGGTGCTTCTTTGAAAGGTCCTGAGATGTCCACACTAAGGACACCCGCCTTTGGTGGCAATTTCTGCCGCCGATGATGAGCATCACGCGCACAGGCCTCTTGGCACACTCTGCAATCTCTTCTAAAAGGAGTATGGCCTGCTGCAATGTGCTCCTGCCATGAAACTGCCCGTAACTTGACCTCTTCGCCCATGGTGCAGGTTTGGAGAGCAACAGCAATGGACCTCATCATCAAGGGTGGCCACCGTGACAATCTCCTGGACGATTCGCAGATCTCTGCCTTGGTCATTCCAGAGACATCACGTGGTTGCCCTTTCTTTCCTTGAAGTGGTACTTGAAGTGGCAGATTTCCTCCTATAGTCGTTGGCTTTGTAGCTATGGCCCCAAACTCTGACTGGTCAAAACGCTGGGTCTGCAGCTCATAGATCTCGGCCAAGCTCTTCCATTGAGGTGTTCTCCAAAGCGACACCACTTCAGGCTTGTGCTCAGGTGAGGCAGGCTGCTCCAGGATCAAAGTGGTGGGTGTCTCTAGCCCAGCTGCTCTGCGCACCGTCTCTGACACAATGTAGAGAACCAAAAACCGCATGAGCAACGTGTCATCCAAGGTGACCTGCTCTTTCTCAAAGTTCGAAAGCCCTTCTATGCCAAACTCCCCTCCATTCCAACTTCTCAGGGGCCTCGGCATGGCTTCCCCCGGAACTTCAAGATGTCTGAGAACCGATCTGGTCCTGCATGGTGGCCCGGCTATCCAACCCTTCACCAATCCATCCAAAGCTGCCCTCAACAAGAGCGGGTAGGCCTCACCTTCAGGTGAAAGATCTGCTTCAGGCTTTCCATGGGTGATGTCAAACTCATACATCAATCGACGATCACCTCCAATCTCATGAAAAGCCCTTCCCAATGTGTAGCCTTCATTCTTTCCCGAAAAGGCGTGAATCATCATACCCTTCGCCCTCCAAAGTTTCCTTCTTCTTCTGTTTCCCAACGGTAGGATGTCCGTTGCAGGCTTCTCCACCAAGCTTCTCTTTACCTCCTCAGGGATTCCTTGAAGAGCTGGGTGTTCATCAACCAACCTTCTCAACCATGCCTCTTCTGAGTCCTCCCCCGTTTTCAAACTTTTCACAACCTTCACGGCCTTGGCCTCAATCTCCTCGATGAGCTTCATGGCCGTGGACTGTGATACCATTGGACATCCAGCTTCAACCACCACCTCCAACTTTGCCAAGCACTGGGTGCACCACCTGAAGACCTTCTGGCTTCCATGAGATTTCACATCCAAGGACTGCAGTCAGCAATCCCATGGGCACTATGGGCTCCGTGCCTTCTTCGCCCACAATGACTCCCGTTGGAGTGAGTGCCATATAGATCTCCTTGTCACCTGCCAGCGTCACCTTGACCTTTGGTAGATGGTGAAGACGTTCTCCCTTTCTTTTGGCTCGCAAAGGGTGTGTTGCCCCTGAGTCCAGTAAGCCCTTGTTCACCATTGGGCACAACTTGGAGATGCGAAAGGGTCGCATAGAAGCCTTCTTGAGCTCATCCAGCTGCTTCTGCAGGCCCAAGATCCTTTCTTGTGCGTCCTCCCCTTTCTGTCTCTTTTCTTTGATAGTTTCTTCTCCTCCATTACCCGTGGCCTCAGACTGCTCCTCGGACTTTTCAGGAGATGTTGTAGCGGACTTCACATCCTTCTCTGGGGTCTTGGAACCAAACTTTGCTGCCTTCGGCTTGGACTCCTCTGTGGTCGGACAGGCTGTGGCCATATGGTCCTTTCCTCCACATGTCCAACACCTTCTTTCTCCATCCAACTGGTGTCCGAAAGGACATCCTCTACCTCTTCGGCAACCTGAGTCTGTGAGGTAAAACCTACATGGTTTCCTCCTCCCTTCAAACTCCTCTTGAGGCTTCCCCTTCGGCCTGGTCCTTTCTTCAGGCTTGCTTCCCGAGGCTTCCTCAAACTTCTTCACCTTTGGCTGGCTCTCTGCCATCACTTCCTTCCTTTTTGCCTGCTGTCCCATCTGCTCCAGCTCTGCAAGAAGGTGTTCGCTGTACTGGGTCACTGTCTCCAAGGTTGGAACTGTCTACACCAACAATGAGCTCTTGACCAACGACAAGCGGAAGTTGAGATCTGGGTAACTGGAAACAATTTTCCTCACCAAACGTCCCAATCCCTTCATCAAAATTGAACTGTCTGGAATTGAAACTCCAACTTCAAGGGCCCGGCGCTTCCATCTCATCCAACGTCTCAGCTGTTGGATGGCTGAACCCACGGTTGCAGCTTCCATAGGTGCTTCCAGCGCCGTCAAAATAGCGCTTCTCTCTGTCAGCCCTCCAGGTTGAAACTGCAGCATCGCACGAGACAAAATGCCCAAAGCTGTGATGGACTTCGCCGCAATCACCTCCTCTTTCATCGTCTGCGGCAACGCATTCAAGAGCAAGGACGAAGCCCTTCTTTCCAGCCGGGACCACTTCTTCTGCTGCAACTCTGGTGTAGGCCTTGGTGTGCTCGTCAACCTCTCAATTGGCGATAGCTTCATGTGGTGATCATACCAAGTCCTCGCTGTTGAGAGGGTCAAGTCCCACCACATCTCACTCGTTGAGCTCAAGTCTGCCATATGAGGATGCAGACAAATCACCCAATCACCAAAATCGATGGGCGCCGTCTCCGGATTCCATTCAGCAAGTTTTGGGAGATCCGCCACATAGCGCACCACTTCAATCTCATCACCTTTTCCTTCCTCCTTGGAGATCGCAATCTGTTTCTGAAGCTCCTGCATGCCCTCCATCAACTTGAGCATGATCCTCATGGACTGCTTGTCAACGCTCTCCTTTGGCCTGCTTGCTCTTTGCGGCTCCTCAGAAGACGAATCGCTCTCTGACTGTTCTTGCCGGGCTTCTGCCCCATCCTCCTGAGAAGATCTGTCTTGCCGGGCCTCTGCCCCTTCCTCCTTAGAAGGTGTTCCTTGCCGGGCACCTGCCCCTTCCTCCTTGGAAGGTCTTTCTTGCCGGGACTCTGCCCCTTCCTCCTTTTTCAACATGTTGGCTGCTTTGTCATCTGGTGTGGTAAACCTCGACGATCCCTTCTTTTCCAAGGCTTCCAACAACTCTTGACGCTCTTGACGAAGTCTTTGGTTTTCATGCTGTGCCGCACGCAACTGAACCCCTAGATGTTCTATGCCATGCTCAACTTGCATTCTCCACATGTAATCCCTTTGCCTCGCCTCATGTTCACCTTGCTGAGATCCTACTGATTGAAGCAACCCTGTGAACCAACCTGGAACTGCTTGTCGCTCAGCTCCCCCGTGTCCATGTTCTCCAACCGCAGGACCATTCCATGAAGCCGCAGGCGATGCAAAAGGCATCTGGTGGATCTCATGAAGTTTCACCGTCTGCTCTGGTGAAAAAAGTGGCAACATACTTTGGACCTGTCCCTCTGGTGTCACAAAGGAATGGGGACCTAGTGAAACTGGCTGTCCACTAGGTGTTGCCATCTCTTGACGCTTCTCTGATTCTATTTCTTTTGGGGTTCCTTTTTGGCCTCTGACTGAACCCTCCTTTGACTTCTGACCCTGGCTAACTGGTTCTGTGGCTGCCCTTGGTGACCTAGAGCCCTTTGCAGCGTCTGACCCTCGCCCTTTCTCCAACCCATCCGGTGTCCTCAAGGCCAAGGCTTGAGAAGCTGGTACAAGTTCTTGTCCAACCAGTTCCAGGCCTCTCTCAGCTGCATCTCCTCTCGCCCCAAGCGCCTGTGCTGCATCGCCTTCAGCGCCCGCAGCCGCCATCTGCCGATCACCAGCTGCCGCCGCTTGCACCGCGCCAGCCGCTGCCATCTGCTCAGCCAGCTGCCATCTGCTCAGCGCCAGCTGCCGCCATCTGCTCAGCGCCAGCTGCCATCATCTGCTCAGCGCCAGATCCATCGACAGCGCCGCCATCCGGTCTACGTCTACGCATCATGTCAGAAGTCTTTGGGGGTTTACACAAGCTCCTTGGGCTCATAACCTGTGTTTCCTGAAGCCTCCCAATGCCAACAAGTGAACCGTCCTGGAACCCTGAACAGCAACTGAGATCTCGACTCCAACCGGAAAAAGAATGTTTCAACCCAAAAAACAAAACCAAGTTTCCCCAAAACTCCAAGCAGCCACCTCGCTGCCAGCTGACGCACCTTTGTGCCACTTGACATCTAAAGGGCTTCGGTCCGGCCCAGATGCAGGTTCTTCAAGATTCCTAGACTACACCCGGAGGGTAGTAGTCTGGACTACACCCGTTGGGTAGTAGTCAAAGCAAAAGTGGAAGTATTTCCATTTGAGAATTGGATAAATAGGGATGCATGAAATTCTGACACGCAGTTTCCATTGATAATCCCTTCCCCCTAATACTAAACAGCCCCTAAACGAAACCATGGTTTAGTAGGGAATTTCCACATAATTGTGACCATTTATGGGGTGTTTAATATTAGGGTGATGGGATTATTGATGATTTCAAGCTCCCCCCACCTCGTCGCTTGTGTCCGTGCTGTCTGTGCTGTCCGCAGCCGAGCCGTCCCCGTAGGGCACCTGGGAAAATCCACCAGTTTTCATAGGGAAATAATGGTACATCAGCGATCTAAATATGGTTTTAATGGATGTTAATGATGTGTGTTCCATAGCTATATATAGCTATGCTAGCTTGCTGGAGGGTCTGGAAAAAAAAAACACCAAGCGATTTTGAGTGGCGTTTGAAACTCTCCCCACCTAGTTCATCTCTGCACTTTGCTCCCCAAGACAGGCTGGTGACATAACAATCCCGCTGCCAGCCCAAGAATGACAGGATGGGAATCTAGAGTGCGTATATCCAACGGAACACATTGGCACCCAATTTTGTTCAAAAAAAAATCACCCTACGCTTTGGGAGGGAGGTGGGGGTCCCCTGGACTTCTTTTGGGATTGCTGGTCTTAAATGTGTTTAATCTCTCTTAATTATCCACTATACGCCCATAAAAAAATATAAGCACCTCATGGTGAAAGGTGACAAAACGCTGATGAGTTCTTGCCATCAACTGGGAACATCCCCCCAATTTATGGATCTTTAATGATCTTTATGGGAGTTTCCGGAGTTTCCCAAGGACCAACCCTGCCTCCGCGGCAGACAGATTGCTCGCTAGGACCTACTGGCTGATTGAATGCGCGAGCGGCGCAAGTGAGCTGAGATTGTGGGGTGCCCCCAGCTCAAACAATCAGGAAGTAAAAAGGTTGCGGATGGTTGTGTATATATGGATGGTTGTATGTGTATATATATATATAATTGTGCGTGTAATATGAGATCTATGGAGTACTATTTACATTGCTATGGAGTACTATTTAGATTATTCCAATGCTTAAAATCTGAAACCCTTTGCTAATCATTCGAATCACAGCGTGGTTCACGGTCACCTGCACGCGCAGGCCACCAGAGAGTCGTACTTGGTACCTGGGCCAGTGCGATTTTGGGGCCCTGACCGCCGGTAATGGAAAGAGAACGGAACCCCGTTAAAGCTCACATGATTGACATGGAAAACCATGGAAACCACCAAAACAAAACTCTCTGAACATGTTTGTGGGGATATATCAAGTGAACTATGATGCGTAGACTCTATACGCAAAGTATGATAGATATGAGAAGCAGGCCTGATCATGACGTGAAGGGGAACCAACCTCAATGGCCCAAAAACACCCAAAAACATCCAAAAACTATATGTAAATTGGACTCATTCTCCAGATCGCAGAGATTTGTTGGAAAACATGTTTTCAGCGGACCAGGCATCCAGGGGGTCCAATGGCCAAGTGCGGTGTGTGTTTTTGTTGGTTCAGTCACCCCACTTATTTCCCCAACTTTCAATACCAGCCCCAACTTCTTGGCTGAAACCAGGGTAAACTTGTTCTTGGTGTTCAGCTCATCCTCATACTCATCATCATCATCATCATCATCATCATCATCATCATCGTGCCAATCTTGGATACCCTGCAAAAATCAAGTTCTTAGTGGTTAGTAGATAGTCCCATGGATGCCAAAAGGCTAGAGGATTAAAGTACCCATCTAAGATTGACCTAGATGATCCTCATCAGTCCTTCCTCCCTGTTCGCTAAGACATGCTTTTCACCCTGACTGAGTCCAGCAACGTCTCGCCGGAAGCCTGCTCCACGCGGCCCCTGGAGGGCGCGGATCTAACAAACAGATGATCAAAAACCATCAATTGGGATGTATCGAAACCAGTTATGTGTATATACATGTGTATACATGTGTATACCCATATTTGGAAGGATGAACATGATGAACATCCATTCGCCAGCTATGGATGAACAAAAGGCCACACATAAAAACTCATGGTCACATCATAAACCCCAAAGTTGAAATCGGAGGGCTCATAGTCATAGTCGCCCTCAAAGCTCCCCCCCAAAAAAAAAAACACATGCCCCAAATTCATGAAGTACCCAGGAGGGTAAGCCCACCAGGCTACTGCCTCTGCACCACCGCTACCCCGTCGGCTCCTGCGTCCATTGAATCCTTGACATGCAGGTAGACCCTGCACCACCACAGCATCACCAACTGCTGGCATGGCATGGTGGAACCTGGGTTTCATGGCCAGCATGGGTGGCTGGGTGCCTTCCACATATGGGTCAAGCATGTGCTTGAAACATGCTAAAATCACCTTCTGATCCTTCTGATCCTTCTGTGTTGATCTGAAACCATCAGAAATTGTACCCCAGTGGCCAGGAATACAGCTCAATTTTGGGTGTGCATTGTTGTGGCAGTGAGCTTTAGATGATTTGAGCCCCGTGTTCAGCCCTCTGATCCGACCGCGGTCGCCGAGCAACGGGAATCAGCAACTGACAAGTTCAGCCATCCGCAGTCCGGGAGAAACTTTGCTCCGTCCATGCGGTCGCTGTGGCTGTCCAGTGGGGGCTCTCACATGTAGGTTTACGTTGATGCTGTGGGCAAACGCCCACAACCTGGACTATCACTTGTCACCTTGGAACCGGCATGCTTTTTGTGGGGATAGGCTGGAACTTTTCATGAGACACCGAATCACCTGATTTTTTTTGAGATGCCAATGGCATACCCTTGCACCAATCACCCTTTTGTACCTTCCTTTACCTCTGTAAACCGAATGGGGTTCTTGTGGATCCATGATAGCCAGCTGTGGCCACATGTAGGTCATCCACATCTCTGAGCCAATGGGATCCAAGACGATCTGCCGGTCCAATCTAAACATCACCCTTCATCTTCCGTGCATCTAAGTAGATCTAGAATCTGGATACTATTTAGCAACGAATATGTAATGAATATGTTAGATTCGAGACCAAATGATCTAAGAAGCTGTGAGGAAGGAAAATGTTTCCAGCACGCATGATGCTGTTGTTGAATTCCATCCGGGGCTGTCTCATGCCGACAAGTTGCAAACGTTTGCACGTACATATGATGTCGAATTGAACGAGGATTGCCGTACGATGGACAATTACTGTCTGATCTCTCTGGCTTCATCCGGTCGTCATTCCCAAATCATACTAACAATTCGAAACTTGGCTCACCATCTTTGCAGCATCAAACTAAGTTTTGGTATTGTCCACGTGGGTGCACAGGGTTCAAATTAATATTAATTTAATCATAACAACAACAATAACAATAATAGCAATGATAATAACAGTAATCATCATCATGCCGCTTGCAAAAGTAGAACCGGTCTTCTGCTGCACACTTTTTCTCACCACCAGCTGTCGCTGCTGCCTTACAGTAACACCTCTATTGCCCAACATTTGCCCGCGGCTGGCGCGGCATGCGCAGCGGGGTACGACCTGCCAGAGCTTCGCAGTTGGGATTGGAACAACGGGGTCCTTTGGGGAAAATGGGCGGGTTTGGTCAACCAAAGATCTAAAGGATATAGGTCAGCTCAAGACCTTTTCGGAAGCCACGGCTGGACATGATTTGACAAAACCATGACCATCCAATGGGCCAAGTTTTCGATCAGTTGGGGCTGAAGCAAGTTGCCAGTGTCTTCTTCGCGGACCTCCAGTTTTCTTGATTTAAGCGTCTAAACATCTGTGGGATTCTCCATCACAAATGGTGACCATCCTCTTGTCCTGGATCAGCCAACCCCCTTATCATCGAATCCAATAAGATCACCATCTTATCTAAGATCCTGGTGGGGACCATCCCTATCCGCAGGCTCCGCAGGGACTCCGCAGGGACTCCCCAGGCACCTCATCTTCTCCGGCGCTTGGAGCGGCTCTTTTTCCTTCGCTTCTTGCGGCTCTCGGAGCTCGAGGACGAACTGCTGCTGGACCGGCGCCGGCGCGAGCCTCGGAAGCGAAAAAGGATCGATGCCTTAAAAACATGCCAGCCATAAAAATGGTGAATTGGGAATGGTGGACGGAATTGGATTTACCACATAGATAATATATATCTACTATACTGGACTATACTGCGAATATATATATATATATATGCATAGACAGAGAGAGAGAGAGAGAATAGGAGAAACAGAGACAAAAAGATCTATTCAATTAAAATCATCATGCCAAAGAGGTTCTAATACTTGCAGGACTTCCATCTCTGAAAGTACACATAGAACTCACTTTCCTGTACTGCTTGATGATTGCCTTCCATCTCTCGACAAAAGATCTCCCTTTGACCAATCATTTGACAAGTAGGAACCTCACTAATCACCATAACTACAGATAATTGCATATAATTACATGTAATTACATGTGTATAATATATATATAATGGCAATATCCATATTCTTAGAAAATCATATAGTCATAGAATATCACTTCTCACCTCGGTTCAACTAGTTACCATAATTTAGCGTCTCGAAGGTCAGTAACTCAGCAACTGCAGTTCCGAGGCACGAGATTTCGCCTTCTTTCCGCCTCTGTCCTGGCAGATGGCACAGAAGGCTGTCCAAAAATGGGTTATACCATGGTTATACCATGGTTATACCATGGTTATACCATGGTTATGCCATGGTTATACCATGGTTATACCATGGTTATGCCATGGTTATGCCATTATACCATACTATTACCCCAAAATAACAATTTTTTCGTAGGGAACAATGGCGACAAACATGAAATTCGATCATGATTGACCGGTTGGAAATGGCCATGTTTGGATTCAATCTTCCAACACTTAAAATTTCGCTCCTCCAATAACCAACAAACGGATTTGCACAATAATTTGACATATATGATAGTGTATGAGATATGTTGCCCCAATTCTACTGGTTCATCCTATTCGCCCAAAAAAAAACTGCCATCAATTGGTGTAGAGTCTATTACAGTCTACAGACAAACTCAAATAACCATGTTATACCATGGTTATACCATTGTTATGCCATGGTTATCCCATTGTTATGCCATGGTTGTGCCAGGGTTATACCATTATACCAAATAACATCATCACCGAACTCAGAAAAAATACGGTCCTTGCTCTCTTTTTCCTTTGCCTTCTCCGCCTCGCTGGACGATCGTTTCCTCAGATTTTCCGGAGCGCTAAGCGCGTCCATGCTGCGGCACCCATTGCTGTCATATGATGGCTACTCACTGGGCATCTCTGGGCAACGTTTGGGGAGAAAATCATGCCCAAGTACACCCTCAAAAATCTCAAAATGGAAGATCTTAGGACTCTACCAATTTCATGTGTCCATGATGTCCATGGTTCATGTTCATTTTTTTGGGCAGGGTAGATCTCCAAAAGAACTTCACGGGTTTTTTTGTCACCCAAAAACAAGCTGAGCATGGCTGATCATCTCGTCAACAATCATCTGGTTCTTCATGATGGTCGGGAAACCCAACTCTTCGCCCTTTGGCTCTCCCCATAACTCATATGACTCATAAGGAATATGAATGAACATGATATATGGATACAACTACAACCATAGCTCCCTACAAGTAGCTCCCTACAAGTAGCTCCCAAATCGCGGATTCTGAGTCTAGCAGTCGAACCCCCAATTTTGTTCCAGGCCCAGATTCTTCACCTTCCCCTCCTCTGAGGACTTCTGGTTGGAACTGGTGGACGTTCCCACTACTTCACCAGGAGCCGCACCCACCTCACGTTTGATGCTCCTATGAACCCCAAGAATCCTCCAGTTTACAGTTCTTGGTTATCTATATACATAATCCTTGGTACACTGAACGTTCAAAGGTTCATAGTTACTTAATATTGCTTAATAATTCACATCCGAAAGGCACTCTTTAAAAGAAAAAACGGGCGGGAGACGGGAGACATCCAGTTTTCGAGTTTTCGACATCGCAAAAATTCTGCTGGCGCCTTGTTGATGTTGATCGCCTCGGGTCGGTTTTTCTTTTGGTCAAAGCCCAAGTCGAAGCTGACCATGTCTCCCACGGCCATTTCCTTCACGTTCACCAGGGAGGCACCCTGAAATGCCACCTGTGCCAGCGGAGAGCCGTTTCAAAATAGTGTGTAGTATGTGTAGAACTAATGACAAGTCCAAGAAGATCTATAAGTAGTTACTAGTTATCATCCAATCTTCTTAAAATGTAGGCAGTTCCCTACTTCAAACATCTTCGAACCATGCTGCACAAACATGCCGCAGCACCGCAGCCTCCCCGTGGACTTGCGAGCGCAAAATGCCGAAGCCCCTGATGCTGCTCCAGTGGATCACAATGGCCATCTTGTCATCCTCAAGACTCCATGATCCGCGATCCCGATCGATCACTTGGCCGGTCTATGGCCCATGGGAAAGTCCCAATTTTCAGGGATGGTAAGGTCACCCTTTAACCAAATGTGGCCTTAACTCTGGGGGATTGTCAGTTTCCCTAAGCCTTTGAAAACGTATTGTTCAATATTGTTCAAACATACCTGACAATAAAATGCAAGGTTTTTCGTAACATGTGTGACCGAGCCCGATATCCTGACTGCTGTGTAAAAATCATGTTTGATAGTCAGATGGTATCAATAATTCAAACATGCATATCCTCAACTAATTAGATGGCTACAGTAATTAATGATTTGTGGTGCTGAATGAAGGATTAGCGAATATTATAGCTGGATGGTTGATTGGTTTACTGTAGTTTATAACCTTTGATTGATGATTAATCCTCATTGATTATTAATCATTGTTGATGGTTCATCATTTATTCTGATCAAATCGGTTAATCACCTGTTTATCAATCATGATTGATGGTTAATCAATGTTAATCATGATTGATGATCATTTATCTATTATGATCAAATAAAGATGATCAAGTCTTATATGATGATCATCAATAATGATTAATTATTATTACCCTCTGGTAATTTAACGTAGCTATTGAAAATGACCATTTATAGTGAGTTTCCCCATTAAAAATGGTGATTTTCCATAGTTTTTTGTATGTTTACCAGAGGTATTCATTCCCAAGTTTCCGCCTTCTCTTCCTCCTCCTTCTCCTCCGGCTCCGGTGGCGCCGCTTCCTCCGGTGGCGGTGAAGGCTCTGGAGGCGCCACTTCCGCCGGCGCCGCCGGCGCCGCCGGCACGGCCGGGGCGTCGGCGGCGGGGTCGCTGACGCCCTTGCGCTCCAGAGACATGGTGATCTCTTCCTGGGGGAGCTGAGATCACGGGCTTCAACGTGGTTCAACAAGTGCAAAAATCACCATCTTAAGTGGTATGTATACATGTTTTTTTTCCATATATATATACATAATTTTATGTATGTGTGTGAAAATGATGTGTACAATAATATGTCTTGCCTATATCCTACCCATAGATACATCTATCTATCATCACCTATCCATATCAATATAATATATATATACTATATTTTGTATATCTATATCTGTACCTATGTCTCCAGGACTATACGCTTGAGGTGAATGTGCAAACTATACTTGTACAAACTTGTACAAACTTGTACAAACTTGTACATGTAGCTGATGGATTTCGCGTCAACACAATGGCTCGTTGATTCCTTGGTCAAGGATTTTCATTGCGGCTTGCTACAGCCAGATGTGTTTCAGCAGTGGCCACCAGGACTCCAGCAGCCCGGGCTGAAACTGGAAAACCCAAGTCTCTTGAATTTTGCGTCAAATATGGGCACCCAATACACGGCCAATCTTAGATACCCTGCCAGATTTTTTTTTAAAAAAAAGTTGGCTTGATTTGGCTTGTATACTTAAGGTGCTCAAGTACCCATGCAAGGTTTCCCCAGAGAATGTTAACTCAAACCAGCTGGCAAAACCCCACGGGATCCCAATGGGTCATGTTCATTCACCCCTTACCATTCTCATCAACATACTGCACACACCAGTTGTACGTGAGTTATTCCCCATCCTTCATCCTTCTCAAAATTGGGGTATCCCATGTACAGCTATTGGTTGCCCGATTGTTTGGAAAGGAATAACTTGGAAAGTCAGACTAAGTTGGATGATCACTTGGGGTGAAACCCAAGCTATCAATAAAGAAAAAATGTCAAACCCGGTCGACCTAAACGCAGTTATATCAATAATATATACAATATTATCATATTAAACCTCTGGTTATCTAACGTAGCTAAGGAAATCACCATGTTAGATAGGTGAACCATCATAAATCATCTACAGATCATCTACAGGTGGGTCATGTTCATCCATTTTCCATAGCTACGTTGAATAGCCAGAGGGTACGAGTAACATTTAACTAATCATATCAATCTTAACCACATCGAAGTAATCAGCATTCAATTAAATTAAAATAGTTTTAAATGTTAACCAATCATCTATTAACATATCCATCTTTAGTTAACACTCACATATATATATATATATAGTTATTCAATTTGTATACATACACATATGCACCATACAGGTGATGACGTCTTGCGGCACATATCCACCCAAGCATCAGCTGCTGCGGTGGCGGCCTTCAGGCGCTTGGCTTTCTCCTCTTCGCCGCCCAAGGCCTGGAGTTTCTGAAGGGTCTCCTGCGGCTGACCTGGTGGACCTGATGGTGTTTTTGGCGGATTTGACCATGAAAAATCGGGAGTTTCATGGAACTGTCGTGTTTGAAAATGGGTTTGGATCTGATGGGTTTCAGCGGAACTTTCGATGTCATGGGATATTTTTTCATGGGATTCAGTGCGTTAATGGTAGCCTCTGGTAATCAAACCCTTTGTGGCTGAGGAATCGCCTAGAAAATGGTGGTTTCTAAGCTGAGAAGATCCTCACTGGGGGGTTATTATCCCTTGCCACGGTTGATTGCCGGAGGGTAAATCCAATTATATAATGTTTGTACCCTGCTTAATGTACTGAAATGTGGCAAACCCAATGCCATAAACCGACCATTTGGGGATGATAGTTACAACGCATCTATGGTGATATTAGGGGTGATTTATTGTTGGGTTTAATTATCCCTTTCTCCAATGACAAATGGCAGTACCCTCTGGTAAACTAACATAACTATGGAAAATCACCATTTCTAATGGGAAAACTCACTATTTCTATGGCCATTTTCAATAGCTATGTTAGTTTACCGGAGCGTAACCCCAAAGAAAATCAAGAAACGTAGTTGATGATTATTGTTCTACGCTGGGACGTTTGTCCACCTGAAGTCAGGTAAACATCTATCACATCGATGGAGATTGGAGGGGGGATGTTATGTGGCTTTCGATGAAAATGATGGTAAAAGCCATTTATCCATTGTATGGTTGATCATGCGTTTCCCATGATTTAATTTATCGTATCACATTATTTCACATTGGGTTAAATATCCCAATAAGACTAGGATACACTAGTAACGTATAAGTATAACATATTATTATCCCAATATTCCCATGATATCCCTTTAAGTTCTGATTCGTTTACTCTCCATGTAAGTTGGGTGCCCTGAAAAAATCTCGGCTCCTGCATCCTGGGATCCATGCGATCAGTCTTGGGCGGGGGCCCCGGCCAGGAGAGCTTCGGCTCCTTTTGGAAACCCCATCGAAGATTGCCACCAAACGGAGGGGTATCCCTAGAAATCCAAATCGGCAAATTGATGCAAATTGGAAAACATACCTGGGACCATACCTTTGGGTAAACCACGCCCCAATCATATGTTTTCTTGGTAAATGTCTGTCCTTACGATCAACTCACATCATCCCGCATTTCTATGCATTTCTCCTATCATTGTCCCACATCTATCAATTTTCCCACCATTTCCCAGTGATCATCCTATTACAGATAGACGCCTCCCCCGCTCAATCAATTTTTAATCCCTGTTTTGGGTGCTTAAATCTTGATTCTTGTTGTTTCAGTCTTATCGTCCTTACTTAAATCAAACGAAATCCTCATATTTTCTCTGTTTCAATTGATGAAAACAACGCAAATCCGCCATTTTATTTGGTTTCACCTTCATTTTTGGATTTTTGTGTCCTTCCCCTGACCTCCCCGAGGTCCTTCTCCGGGCTGGCCACCTTCGGCTCCTCCGCCGTGCTGTCGCTCTCAACCTCCGCCGCCTCGGCGGCTTCGGCCGAGGGCACGACGGCCGCGACGGGGGCCTTCGCCTCAAGGCTGGAGGCGCCGGAGGGGAACATGTCGTGATGATCAGAAACAACAACAACAACAACAACAAGAACAAGGATGACAAGGACGACAAGGATGACAAGGATGACAAGGATGACAAGGATGACAAGGATGACAAGGATGACAAGGATGACAAGGACAAGGACAAGGACCAGGAGGAGGAGGAGGAGGAGGATGAGGATGATATATATATATATATATACACAACAAGAATCAGTAATGTTATCATTATTACTGTGATGATATATATATATATGTAAATATATGTATAAAAGTGATATCGAATGATGACAATGATGTTAGTTAATAGTGATGATAGTATCTGTTAATAATAGTGGTTATATTATGTTATATTATCTGCTAATAATGGTGATATAAAAATAGTAATGGCAATAATTGATAGGAATGATAGTATCTAATAATAGTGATTATATTGATTGAGATTTAAACAAAAACAAGAATGATAAGATTAGTATTCTGACAATAGTGTGTAATATCTGATCATGATAATAGCATTAGTAATAGAAAGAATACAGTAATAACAATAATCATAATAGCAATAATCTAGTCATAACTGGTCATAAGAACAATAGGGATCAGTATTACCACTCACAACAATTATATGACAAGATTAGATAATATAATCGTCACTTATTATCAGATATTACTGCCGCTAATGATTAATAGCAAAGAGAATGATAATAGTAATACCTTATGATAAGTGATCATTTTATATAATATCTAACAGTGATAGTGACAATAGTGATAGTGGATAATAATATTGATTTCGCTATAAATAATGTTCAATAGTCATCGTCAATTGTGACTCTATTCGCATTAAGAAACAACGAAATATCATGCAAATATTAATGACAATGACTATCAGAATCAATACTACATTAAGGCCATGGGTTTTAACACAATGTAATAATGAATATTTACAATGAGTCATTCAACGACGTTTTACAATATGAATGACAACTACATGTAACAAAATGCTAGGTGGTGATCAATGATTACTGGTGACAAGTAATGATGACGAGAAACAGTACCATTGCTATTGCCATAACATTACTAGTCGGTTTTTTGTCATGGTGATGATGACTCATCCTGAATTGATTTTGTTACTAGCATTTATTGATACCAGAGTTACCAGAGTAATGCGTTTCATGTACAATGATGTTGTAATGATGTTTTCATGATGTTATAATGATGTATGATGGTGTATAATGATGTATAATAATGATCCTGTATAATGATGTATAATGATGTAAAACGGTCACAGGAATACTGGGAACAGACCACAAAGGACCAACGGCGTAAAAAGAATCAAGGCCTCATCGTGGCTGTCCTCACTCTCCGAATGCTGCTCGCTCGGCGGCTCCTCGCGGAAAAGTTATGACATGTCCTGATGTTTAACAGGGGTTGGTAAATGTCCCAATTGAACATCACCCAAGTATTGGGGATATAATTTCCAACAGATATTTGAAGGTGATGTTCAAAATCCCCAAAAAGGGACACTTACCAACCCCTGCAAAATCATTGGAAAAAACATCGCACCGAAGTTGACGCCCGCGCCTCTTTCCGAGCTTCCTCGTGCTCGCTCGGCTTGGGTTTTGCCTCAGACATGGCTTGCAGACTCCATTCCATCAAGTGCCAAAGGGCACTTGGATGCACATCCCAGTGGTCAAGAACACGTACAACATCTATGCAGAAGCCAGAGGTTGCTCTAGCCTGGCAATATTCTGGCAATGGAAAGTCACCCAATTCCTGATTTTTCCAGGGATTTAAATCCTTTGTATTGGGTGACTATATTTTTCCAGGGATTTAAATCCAATTGTTGATTTTCTGTCACCCAATTGTTTCTATTCACTTTAAGAACTTTAAGAACTTCCCCACAGATTCCTGACATTTTCCCAGTTCCATGGGTCTGGTCATCACAAAAACTCCATTTCACATACCCATAGATACCCTCCGGTGTCAAACGTGGCTTACCGGAAAACCCACCATTTAGTTCAATGATTTTCCCAGTAGAAGCCCATTTATGGACCATTTTCCCATGAAAACCTCCACTTTTCGTGGATTTTCCCATGGATTTTCCCATCGAAACCACGATGATCCGAGGGTAATTCCCTCCTTCATCCCAGTCCCTCGCCTCAACTGCCTGACTTTGAGCAATCAGCAGCCGCTTTTGGAGCTCCTGGCGGGATGGGATTCGCAGACGATCTGCCGAAAAAACCCAACGTCTGGGAAATGATGGGGAAACATTCAACTATCCAGTCATTGGATTGAGGGAAAATCTGCAGGAAACCATGGTTTTTACTATTAAATATGGAGGTTTCCTGTAAATTTTCCCATCATCCAATTCTACCTCTGGTAAACCAACTATCAACTATAAATAGCTAGTTGATTTACCAATTTACCCATTACAAATGCTATAAAATGGTGGATTGTTCAAATGGAAAATCAACTATCAAATTATACAAAAAGCTATTGAAGCCATGGCCAGTCGAAATACTTCAAGTAGTTGATTTACATGATTTACCCAGCTACAAAATGGTGGATCTTTCCCTAGTTTTTTGTATGTTTACCAGAGGGTGTATATACCATCCCGGGAACTCCATTCGACATTTTTGGGGGAAACTATATCTGGTTGGTGGTTGAGCCCTGCCCCTCTGAAAAATATGATTTCGTCAGTTGGGATGATTATTCCCAATATATGGAAAAATAAAAAATGTTCTAAACCACCAACCAGATATTTTGTGGCAACCATTCAACAATAGAAGTTGGCCGCAATCCTACTGAAATAGTGATACTGCTATCTGTCGCTAACTCTTTTTGGAAGGGTTCAAAAGTATACATGCCCTTTTTCCACCACATCCTCCCACCTTTTGGTCATAGAAGAAAATGGCAGTTTAGTCATCCATTCCACATGAATTTTAGATGTTCCAAAAAATGAATAATATATAATATATATTAATTAATATATAACATTATATAACATTATATAACCATGATATGTTCACGTGGTATGTTCCACATGACAACACAGGGTGTCCCGCCTCCGGATTGAAGGCCTCCACCTGAGGTGTGGTCTCCTGAGGTGAAGCTGCTGGGAATTGCAACGCTTAAAGCAACGTGGAAGATCTCAAAAAAAAACACGGCAAAACCATGTGAAACAAACACAGGTGACAAATCTTGATTTGGAATCTTTGGAACATGATTGTCGTTGATTTTCCTGATTCGGAAATTGGACATGGAAATGCATGGAAATGTGGCATTGGTTGTAAACTGGGGCCTGGCTGGCATCGATGTTGCATGTTTCGGGGTTTTTAGGGGCGTCACCTGCCAAGAAATGCTGCACGTAACCAGTGATGGGCTTACAAGAGACCCAAAGAACGTGACCCGATCTTTCAAAACCGAAAAATCTTTGGGATATGATTTGTTGCCTTGGGATCAACCTCGTGATGGTTTTTCATCATAGTGTGATATTGTGAAATCCTGTCACGAAGATAAGATATTCAGCAACCCTTATTGAGGATTTCCACCCTTTGTTGCGCCAATCCCGGTGCAAACTGGGATTGGGTGATCCCAGGTTTCAACATGGTTTTGGAAAACCATACTGTCATCCTGTTATGTTTGTGGGTTCCCACTCCGATATTCTCTTGTGCCACCAATTCACATTTTTGGGCCATATTTTCTTGCAGGATATTTCTAGAAATGCGCCAAATATCATCATCAACATCTACCAACATCAACCATCAACTGCCGCCCTCGGAGGCTCTGGGTCCTTGGGTTCTTCCTTCTTCTCCGGTTCCGCTGGCGGCTTCTTCTTCTCCTGCGACCACACAATCCCCAGGTCTTCCAGGCTGGTCAACGCTATCATAAAACAAGATCGGAAACAGAAAATGGATGAGATTGCGGCCTGGCTCCCTCAGAAATCCTTGAAAATACTCAATAAATAATACATCAATAAATAAAGGTATGATCATGTACAACGTTTAGATCATCTCCAAATAATCCATACATGATCATAAATAAGCATAAATAAGCCAATTGTCCCTGGTTTCTCCACGTGCCCTTGGTGGCTCTCGGTCCTTGGCCATGGCCTTGGCCATGGTGGCCATACTCGCCATGCCGGCCATCATTCCCATCATCGGATTCATCATCATGGGGGACGGCCTCGGTCGACTAACGTGTGAGATACGATAGATTTGGTAAAGTTGTCTGGAGGTATAGTCTGTTGGTGCTTACCTAACGGTTTTTTGGAAATTATCCCGGCGAGAGACCCCAAACAGCGTTGCAAAGAAACATGAAGAAGAGATATATACCAGTTTAGATTCTGCAAGCTCCCTTTGTGAAGATCTCTGTAGAAGATCGCGTGCAAGATCTCCTGGTCAGGTTCTCTGTAGGAACTGCCGTGCAAGATCCTTTGTAAGGCTATCTGTACAGGGTGTCTATATGAGATCTCCACGGAAGATCTCCCAGCAAGATCTCTGCAAGAGACCTCTTGGCAAGATCTCGGTACAAGATCTCTATAAGAGGTCTCTTGGCAAGATATCTTTATAAGATCTCTGTAGAAGCTCTCTATAAGACCACTTAGCAAGATCTCTGTACAAGATGATGTCCTGCACCTATCACGCAAAACGACGTTTTAGACCACAAAATGTCCCGAAAGTGCCACGTAACTCAAAAAATGAGCACGGCGCGCTAGTAAAACCAGACCTTCGGAAGCGAGGTCTCCGAGCCACCGTTTCGTGCGAGACTGCAATCGAAAACGGAAGATGAGGAACTTTTGTGCTGTAAAGGTCATCAAAAAAAGGGACCCACGTGGCACACGTGTGAGAACACCTCGACTGAACACTGGGCCTTAACCACTACCGTAAGAACCCCAAGTGTGGCTACACTCTTTGGGGAAGAATACAGGTTCCCTTTCTCTCCCTGCCACTCAGTGGCATCATTGGCATCATCGGCATCATCATGCCGCCACAGGGACAGCCCATGCCACCGCATGGGCAGCCCATGCCGCAACCACAGCCCATGCCACCGCAGGGACAGCCCATCATGCCGCAGCCAGGGCAGCCATTGGCCATACAACCATCACTCGAGCCGCCGCCAGCGCCGCCAGCGCCGCCAGCACCGCCGGCATTGCCCATGCTGCCGCTTCCGCTTTGTCCATCCATCTTCAGGATCTGTCGGTGTCCTCGAAAGGCCGAACAGAGAGGATCGCAGTGACACGATCCACATGACATGTGACTCCCAGCCTGGCCAAGGTCTCCAAGGTCCATAGGAAGGCGCCTAGAGCGACTATCATTCCCAGGTGGAACAGTATCACATGAATGGACCATGTCGCAGCGCAAGTCAAGGTCTTTTGAGGAGCAACTCTTGGTAATATCTGGAGCATTCTGGTTATATCTACTTATGTAAGTCTGTTTGTCATTTTGTATACCTTATGTGTTTAATCTTTCTCATCTTTCAAGGGCTGACAACGCATATGGGATTTCCTTCCATTAATATGGCTACCCCAATAGCTGGATAGTGCATACATATATATATATATACATGAAAGTCCATCTATAAATGGATGATAACTGGGGGTACCAGTTATAACTTGGGAAACTTCCATAATATATATATATATGTATATTATGTGTGTGTGTTTATTTATATATATATATATATTTATATATATATACAGTATTTTATTGTGTCCATTTATAGCTACAGCTTCCAGACTGCATCCCGCCTACGACACCTGGGCCAGGTGGGCCTCCGTCCCAAAACCCACCTCTTGAGCCACGCTGGCAGGGGAAAAATGACGATTTTTCACATGACTTAAGCATGAACATGAGGGATGTTTTCATGGGATTTATATAATGGGAATTTACTGGGATTCCATGGGAATTAGTGGGAATTTAATGATACCGTGAATTGAAGAAATCCTGCATCAGTCAGTTGATAGGTGGTTTTTCCCTTTATTTGTAGGATTTCAACCATCCAAGGTGCAGGATTTCTTCCATCCACAGTATGTCGTGAGATCTAGTGGGATTTTTCAAGGGATATGTGATGAATTGTGATGATATCTGATATCCTCCCCCGGTAATTTGTTACACTTTGCTATGGAAGCCATGGCCCATTTAGTTCGATGACCTGCCAATTCGAATCACCACCCCACCAGTGGAAGAATGATTCAGTTCGGAGCCGTGGCTGCGAACTAAAAGGAAGGGTGGGCATGTCTCAGCAAAAGATCACTTCCAATACTTGCCCCATACTGCCCCCCCATATATATATATATATATATATGTATGTATGTATGTATGTATGTATGTATGTATGTATGTATGTATGTATGTATGTATGTATGTATGTATGTATATTTCTGTGTGTGTAAACATAATTAGAGGGGTCATATTGGGAAAGAAGAATCTGAAACCATCTGAAATCCCTTCAAATACATCAAAATACCAACCCCTCATTTTAAACCAGTATTTAGCATTCTACTTGCTGAAATTGCTCCGAAGCGGGATTGCTGGAATATGGAACTTAGCTAATGGATAAATAGCTTCTGAATGCTTCTGAGACACCCGGCAACAATACAACCCACCCCATACAGGGTGGTGCCCCATACCAACTGAGCACGGTCTCGAGGTGATACCGAAGTGATCCGAAGTGAGCATCACACCGCTTCTGTATTGTCCCTTTATAGTCTTTATAGTTGGCTGATAGGGATTCCGATCGTGGATTTCTCATGATTTCTCAATATAATTAGATATAATTAGTAGTATCATCCCCAAATTAATCCTCAACATTCCTCAACCAACAGGGGTTTCTTGTAACATATAGCCAACATTAGCCAACTACAACTGGGGTCCCCAACCTATCCCCGGTCTTTTTGCACGAACCGCAACTAGCTCGTTGCAAGGCCCATCCGTCGCACTTTGGGATCGGAACGGCCGACGGGGGGGGTGCGTCGCGTGACTCGCCGATGCGGAGGACATCAATCAACAAGTGCTGCTACTGTCGCCGTTGACCGCGGGAAGATCTACGAGGAACATTGGGGAAACCGCGGGTTCCAAAATTCTTTGAAAAAGCCATGTGGCAACATGTGGCAACTATCTGCTGGAAAGATTCTCTTTTCGGCATGCTTTCGCTGGAAATTTGGAGCCACGTCGCAGGGTGTGAACAAGTTCGCGCAGTAAGAAACAACGGCTCCACATTCTGCGGAGGAGTCACCAGATGTTGGTGGGGCAATTGGTCCGGTGGGATTGTGGCTAGGACCTAGGAACACGTTTTTTTTGTAATTAAAAAAAATGAAATTTTAGTCTTTCCAATTGAGCACCATGTGTGAGAAGTTTTTTCTTGAACAGTTCATGAGATTGTTTCCGACAGGGCTGGATTCTCCTCTGCAAAAGTCAAGTTTGGCCCCTGTACTCCCAGATCAGATGCAAAACAGGCGCAGTGTTCAATGGGAGAAAACCAGGGAAGCTCAATTCCAGTAGTCAGGTCATGTCTGTGCCATTCTGTGCCATATGCCACCAATATCTCCATCCCGACCCATCTTGGCCCGCTACCCCCCAACATCCGTGGCACTCTTGACGTGGCAACTGCCCATGGCATGGATTTTTCGGCGCCTGGCCGGGGCTCTCAAGGCATCTTGGGATGGGATTCCAAGCATGGGAAGTAGAGTTACCATGATGCTTGCAGCCTCTGGGAAATTGGAATACAAACCCAATAAATATATTATATATATATAATTATAAATATGTGAATGCCATGTTGGATTTGGTGAATTTGGTTGCATGATGTCCGGAGATTTCCGGCCCTCTAACGACTCTTTTACGCTCTGAGTTGCATTGAGTTGCTATGGCCACGAAAACCCACCGCTGGCATCCCATCCCCATGGCAACTCAGAGGAGATGGGGAAATTCGATGGGCTTAGTGATGGTTACCCTCTGGTAAACATACAAAAAACTATGGAAAATCACTATTTTTAATGGGAAAACTCACTATAAATTGCTATTTTCAATAGCTATGTTAAATTACCAGAGGGTAATGACGGTTAATGATACTGTGGATGGTTAAGAAATCCTGCAGGATCATACATGATCATACGATCCTCCGAGTCTTGGAGAATCTTGGACGACATCTTTGGAGACTGTTTACCATGATGCTTTAATCATCTTTAATCTCAATGCTTGAGGTTTGAATCTCTAAAAAAAGATCCCAATTCTTGATGATAAAAACATATAAAAACAAACCATGTTTGGCCAGAATTGTTGATGGTTAAACCCGGTGAAACTGGTGAAATCCACCATTTTTCATGGTTTTTAGCCGTTCAAAGCCCCAGATCTTTTGGGAATAGCTGGAGGCTTCCCTGTCGACCCAAAAGCCTCCTTGGGAGGCACTCTCCTGACGTGAGCGAAGAAAAATGGGAGTTTTTCAAGCGGATACAATGGGGATAAAATGAGGATGTCATTCATGGAGCGATTGTAGGGATATGTATGGGATATGAATGGGACATGAATGGTTTTCTCGTGGGGGAATCGATGGAGATTTCTATGGGGATTTCTATGGGGTAGCCTCCCAGTCTGCCCATTGGTCCCAAGACCCATCCCGAAAATTACGGGACCCGAATGGATCATCTGTAGGATATAATTGATATAATCCATACACAGTATAAGAAATGGAATCTAAATAAAATGAATATTCTGAATAGATATCAATGTATCCCATGCAGAAATATACGATGATATTTAGATGTATTGGTGAATAGGATCATTCATGTTCATTCATTTTCTATATCGGAAAAGGTTGTGCACATGCCTGTGATATATATATATATTATATCATACATATGCACGAGTGTGTATTTATTACCATTACTATTATTACTATTGGTATTGATACTTTCATTATTATTAATGTTGTTATTATACATATCAATAGCGTCATGAACCAATGAGAATGTCAGAAATGCTAAACTGGCTCGCACCCCCAGAACAACCATGATATTGGTGGATTCCCATGGCTTTTCCTGCAACATGGTCAACCAACCAGATGCCCCCTCAAAAAATCACCGAAGCCCGCCTACATTACCCTGGCTTCCAGCTCCATCGCTTGGTCCTGTGGCGGGTATACCCTGCCCTAAAGCAAGTTGGGGATGGTTTATTTATTGAGTTTGCCATACTAGAGTAAGATATAATGCCATATATATATATAGTAGCTTCTTGATACTATATAAATCTAAATCATATTATGTATAATTAACATCATGAAAGGGCACTGGTGTATCTGGTGTTCGAAGAACAGGATGAACGCAGGCCGCGCATACATCCTAATCATTATGGAAGACCAAACACAGGAAGCCCAAAGATTTCCCATAACTTAAAGGAAGAACAATATCCCCTTCCACTTTGCAAGGCCACCAGTACAGTAGCCAGTAGCTGGATCATGCTCCCAAAAGCCATGGCTGCAGCAGCCACAGAAATCTTCAAGGCTACCAGAAGCTCGCTGAGATGTCCTTGATTTTCTGCACATCCGCGTCCTTCTTCGCCACATCCTTGGGGTGCCCCATGTTGAAACGCTGAGTAAGACCAAAACGATGTGGCTATGGGTACCCTCAATACGGCAGACATCTATGGGCCTCTGGCACAGAGTAACTAAAGGCATCCCTATCTTTCTTCTCACTGTGTCTTATCCATCCTCAACCCCGATTCCCCACACCACCCCTTGGAAAACAAATTGGAGGCCACTCCGGCATACCATTGATCCTACTATTTACCCATGTTTTTGTCCCTCCATGGCAGGCTATGCTCTTGATGAACAACTAGTCTTCAGCCCCCATCCCCAACCCCATCCTCGTCCAACCCTCCCAAGGGCCTCCTCATTGGGATGTGCATCTTCCACCCAGAGAGTCTTCCACTGGGCCAGATTCTCAGCCATCTGCGTCGACACCTCAGGAAATGCTGAGGTGTAGTTGGGGTGAGTCAGTTTCACGCGCACAAGAATTGGGTAAAATAGAGTGGAATAGGAGTTTCACCCTGTTTCACCCAGCAAAAGGCTGATAGAATTTGAAGGTTCACCGGCAAAGATTGGAGTTTTCAACCCAGGCAACCCGTCAAAAATGAAGTGTTTAAGTTGTTTTACCCACACAACTCAGGAGATAGAACAGAACAACACGTTTGAAATCAAGCAATGAATTTGGATTATTGAGATAGGCTATTCAACACAGCCAATGCACTGACGATCTTTTGGGAGGAAGGCATTTTTATCCAGCATTTGCAGCAAAACGGCAAGGAAAAGTCAGAACCATATTCAGAACCACATCAGAACGACACCATTTCACACCGCAGCCTGTGAACCCGGCTCCTGCAACCTGCAATCATGGGGTCTCCTGCAATCCCCAACCAAGATAACTATCAGATCACCAAGGGCCCGGCAGGGTGGAGGTCAGGGAAGATCCGAACCTGGCATCCGTTGATTTCTCCGCATTGTTTCCCCAGAAAAATCATCTACAAACGCTGGGTTTTTTTAGCCACATCGAAGTCTTAGTTTACAGGAGGCTACCCTCTGGTAAACTAACATAACTATAGAAAATCACCATGTTCAATGGGAAAATCCACTATAAATGGCCATTTTCAATAGCTATGTTAAATTACCAGAGGCTATCTGATTTCGTTGTAGAGCGAAACTTTGATGGAGCGCTGGAAAAAAAAATTGGCCGAAAATCACCACCGGAAACTGTGGATCAGGTCCCAATGAGATGACTTTCTTGTGGGGCAGAGTTGTGATCCCGCCATCTCTCTCTGCTTGTTTCATATCCATGGCCAATCTGAGATAGCCAACATTTTGTTGAGCTGCTTCGGTCCGCATGTATCTTCAGACTTACGATACTTGATTGAGTTCGTATCGAAATACTATTAAACAGCTGACCCATATGTGTGATGATTAATCCCACATATACTCTTGGTTACCCTCAGGCCATCAAGTGTGGCTTGCCGGAGAAACCAAAACTTGCATTGTATGGTTCGATTATTTTCCAAGCTACTTTAACCTCCATTTTGTGCGTGGTATTCCCTGCCATGTTTGATTACCGAAGTATCCCATGTTTGTAGTTATATAGGTATATATCCCAGTGTTATACCATGACTATTTCAGAATGATACCTGTTTGATCCTTCTTTATTAGTCCATTATGTCATATACCAAATAGCTATATTCCATTTCACCAGCATGTTGGTTGATTAAGTAACCCATTTATTGGTTCATTTTTCCATGTCCAAGCATCCTAAATCAACCCATCATATACCACCACCACCACCACCATCATCATCATCATCTTCATCATCACCATCATCATCATCCCAGTTTTCTCAGCCACCTTTGATGATCCAATTACATTCCCATAGGCTCCCACGAATATCCATTAAAGCCCATGAAATCTCATGAAGAAACACCAGCAGTTTTGATGCGGTCCCCTGGGTTTCCCAACTGTGCCGAAGACCAGGGGAGCCACTAGGAACTGAATGAAGCCATGCTGCGACCCGGGCCTCCACGGTAGATTTTCATGGGATTCAATGATACGGGGATATAATGGGATATGCATGTATATATATATATACAAATAAATATATATTTATTTATTTATTTATATGTGTAATATATATATATATATATAGATAGTGAGTTGGGTTTGTCTGAAAATAGCGCACATCCAACGGTTGACCAGGGAACATGATGACTTCACGAGTGGCTTTGGGATCAGACAACATGTTCAGACATCTGCCCATTTCCTGATAAGATTTCCACCTGCGCACAGGATGACTCCAGAAACAAAACCCATGTCAGAAACAAAAAGTTTCGCAAAGATGTGAGTCAAGACATTCAAAACTGACACTTGACCCCCCCAGAGGGGTAGCACCTGTTAATCTTTTCTCTGTCGTTCAGCATGCCCACGGGGAGACCCAAACTCTTCTCCTGGCGGTGGGACACGAGAAGGAGAGATTCTTGAAGTTTTGATCCCATAATCCCAATTATTCTTGCCTCTATATATATATATAGTTATGTATGTATTTATTTAACTATTTATTATTTATTTGATATTTATAGATAACTAGATATTACAGTATATTACATTATATTATATAAAGGTTCTATCTATCTATATATATACAGTTATATAGTGTGTATATATATATGTCTGTTTGTGTGATTAGAATTGATTAGATATGTATATCCAAACATCTTTACCCTCCTTTGTTACCTACACCGTTTCCCCACAGCCGCCGTGTCTGTCGTGTGGGTCGCCTCGTCGCCTTGCTCAAAGAATTCATCCAAGACACGCCAGGCCCATTTCTGACACACCTTGGCCGTCTGCCAAGTCCGTTGTGGGTTGCACGCCGGGAGGATTTCATGGGAAACTCATGGGATATATACGCATATATGGGATATATGTTATATATGTTATTGTTAACCTCTGGTAAACTAAGAAAGCTAAGAAACTTCGCAATTTAGATGCGACAAAGTACCGATTCGAAACGAACCATTCTCCATAGCTAGGATAGCTATGTTGGTTTCTGTAAACAATCCGGATCCTCACCTTTTTGCCGGGGACGCCGCAGGCAAGTTACAGAATCGTTTTTTTTCATACTTTTTGTGGATTAATTCATATTAGTTCTGGTTCTACCCAGAACTTGCAGCCATAAATCCAAGTCCAATTAATGGAACATGATCTCCAAAAAATATGGAACATAAATATGGAATCGCAAAAAATTGTGGAACATGATCTCCAAAGCCATGGTTTTTAGGGGTCAAAAATCGTGGTGCATTTTGGATTTCAGGGGTCCACTTTTCAGTCAGAACCCAACTTCTTCGGGCCCTTCTTTCTTGGACATTCTGTGAGGTTAGGGAAATTTAGGACATTTAAATTTTCAATGGCATCTAAAATGATCCAATATACTCAGACCTCCTTAAAAATGCTGGAATTTTATATTGCTAGACTAGACTCTAGACACTGTTTGCGAAGTGACTTCGAGTTGGATGACTTGGATGACCATCCCTTGATGCTCCCGGAATCTCCCGAGTCCCCAGGCTGGGAAGGGCTTCAAAGGATTCGATACATCGGCAAAGTGCAAGAACAGCTCCAGCCACTGCAGAGAGTTCTTCTGCATCACCTCCGCGTTCGACAGTGAAAAACGACACCAATGTGGCAAAGATATTGGAAATGCGGAAAAAGAACATGGCCATGTACCCAGTCACAACATGTCATGAGATATCATAATGACTCTAATTTTGCGGTCCATATTACAATCTCGCGTCTCAATATATCTCACAACATGTCAGAACATATCATAATCGCATGATATGCACCATCATCACATGTCATGGCCACTGAGACGACCAGAGCCTGCTCGATGTATTGGGGAAGGAGGTCGGGCTGGCTGGCTTGCAACTCGCAAAGGTCCGACGCCATCTCATAGATCTGAAGCAAGGAGGATTTCGATCAGCGAACTGTGGATCAATGGATTGGTTTTCACGGGATTTTTGACGGGGAAGCCATGGGAAGGCCCTATATTTCATGGGAAAATCGATGGTTTCCGGGTTCGATGTTCCCAAGAAAACCAATCCCGTTGAGGAAATAGTGGTGGAAATGGGACCTGGGGATTTTTACTGGAAATAGCAATGGAAATGGGAACTGCGGAAGTGCCACGTTTCCCACGTTTCCCACGTTTCCCATGACGATGGACTCGGTATGGATGCAGCGTGTCTACGAATTGAGGGGGATGCATCTGACCAACTCTAGTTGCGCAAATTAATGGATAGTATACACATGATTAAATATGATTAAATTATACATATCTGTGCACACACACACAGAGATATATATATATATACAAATATATACATATGCATATATATATGTATATACATATGTATATTTATGTGTATATATATATATATCATAGGTTCGGCATGTCCTTACATCTGCACCCGTACAATGAGAAGTCTATATACACAGAGTGGCGCCGTGCCACTCAGCACGCCCGTTCGCGAGGCGGCTGATGGCGGCTGCACCTTGCTGATTTCGCGGACCATCTCAAAGTGGTTCACGTTGTCCGTGTGCAAGATCGCTGCAATACAAATACGCCTGGCACGAAGGGCTGACACAGAAAAACGCAGGGCCTTCGGCGTTTTTGAATGCTGCCAACTTCCCCTTGGTCATCCATAAGAAATCAGCAGCTGAGTCAATGTTAATGTTAACTGATGTTAACCGCCATTGTCCAGTGGAGGTCCAAGTCGGGCTTCTGAAGAATGCATGAAATTGACGAATTCCAAAGATATCTTTCCCTCACTATAGCCTCGGGTAATCAAACATGGCCTGCTGATGCCTGCTGTACATTCCACCATTTATGGATGACCGTCCCAGCTATAATGTCCACTTCCTGCAGGAACTTCCCTCAATGGATTGGTTTAAGGGAAAATCGAACCCGGAAACCATAGATTTTCCCATTAAATATGGGGCTTTCCTGTAAATTTTCCCTCAATCCAATCCATTGATTCCCATTTATGGATGACACTGGAGGCTATCAATACCCACTGACCTACTGACCTACTATGACCTACTAATGGCGGCCGCCTGGCTTGTTTCTTTGTTTCCTTGTCCATCTGTTTGAAGACATCTGTGTCCTGGCCATGGGGATTCCATTGAAACACTGGGACAGCCATGAACGGATGGGCCATGACCAACAAGTGCCGCAGACGCGGAAATGGTGTCATACTTTTTGATGTGGGTAAAACAATCATACACCACCCATGACTGGGAATGGTAACCAAAAACCGCCTATTTATATCTATAAAAATGGATTTTATGGTGAGTTGGGGGATGGTTGATGTTTTAGCCACATTCATCATTTGGGTATGGGTCAAGTTTGCCATGGAAATCCATGGAACCCCCGACCCCACCATACCCCACCTGGTTGGACGCGATCTCAAAGAGCTTGGCACAGTGCATGTTCTCCAACGGTGACCTGGGCTGGATGCTGACCTTGAAAAACCTGGCAAATCTATGGGAAAATGTGGTGAGATATGAGAAAAATATGGGAAATGGTGGGAAAATCCACTATAAATTCTATAAATGGAGGTGTATAGCTGCGAAAAGCATCGAACTAATGTGGTGGGTTTGGAAACAGCAAGTCATGCTTGAGTACCGGGTAACCAGAAATCTACCCAGAGTTGCAGGGATTTCCTTGGAAACGGTGCCTATTCACAGCACTTCTGACACGTTCTGACTTCGTCAGTTCCTATGCTTTAGGAAATACCACCAATAAACCCGCAAAACCAAAGAAACCATGAGAATCCACATGTCTTTTCCCAAGAAGCCGGTACAGTGACAGCTTTTTTCACCTGTGACATGGAAAACTTGTCACTGGCTACTCCCTCTATGCAGGATTATGCAGGTTCATTTCCTGACAAACAACATGAGCGTGCATCATTCTACCAGCACCACCAATTCGGGAATTGAATGAAAATTCATTTCATTTCAAATCCCCCATGTTCCATCATGTTTCACTGTTCACGGTCAATTTCAACAGCTCTTCCGTGATTTTCCTGCAAGGTTTGCCTGGAAAATCACTCCATTTTTCCCCCCCCCCGGCTTGACATTCCCGGCTTGTCGTTGTAGCGCAGTGCCAGCTCGTTTCCGAGTTCCACCTGGGATGACCGGTGCAAAAGTGTGGCTGCCTGGTAGGTTGATGCGGCAGCTGACGGAAACGCAGACTTAAAAATAAACTGTGTATGTGTATGTATACATTAACATATATATAATTATATATATATATACATGTATAGATAGATGTGAGTGTGTGTGTGTGTACATCTATACCTATATATCTCTACATATATATATATCTCTCTCTCTCTCACACTCATCTGTCTATCTAGTCGAACCTCATCGAAATCGAAGATCTAACCTCATCCAATGTGCCTGAGCCGCCGCACCAGGAAGGGGTTGGTCCTGCCCTGATGGCCGATGTCATGACATAGGGCCGCCACTAAGAGGGCGTACTGGTCCACGCCTGGACCGGCCCGCGGCCATCAGGAAACTCCGAGGGTTACCCCATGGATTCAAAGAAAGGATCCATCATGATCCATCTGGCACTGTATGGGGGTAAAACAATGCCAAAAACCAGCCATACATTGGAATGGTATGTTTATACCACCTTTAAATTTATGATGACTGGGGGATGGTTTATTGTTTTATCAACATTATATGGATCTTATGGATTCCCACATTCATGTGGATTAATGATAGTAAAGCAATACAATCCATAAACCAGTGGTATAGACCATCAACATTTGCTTTAATAACATTAGATATGATTGATATGATATTACATGGATTCCACGGTAATCCATCTGGGACTGCAAGTCATGAATAGATCCAAGACTAAACCAGCAGGGCATTTGGAGGGTATTCCATCTTGGGGGAGTGGATGAGCCGTTCCACAATTGTTTTTCGCGGTTGTTTATGAAAGGGGGCAATCATCCCGCCATGCAACACTACTTATCACATTGCGGAGGCCACTCAACGAACCGTTGCTTGGATGTTGAAGACAATCAAGGTCGAAACTGCCTTAAACTGAACAAAAATTCAAAAGTTTGAAGTTCATTCCTGACTATCTTGATATATCTTGATTTCATGTCCTCCACTGGACTTGTCCTCCCTTTCTGGCTCCATATGCCAAAACACCAGGACTGAGGCTGCCGCTTCCCAGCCATTGTCTGGCTGACGTTAAGCTCAGCAAGCGATAGACCGTGTGAAGCACCTTGGAGGGATCCAACACCACAAGGATCGACGCCAGTCCCATCGTCAGTGACATGCATTCTGAGCTGGTTTTAGCCTGTGTTTAGCTCCAGAAATGGCTGGAAATGGCACAATCCACTCCATCCCCACGCCGGCAGATCTGGACTTTCCCAGTTCCAACCCCTCCCTTCAGAAAGGTCCACCGCAACGGAACTGGATGGGCTGCAAGCGAGGTGCGTCGCACGCATGCGTGTAGTTGTGGTAAGGCAAATTGTTATAACCTGTCCCACATCTGTCCCACGGAACATGCCAGCGAAATGAGAGGGTCGACCCTCCGAATGTTGGCTGCTACATGCCACTAACGGTTCCATCCGTTTCCAGGAGGAGCACCCCAAGTTTGAAGGAGAATTTTATGGGAAATTTCCTGATGCTTGCTGTAGATGTTCTCTTGAAACCAACCAATTGACAGATGCAGGTTTCCTAAAATGGGGGGTACCCCATTTTCATCATCCATGTTCATAGGATTTTCAGGATTTGCCATGAAATAAACCATCCATAAATTTGGGGTACCCCAAAAAAATGGGTTCAACCCCATCATGAAAGCACCCAGATCTTTGATGTTCACCATCGCTCCACCTGCTTTGACCACTGCATGAAATCGCTTGAAGGTCAAAGCCTCCCGTCACGGCCAGGGCATCAAAAGCTAAAAATCTCTAAAGATCCTCATCTCCAGCCACAGTTGCTGTTGTTCAATGTGCTAAACCCATTTTTTCAAAAAATAACTATATTAACTATGTATCCCCAATATGATATGGCTGGTAAATAAATTCATATTAAAAAGAAGAAAAAAACTATCCCCAATGACATCCCACTATTTTAATCTATTTTATGGGTGGTAAATATTAAATATTGTTAAATCCCCTAAATGCTGGGTTTTATGGCGTATACCGCATTCTAGATTACATGTTGCATGTTCCATGATGTCATCAGCATGAACCACCAGCACCTCGGACCAGTAGCGTCCCGTGGTCTTGCCGACCGCTGTGTCGAAAAAAATGTGAACTGCAACCTGTGGGGAGGGAAAATGTGCAGGAAATGATGGCATGCTGACGCACTTGGTGATGGGTTTGAAATAGAATTACCCTCTGGTAATGACTAACATAGCTATTGAAAATGGCCCATTGAACTAGTTGATTTACCTATATCTACCTATTAAAGATTGTGATTTTCCATAGCTATGTTAGTTTACCAAAGGGTAGGCCAGGGAAAAGTCTCCATCTTTCTTCGAATAGGCTGGTGCAGGCCCAGGGTGATTTCATGTGATTTCCCTCCGTTTATGGATGGCTATCATTGAGATGCGAAAAGCATATTTTTGATAAGATGTCATGCAAAAATTTCAGTTGGTTATTTACATAACCGTATTATACATATAAATATATATATATACACACATTTGTATATATCCTATGACATCCCCATTAAATCCCCATCAAATGCCGTAAAATCTTCATTAGACCCCATGGAATCCCATTACATCCCATGATATATGAATTTATCGTCCCAGTCCCATTGTAAATATATATATATATCTATCTATCTATCTATCTATCTGTCTATCTATCTATCCATCTATCCTATCTATCCTATCTATCCTATCTATCCTATCTATCCTACCTATCCTATCTATCCTATCTATCCTATCTATCCTATCTATCCTATCTATCCTATCTATCCTATCTATGCTATATATGCTATCTATCCTATCTATCCTATCTATGCTATCTATGCTATCTATCCTATCTATCCTATCTATCCTATCTATCCTATCTATCCTATCTATCCTGTCTATCCTGTCTATCCTATCTATCCTATCTATCCTATCTATCTATCTATCCTATCTATCCTATCTATGCTATCTATGCTATCTATCCTATCTATCCTATCTATCCTATCTATCCTGTCTATCCTATCTATCCTGTCTATCCTATCTATCCTATCTATCCTATCTATCCTATCTATCCTATCTATGCTATCTATGCTATCTATCCTATCTATGCTATCTATCCTATCTATCCTATCTATCCTATCTATCCTATCTATCCTGTCTATCCTATCTATCCTGTCTATCCTGTCTATCCTATCTATCCGATCTATCCGATCTATCCGATCTATCCGATCTATCCGATCTATCCGATCTATCCGATCTATCCGATCTATCCGATCTATCCGATCTATCCGATCTATCCGATCTATCCGATCTATCCGATCTATCCGATCTATCCGATCTATCCGATCTATGCGATCTATCCGATCTATCCGATCTATCCGATCTATCCGATCTATCCGATCTATCCGATCTATCCGATCTATCCGATCTATCCGATCTATCCGATCTATCCGATCTATCCGATCTATCCGATCTATCCGATCTATCCGATCTATCCGATCTATCCGATCTATCCGATCTATCCGATCTATCCGATCTATCCGATCTATCCGATCTATCCTATCCTATCCTATCTATCCTATCTATCCTATCTGTCCTATCTATCCTATCTATCCTATCTATCCTATCTATCCTATCTATCCTATCTATCCTATCTATCCTATCTATCCTATCTATCCTATCTATCCTATCTATCCTATCTATCCTATCTATCCTATCTATCCTATCTATCCTATCTATCCTATCTATCCTATCGATCCTATCGATCCTATCTATCCTATCGATCCTATCTATCCTATCTGTCCTATCTATCTCTATCTATCTATCCTATCTATCCTATCTATCTCTATCTATCTATAGCTATATCTATATCCCGTTTATATCCCTATGAAATCCCCATTTAGTCGGATCCCGAAAAAATGGGGAAGCCCGCCTTGGTTTGACCCTCCGAGTCCAGGTCCAGGACGTCAAGGTCAAAGGACTCAATGGTGTCCCTGGGGCGGCGATCGGTTGACAGCAGACATGGCTGGCATAGGCGGCATTCATGATCTATAGTTATAGACAATATACTTACTATCATAGATTGTTTATGTCATAATATGTTATAATTTATAAACAATATAAATAGATGAAAATCAGCACTATATAGTTATAGATGTTATAGGCGATGATCTATGAACATAATAAATATGAAGCAAATTCGAGTAATATCAATACAGCATTTAGCTGTTACAGTGGTTGGTTGAATGCCCCTGGATCAGGTGGAATTCACCCAAGCCTTTACGGGTGGTTTATGGCTGAGATTGCCATGTTGCTTTCCCAAACCTTATGGTGAGAGACCAATGATAGCCCAACATGTTGGGTTCAACTAAGTCACAGTCACTCAAAGTCCCAAACTTATTTGGTGCCTATTTCTGCACATTTGGTGCCCTTTGGACACACCCAAACAGCACCTCTCTTCATGAGTAGCCCCTGAAAAGTAATATGGAACCCAGGGCTCGGTGCTTACTAACTGAATAGCAGCTGCCCCATAAAATTACGCATTGCTTCATCATGTTCCCTCTATTAAAAGCACTTTTCTTTGGATTTTCAGAACCCAAATAAGCTGGGGATACATCCTATTAACTCCCACTAATTCCCATTAAATCCCATGAAAAATAGCCATTAACTCCCATTAAATCCCATATTTCCATGCTGAATTCCATGACCACCACCTTCCAGCCATGATCAGCTCACCTGGACACCGGCAGTGAGGCAATGACCGGCACATCCGGCAGGTCAGACCTCGGCGGACGTTACGGTCAAACCCAGAACGAAGATGGGGGGTGAAGATTTACTCATTAAATGGTCATAGAACTAGTGGATTTACCCATTAAAAATGATGATTTTCCATAGTAATTTTTCCATAGTAAATGGTGGAGTTAAGGTAGTTTAGTCTGGTGGTATAATGGCTTAATAATGGCTTAATAATGATAATAATGGTGATCAATGGATGACTAATATACCATATATAATACTGGTTGGTGGTTGACCTACCCCCATCTATAAATGGATGATATGGATGGTTGAAAAAGTGGAAAATACCATTAAAATATGGATAATGACTGGGAAATACTGGTTGGTGGTATACCTACCCCTCTGAAAAATATGACTTCATCAGTTGGGATGATGACATTCCCAACACATGGAAAAACAATCCAAATGTTCCAAACCACCAACCAGTAATGATAGCTCAATGTAGTCCAATATAGTTTGAAAATGGGTTGAATATGTCACATTAATCTATGGATTTGATTTAGAACATCTACAGTCTACAGTAGAAACCATTGGTGTCGGCCCATGAGCCAAGCAACAGAGCCATCACATGGTGGTTTTCTTCCAGGCCTGCGGGAGGATGTGGCTTAGTAAAAGCCTCTGAAATTGTGTGGCAAACCCAATCTTAAGCCCCAACCGGAATCATATTTAATTCACTGGATTGGTTTAAGGGAAAATTTACAGGAAACCATGGTTTTTACATGTTTTTTACCATCAAATATAGGGCTTTCCTGTAAATTTTCCCATCATCCAATTCTATGATTAATGTCAATTTCGGTCAAAACGTAGGATTCAGTATGATTCGGTATAATTCGTTATTGGGTTCACTACTACAGTGGTGTCCCAGTTTGCGCCCCTGCCATCACTTGTGCGCGCGCGCGTGACAATCCACCCCTCGAAGATGACCTTATTAATTAAAGTTCGGTGAAAGTATGACATCTCGAAGGTACTTAAATCATGAAATCTCATATATTTCTATAACTATAGATCAGTATGGCATGTCTTGAAGATATTTAATCATGATTTCTACTACTATGCCCTCTGGTAATTGAACGTAGCGCACTGGAAAATCACCCCTTCTTTTTATATGTTGGTAAATGATGGTAAATGATAATGTTCATCGAACGATGCGCCATGTCCATCCATAGCTGCCATAGCTATGTTGCATAGCCAGAGGGTAAATGGATGAGATTCACCATGATCTCTGTTGTAGATTGATGATTTTTAACATAACTGGCTGGGGGGTATACCTACCCCTCTGAAAAAATATTAGCCAGGTGGGATTATTATTCCCAACATATGGAAACATAAGAAATGTTCCAAACCACCAACCAGATAATGTAATTAAAACAATGTCATGTTTACCATCCCCCAGTCACCATGTTGGTTGGTTGCCATGACACCCCAAGTCGTGCCTTCCGATCCCGTGGGAGGAGCAGAAATGGCACCTCCCGGTGTCCCAGCAGGATCATCTTTCACGATTCTCATGGGAAATTCCATGGTTTTCAGGTATATCAGGTATCTGAAGATCATTTGTCCATCGATTTTTTCCATAGTTTCCCCAAAACACACGTTCAGCGTTCCGACATGGTTCCCGCATCCCCCATCTGTGCATAAAGGCACTGGCGCGCAGCGAGGTGTTGGCACTGGTCTCTTGTACGGGTGCAGCGGTGGCGACCTCGATGGCTGAACGGCCGGGGCCAGGGCTCGCTGAACGCCAGGGCTGTTGCTTGGTGAAACTCTTGGGGTTACCCGGCCTGGTAACAGACAAAAAGCCAACTGGAAAATCACCATCGAACTAAGTTCGGTAAATCAACGAACTCAATGTGCAATGTTGCAATAGCTATGTTAAAATTACCAGAGGGTAAAACTGTTACCCTCCAGGAAATTAACACTTCGATCCTGGATACCGTGGCAGGGCTTGGAAGGGGGCTTGGTTTTGAGTAGTTTCCACGGAAAATGTGGTTTACGTTCAAGGGCCAACTGTTGATTTACAACAGGGTTAAACATCATACAATATCGTGGTTTATTTGGGGAACATTGGCGAACATCCGAGGTTGATGTTAGTGGGCTCTTTTTTGGGGAAAAAATGGTGCTGAGATTGGACAGCTGCTGGTTAAGAAACCACACCTTCGCGAAAAAAAATGCACATGAAAAATATCGATTTCTGGTTACACGCCCGAAATGCCAAAGAAATGCAAACATCGCCAAGAGAAAACACCTTGATCCATGGATCACTGGATATCACTGGATTGGTTTTGTGGGAAAAGCCGCACGAAATTCATTGGTTTTCAACCCCAAGCGCACCAGCTTCTGAAAACAATTTCCCCCTGAGCCGATTCTGGGAAAAATATGCTGGCTGGGAAAAAAATATCCTATAATTCTGGGTTAGAGACTAAAACCCCCATCAAACCAGGTGGGATTTAAATCCACTAATCATACAATAATCAGGCTAGCGCTGCGCATTTTCGTTTCGATGGCACAACCTCGATATATTTTATATACTCCATCTATCTATCGATCGATCCATCTATCTATCCATCGATCTATCTATCTATCGATCGATCTATCTATACGATCATACAAGACTATATAAAATTTATGCATTTATTTCCGAATAAAAAGGTGTCATCATCACGCGAATTCTTTCAAAGGCCACATTCTTGGAAAACAGATATCAGATATTCAGATATCGGACATCAGTCAATTGAAAAAGTTCCGGAAACCATTCAACTGCAGCACATGCAATGAAGGCACAGTGCGACCCTCGGCCCACCTGCACGTTCATCATCTCCATCATCACACCCCTAGCAGATTCATCCATGCCTGTCACGCCCCGCGTGGGTCATGGGGTAGCAGAGTCCTCTGATCCGAAAGGTACAAAACCGCTTGGTGAAAACACGAGCTATATATATATATGTATATATATATGTATATAGTAAAAGCTAGTGGAGTATAATGGAGTATATATACATATATATGCACATACAATATTATAATATACATATATGCATGTATATATAACATGACATATATGTGTGTGTGATTTATATATATCTGGGTAAATTATCATATTTCACTAACCTGAATAGTTGGGCCATTTGGGGATGATTCCCCTATAAAAAACCATGATTCCAGGGCTCGGGAGAACAGTGAGGCCTCACCTGCCAACTCCTCAGCCGTGGCTTCGTTGCGTCCCGCGGCCAGGGAGGCCAGGCGCGCGAACTTTTTGAAGATGCCCTGGCCATGGCTCGGTGGTCGCGACATCCCAGAAGGGCAGGGGGGAAATGTCGGGGCAAAAAAAAAAAAAACATGGGATTTCAATGGGATTTCATGAGGTTTCATGGGATTTAATAAGACTCAATGGGATTTAATGGGATTTAATAAGACTCAATGGGATTTTAATGGGATTTAATAAGACTCAATGGGATTTCAATGGGATTTCAATGGGATGTCAATGGGATTTCAATGGGATTTCAATGGGATGTCAATGGGATTTCAATGGGATTTATATAATGGGATATACGTTTCTGGTTACCCTCGGGTAATTTCACATAGCTATGGAAAATGACCCATTCATAGATGAATGAGTTCTAGTACCTGTTACAAATGTTGGTTTTCCACAGCCATGTTAAATTCCCAAAGCGTAAATCTTTCGAAATCTTTTCTGCACGAGTGGGTGAAAAGAAAGTTGAACATAACTACCATGAGCACCCATGGGTTTACAGTATAGTTGTATACGAGATGGGATTGAAGTTTAGAAAGTTTAGAATAATCACAGTTTCGGGATGATTTGTGGGATGAATGGATGAATGGGGTATGGTCCTTCCACCATTGTTAGGAAATCCCAAACTAATGATGGGCATATGAAAATCCCTATGGCATAATGGATTGATACCCATCCCAAAATCTGGAAAAATGTATGCTTTGACCATGGCAGATACAGTTGGTTAAGCTTCAACTTCTGCGATTGAAATCCTTAGTTTCGAATCATTTCAGGTACCGACGTAAGATATTCACAATGGGTCAAGTATGGAAATCCAATGCCCCTGATAATCTGACATTGGATACCCCCCCCAATATATAAGGGGCCCAAAAAAAATAGATCCAGGACGAAACCACGCTTTCTGATACTACTTAATGACTCAATGACTTAATAGGGGAAAGGGATTGCCCGGATAATACCCACATGAAATCCCTATGATGTGCATGCATCTTAAGTGACATCCACGTGATATCCATATATATATATGTGTGTGTATAAATAATATATTATACAGTATCCACAAAATCTTCGAGATTTATGTGGATGATTGATATTTAAGGATCGCTACTGTACTTGATATGATTGTCCTGATTGGTTCATGTCGCGATGAATTTGTTCACCATCTGAAGGGATTCAGATGTAGCGATTCTCCACTTCATATCCATCCAATTCCAATATGGGATATTTTGATCCACCAACCGGTGGTTTCAGTCTCGCTGAAGAAATGCCAGTCATTGGGGACAGAGTCTAGGGTTACTAGTAACTAGTAAAATCTAGTACACATGTTTGAGATTGTTTGAGGCTTGAGCCACCCCCCGAAGTGGAACACATCCAACTGATTGAGCTAGCTACTGTAGAACCCCCGATATTATCATAGATTCATGGCCGGATTGACTAAGAATATCAACAGAAAGGCATATGAACAGACAACAAAAGGGGAGGAAAATGGAGGTTTCGCCTAACAGGGTTCCTAACAGATCCATCCAAGGAAGGAAAATCATGGAAAATCTGAAAACATTGGGTGCCCCAAAAAAAAAGTGGTGCTTGATCGGTTTTTATCCCTTGGTTTCCCCAATCAAATGGCCATTTGGGGCTTAAAAAATGGTCATCTTCAGCGTTCAGACACACAAATCACATTCACTTGGTTACATATCTCATCAAATATCCTCATTTAAAACCCATAAAACCCCTGATGTTCTTGATGGTTAAAGACCAAAACTCTTTTCAAACACACCCAACTAACTATGCTTGATGATAAATCCCACGAAATCCCACGAAAAAAAAAAAAAACAAGTTTGTTGCTGGTTAAAGGCATGATTTTCCAGTTGATCATCATTTTCCAGAATAAAGCGGTGTGCAAAACGCCGATGTTGCGCCTCCAGCAGTTCAGTTTCTTCCAAATCCTCATCTGCGTCCTGGAGAGGTGGCAGGCTCTTGAAACGATGTTGGCTTGATTTTCGTGGTTCCCCCGAAACGAGCATGAAGCTGCGTGGGCATATCTATAAGCAGCATATATTTACAAATTATATGTTTTTATGTGTTGCATATATATATATATGTGTGTGTGCGTGTAGACACACTCAATAGAATAAATACATCTGTGTGTAAATAATGATATTATATGTATGTATGTGTATCCATTGTATATTAATATACATATACATATACATATACATATACATATACATAGATCGAAATGATCAGAGTCGTGCATCAAGGCCATTTGCCAGAGCACTTCTCCACAATATATGTATGTATATATATATGTGTGTGTGTGATTATATATATATAAATATATACACATGTGAATGTGCGTGTATGATGCATGTAATCTTGTCCAGATACAACTGAAATTCGTGCAACTTTTTCTAACATATGCGTGTAAATCGTGAAAGATGCAGCCAATGCGAACCACCTCCGAGATGAAAACAGGCATGGAAGTTTGGAATATCCGAACGCCTCGAACATGATATTCCTATCAAAACTGCAAAACTGGAAGCATTTCCACCTCCGCACTTGTTTCATGAGTATATAGTATATAGTATACAGTGTGTTTTGCGGACGCGCAATCCCGACCCTTGACGGATTGAACTCCATCCCCAGTTGCCCGCGCCCATGGGCTCCATATCATCTTCTAGGCCAAACTGCTTCAGCAATTCGGAGGCGTTATCTTTCACCACCGACAGCATGCTTTCCTGGCGGAACATCACGACCCTGCCACTGGTCAGACAATGGCGGAAGCCGTTCTTTAAGGGAACTTGGCGAACCCCCCCTCCCTCCACAAAAATAGGGAAAAACAAGAGCACCACTGGATACATCTTGGGTTTCCCTGGGTTGGATTCATCTTGGTCACCCCATAACGGAACGCCAGTCTCATTGCCAAGAGGCCATGGGTTGCACCACCAACTTGTGCAACGTCTGGTTCAAGTTGGCCGAGACAAAGATCATCAGCAAAATGATGAAGGCGGCAAGCCCCTGATGCCACCCCGGCGTCTGGATGTTGGATGTTGGTATTCAACCGCATTGCCATGTGGAGGGATAACTCAAGTGACCCCATGTTCTAGTAAAGAAACCATGTGCAGCGCATCGTCAAAAGCCTAGAACATTGCAAAACCGTGACATTTTTTTATATATGTGTGTTTTCACCTGGGCAAGCCATATTTTGGGAAAAAATTCAACACGTCCGTGTGTTGCAGATGCATAGTTTGAAAGAATGATCACATGGGTGTGGGGATGAAAATTCTGTGGATTCCTTGGCCAGGTGTATGAAAGGAAACATGTCAGGTCGACCAAAACTAGTTGGCTCAGTGACAGGCTGATGCAAAAAGTTACACTTTTTTAATGACTGATGAATACTGATGACATCTGATGTCCATCGATTTCCAGAGATTTCCGATCTGTGAAAATGGGCTGGGGGCTGTTTTTTTGGGCGCCCAGCATATGCCCAGCATATGCCCAGCCCATCATTGCCCATCATCCCACAGGAGCCAATGAAGTGCTGCCCCAGTAGCATGCTTTAAAGAGATCAACTGAGATCAGGTCCCATCAATTTAGCAATTTAGCTCAACTTTTCTCCCCGGGATACGTATGGATAAATATGGATAAGTCGGATCAGTTTCACCCCCCTATTCCATCCTATTCCTGGCTGAGCCCCATAGAATCCAATATCCATGGCCCCCTGAGCCGCTGGACCATGTCCAAAGCCACTTCAATGCGACGAGGGCTGTAGAAGTTGAAGTACAAATTCGCAGGACCTCGCTGGTAGCAGCTAGCGGCCCTGGGGGTCGGTTCATCATCATGAAGAGGACTATGATAGGGAAACATGCCCCATTTTACACCCATGGAAGACTGGTGACTGCTGTAGACCTGGGCTAAAAATGAAAACCGCTGGTGATCGAAACTCGCTGAAGTGGGATGTCACGGCCATTTTCCATCATTTTACCGAAGCAAATCAGCAGAACACAAATATAGTCACCTTCCCACATAGGGGATCGAGAGAACAAATCTTTGAAACCACCAATTCTTATATAAAACAGGTAAAGTATGGTAAAGTAATATATCATAGGTAGTCCTTCACTGGAAAGATCAATCAACTAGTTACCTTCACTCGGCATTCCTGATTGTTGATGATATCCCCCCTGATTCAGCATCATTTAAAAAAAACGATCTAGATCCAAATGTGGCCGGTGGCCCTAATGGGTTAGTGTGCATGGCAGACCCACTATCGAACCCCCAAGTTTGCTATTAAAACTTTATACTGGAAACATCTGTAAACCACGCTATGGCCAAATTGACGGTGATTTTACTGGCTTTGTCACATCAACCCTGGACTCCCAAAGCCACTGCCTCATCCAGCACCTTTTTTCACGGCCACGCGGCCATCAACGAGATTCCGGAAAAACACAGGAGAAAAACGGAGCGAAATTTTGCCAAGCAGGCAGTTCATTTGCTTCCTGCGTGGGATCTGTTGGAAGAGCACAGGGCTCGGAGCAAAAAGAGTTTAGTGCCAAACTCTGCTTGGTGGTTGAGCCTTGAATAAATCGTAGTCACTTGGGGGTCGTCCCAAATGATCCATGTTTTTAGGATTGAAAAACCAACAGGAATTTTCACACCACCAGGCAGTTCATTTGCTTCCTGCGTGGGATCTATTGAAAAGATTTCCTCATTTATCCACGCGGCCATCAACGAGATTCCGGAAAAACACAGGAGAAAAACGGAGCGAAATTTTGCCAAGCAGGCAGTTCATTTGCTTCCTGCGTGGGATCTGTTGGAAGAGCACAGGGCTCGGAGCAAAAAGAGTTTAGTGCCAAACTCTGCTTGGTGGTTGAGCCTTGAATAAATCGTAGTCACTTGGGGGTCGTCCCAAATGATCCATGTTTTTAGGATTGAAAAACCAACAGGAATTTTCACACCACCAGGCAGTTCATTTGCTTCCTGCGTGGGATCTATTGAAAAGATTGCCTCATTTATCCACGCGGCCATCAATGAGATTCCGGAAAAGCACAGAAGCTGCTCGGAGCGAAATTTTGCCAAGCCACCCCCGTGGGCAGCAGGCTGGAAAAAGCCCAAGCTCAAAAGCAAATAGTTTGAGGCTATGGTAAACCCAAACCCCCCTCAAACTGGGTTTACCACATCGATTTTCTCGATTTCCTCAAGTCCAGGGTGGCAGGAGTCCTGGCAATTCCAGAGCTCCAACTGGCCCAAAAAAATCACCGGAAATTTCTAAATGCATCTGTAACATAGATTTTTTGGGATGTGTACAAAATCATCCAGAATCCGTCTTCTGGCATTTTCCAGTGATTTTTCTATTGGAAACGGGTCAGCCCCCTATGTTCCATGGAACTAGACGCTAAGTCGCTGCTCTCGCGCCGCTCCGGCGCCGGAATGGATGGGTGGGGAGCGTTAAGAGCAGTGTCCTAGGAACGGCACTGGAAATGTGTGAGATGTTGAAAAAGATGCCAAAAAATATATACAAACCTACCAAATTCGTATACAATAGTGGTAGATAACGCTTCTATATGCTTCTTTTTTTGGCGGGGGGTGGTTGCTGATGTTACTGCAATCTAAAAACGATGCTACATCCAACAACTTGGGTTTGAATTTGATTCTCCGAAGCGGACATGAATGGAAATCACAATCAGGTTTGCCACTGGATGGGGACATCAGCGGTCACACCAAACACAACAGAAAGGAGGTGCTGTTCCAGCATTTGCAAGATATATAAACGTAGCGGATGTACATCAATGCGCGTATACTTGCCCTCCGGTCATCAAGCGTGGCATTGGAAAATCTTGCATTTATTAGTTCAAAATGAATATCATTCAATATCTCATTGAACCCGCCATTTACAGTGGATTTCCAATTGCCATATATTGCCATCATGTTTGATTCCCGGAGGGCATTATGCATAGGAAATATATATTGATGTAAAAGGATGTAAAAGAAATAAATAAATGAAGAAATAAAAAGTTGAATGACTGACTGAATGAATGAATGAATATGGAAATAAACCAGCAAGCAGCAAACAGGTATAAACATGATTTTCAAAGGCGAAATGTTGTCGAGGAAGATTAGATCCTAACTGGATAAAAGTCGATGATGGCTGTAGTTGGACTTCATTTGGTTCTCAACTATATGGATATGTTGTCTGAAAATATCATGGTGCCATTGGCCATTGGTTTATCATGGTTTATCCTGGTGCATCTTGGTGTATTTTGCTTTATCACCATAAAACTGGCCACCCAAGGGTGGTATATCGGCCATCTCCTGAGTCATAGGAGACCATCCTGCCAAGTTGAAGCCTGTTGAAGAATAGAAACATGAAACCAACCACCAGCTATCCATCTCCATCCATGAGACCGTCTCTGACTGTTGAAGACATAAGAGTCAACTGAAAAAGTCCCAACAAAGGTAATATCTTCAGTTATGACAAATGTAAGTCAGCCTCAATCTGAAAGAGCCATTTCCATCCACAGGACTGCTCTGAACACCCCAGGTGGGGTGAAAATTGGATCGCTAAAGAGGTGAAATAGATAAAGTGACTAGTTGACTAGTTGACTAGTTGACTAGTTCGCCCCGCTTCAACGCCATGTTTTAAGTTTCAACCATAGTTTACCCATACAACTTCTGATGTGTGTTCATGTTTTTTCCCATCTGGATGTTGTGAACTGAATCCTGGATCACGCAGCCTGGGATTCCTGGCATCCTCCTCTTCCAGAGCCTGTAGGTCCTGAGCCACGCGCTCCGGCTCCTCCAAATATCCTGAGGGAGCCATGCGAAGCAGAGAATCTGAGAGTTTGTTTTTTTTCCAGGAAGATATCTTTTTTTTTGCATGAAATCCATATGAATCATATGATTCAAAAAGATGATTCACATGACTTGGGGTTTTCAGATCCAAAGTCATCACAGTTCCGCCGTGGGATGAGATTGGATATCTTGGGCAGGCTGGTGGCAGCTGAGTCACCTATGATGAGCCGCCGTGCATATTCATGGCTTGCTGCTTCTTGTTGCAGAGCATCATGCCTCCCAGTGGCATCCCAAGGCATCGCAAGGCATCACAAGACAGGATGAAGCCGGAGCATTTTGGGACCATCCATTGAGTCAGCTCGGCGGGAAACATTGACATGGTGAAATTATATTTGACATTCAAGGTTCATATGGGTTCATATGGGTTCATGTTCTTCATGTTCTTCATGTTCTTTGGTTCAAGGTTCCCTCCCGTGTTGCTCAACAGAACATGGTTGGAATCCGTTGCGTTTGGAAAACGAGAAGCGTTTGGTAATCCAGAGTGGACGGTAAGCGCCTCTCTTGCAAGTCCAGTGGTGGACGAAAGAGGGGCAAGACCTAGGCATTGCCGGCCACGGCCGGCACCCCAGGTTGTAGCAAAAGCCTGTTTGGGGGTCAAGTGGTCACAGGACGTTGCCTGCACGCTGTGAACATCACATACAGTAAAATTCACCTGGATAAATTGCAGTGATGCAATTTTCGGATGAATACCTTTACCAACCATTGTTTACAGTGACGTGGCAGTGAGGCCGTTGTAACTCGCAGCCAGTGCAAATGAGGCGCCCATCGCCCAAATTGGGTAATGTGTATTCGTGTGCATGTTTTGCATGCATCCAAGTAGGGGATCAAGAATCTTAACCCCAATCTTCCATGGTTGGTTGAACTGTAAATCGGTGTTGTTGATATGTTTTGATGGTTTTCCAAAGTTGTGATGCCTCATACCCTGTAGTAATTCAACATAGAGATGGAACACCGCCATGTTTAAAAAGTGCTGGTGAAGCCTCCCATTTTTCCCATCCAACATGCACATCCCATGGAAAAAAAACATGGTACCCTCTGGTAAACTAACATAGCGAACTGGAAAGATCCACCATTTTTAATGGGAAAATCCACTATTTCGACTGGGCCATTTTCAATAGCTATGTTAGTTTACCAGAGGGTAAAACCCCTTGAAACTCCCATGAAATTCTGGAAGCTGCGCCCCTTCCAGCTTCGCTGCCACGCCACACGCCGCTTCACCTTGTCCCGCGTCTGTTTCCGCACCCGGCGCGTGCGCGAAGCCCGGACGTTGGGATGTTCCAGGTGACAATATGTGCCTGGGAACAGACGGCAGATTTCATGATGATTTCATGGGTGGTGCCATGGCAGTCATCCGCCATCATCCCCCTAACGTAGCTATTAAAAATAACCATTAATAGTGTATTTTCCCATTAAAAATGGTGGATCTTTCCATAGCTATGTTAAATTACCAGAGGGTATCCTAAATGTGGGCAACCCAATCAATCCCAATCACCCAAAAACCTACCGAAAGTTGGGGGATGGTTTGGTTGATACAATCCATTTACAATATGGTGATTTGGGGGGTCATTTATCGTTGGGTTTGCCACATACCCTCTGGTAAACTAACATAGCTATGGAAAGTTAGCCATTTACAGTTGCTTTACCTATTAAAATGGTGATTTTCCCATAGCTATATTGGATTGTCAGAGGGTTAAAAATGCAAGAACAAGAAGAAGAATTATCATGATGATGTTGATGATGAATCATAAGTAGTAGTAAGTATCATCAATCATGACCAGCAGCAGCAACATCATGGACAACAATAAAATATCCCAAAGTTGTGGTATACGAAACTGGGTGTACCCCTGCTTGGGATGTTGTAAGCACTCAAATGGTTGATGACTGGGGTCGGTTTGCTCCTTGCAATTCATGTGTTCACATACTACCCCCTGGGAATATCAGGGCATATTTTTTGAACGCCGCACAAACCTATAAACAGCCTAGCAATCCAGCAAATATATAGAATAAGGTAAGGTTGCTTGGAGTGCTTCAAACTTGCCCGAGTATGCCAAGAAAAGGAATATCTATTAAATGATCAAGAAAGAAATGGAGAAAACAAACATATTCTAAGATTCTATATATATATATATATTTACGTGTGTGTATACTACCCACGTCTCTGAATATGATGTGCCGAGGCATGGCCCCCCGATCCTTAAGCGATAAATTGCCCTTTGATCCAACAAACATCTGGATTTCCCAAACATGTTCACCCCTCAAATTCAAAACGTCACGTTTGGAGCTCAGACTTGGGTGGCGTTTCACATGGTCCACCCATCCGTATCCACATCATCCAAGTTGCAAGTTTGTCCCTTGATACAACCCCCGGTCACAAGATGAAAGACACAAGGTGCACAAGTGCCCTCCGCATGCGCAGCAGCTAAAGCAGCCTGATCTGGCACTGGGATGGGCGGATCGGAGCTGGCAGCTGCCTGATCTGCCTGTGCCGATGCAGGTACTGCGACCTGACACCGTGTAAGAATCAAATCGAAACCAAATAATCAAACGGAACAACACAACACTACAATGAACAGCCAAAGAGAAACATCGGCCAACCAATCAACCACAAAAAAACAAACCACAGCAACCTGTCCAAACTGCTGTTGTTCATCTTCCTCTTCTGGCGGTGAGTCATCACGGAGTGAAAGGAAGCCAGCGCTATTGAGTGTCCTGCATCCCATCTGGGGAAACTATCTCACTTTGTCCATGGTAAAACCTTTGGTAATCAAACATTGCTGGAAAATACCCCCATTTTTAAATGATGTTCCCGCTAAAACCTCTATTTCTGAGGAATTTCCCATTGCGACTGGCCTGCTCTTAACATAGTCCAATAGTACCAGCACAATTCTGATTACCATGATGATCATCATGACACAGTGTCACCTGCTCTTAATGATTGGATGGCCATGTTCTGATTACCCATTTAGCTCGCCCAGATCAGTTTAAATGTATTGTTGAAACCTATCAGTTCAAATTACCGAAGAGTAGGTGAGAATTTAAGGCCCTGAAATTTGCAAATGTTTGTTTTTTTTGTACCATCAGATCCCATTCAGGGATTTCAGCAGTTTGAGGCTGTCTTTGGTTCTTACAAGATCGTTCAAACCGCCAGCCACCCCACACTGCACCATGAAACCTAAAACCGCTGGATGATCATCACTCCAACTTCACTGACTACGCTACAGAGCTGCAACGGAACTGAAACTAACTAGGGAAAGAAACATCACATGGGTTTTAATGGGAAACGGCCCAAATCCGAAGAGTTTCGGGGGACCCATGTGGAACCTGAATGGGGTCCTTTCCCTCTCAGCCTCAGCCCTCTCTATTTCCATCTATTCCGAACGGAATCACCAACGTCCGCATGCTTCAAAAAACAGGCATTCCTTCGTGGCCAATCTCCAGTTTTTTTTTGGTTGGCGAGGTAAAACCATGGCCAAAATAAATCAGCCAATTCCTCCCAAAAAAAGAAGTATGAGAAAGTATGAAAGCACCAAAACCAACCAAATCCACCATTTTTTGTCCATTTTTCTCATGTTTTCAATTTGTTCCATCTTGCTTCCTCCCGCCACTGCCATCCCATCCCCTCCGGATCCATTCGGTGGTGCTGGAACTCGACGAGGTTTGCCCAGACATCCGTTGTTGGCGGGCAACGAACCAACAATCCAAAAATGGCAGTTTTTTGCAGAAAACTTGTGCCGAAAATTCACCGCGGTGTCGCGAGTTTGATCATGAGAAACTTGATGATGTTGGATCAATGGTTGAACTCTACGAACCTGATGACTGGGATCATGCAAACAAATCTTACTAAAGTGGCGATGGCCGTCATCATCATCATCATCAACAACAACCACCACCACCCCAGCCATCTCGCTGGGCTCAGCAACAGCCCGGCCGGTCGATTTTGCATGTCACCTCAGCAGATCAATCAAAAATCGTCGTTTTTCATTGGGCAATGTGGTGTAAAAATACCTCGGCATCGGTTTTCATGGACAGTCATCATCTTCCACATGAAAATGCCATTCTTGGGTGACCCCTATCGAAAAATTGTCAGACACGCCCAAATACCTAAGAATCCGCCCGTCATAGTTTAGGGGCGAAACCAATTAATTCGAACAATCCTCTGTTCAGTGGTAAAGCATCGGCTGAGGGGGGTGCTGATTTCCTTGCTGTGGTAATTTGCACATTTCGCATCTCGCTGCAACATCGTCCAAATTCACCGTTTCGACCCCGCATGTCCGCAACATGGGCTCAACTTGGGGCCAACTCTCGCCAACAAGGCCCAACTTGGATCCACTTGGCCTCAATTTGGGCACAACTTGGCTCCAAGTTGGACCCGTTTAACTTCGGCCCAAGTTGGGCTTCCACATGGGCTCAACACGAGAACATCACCGGCCCAATCCGAAATCGTCAAAACGCGCGTTTTCACTGGTATTTCTCACTTTTTTTGGCATCGATGACGCTTCGTGTTCAGCAATGTTCCCTGTGTTGTGTCCTGTGTTGGGCCCGACTTGGTGCAAAGCTGTTGCCAAAGGGTCCCAAGCTGCGCATAGCTGCGCCACATGTGCATCACATGCCTTCAAGTTCGGGTCACCCCCTTGTGAATTTCAAGGGTCTCCCAGAGACCGCCATTCTATAGAGGTACCTGGGTTCCACTCTAAAGGTACATTCTCAGAATCTCTCTAAAATCTGGAAAATCCAGATTGCAAGAAATACGACTCTGTAAAATCAAGAAACAAAAAGGCGCCTCATGGCTACAAATGCTTGTTTGTAACCACCAAAACTCTAACTATAAAATCTAGGGACAGGGTTACATTTGGGCAGGTGTCTTTCCCTTAAGGTCATCCACCTGGTCCACTATAAAATCAGGATCTCCAAAATGGTGGTTTGAAACATGTACACCCTTAATATTGGGGTACCTGGTCTCTGACTTGATAGTGGAGCTGTTTGAAAGGGATGTCAATCCAAGCTGGACCCAGGTCTTTGATTTTATAGAAAGGCTTCTTTTGGGATGGTTGTGGCTTGGGATACAATGAACTTCCATAGTTTGCTGAATCAAATTCAATTCAAAAAATAAAGACAAACATGAATGAAAAAAAAACTGATATTCTGGAAAACAAGTGCAATTTTGTAAAATTAGTCCATATGTGGGGCCCTTTAAACCTGAATTTTGAATTTTGGAGTACTGCTGCGCCTCACTATATGGAAATGTTTAAAAATGTGTGCGGCGTGTAATGACCCAATTTTGGAATTTAGCGAGCAAGGAGGTTACACTTTTTTAATTTTAGAGAAAGAGAGAGGGAGAGAGAGATTTGGTCCATATTAACCTCGAGTGCACTAAGTACCCCCAAAGATTTTTGAATCATCTATGGGAAGGCAACGTCAACACGCGCAGTGTTGAAGCAAAACCTTTCTATAAAATCGACACAGCAGTCTCTATTTGAGGGCCCTTCAAACCTGATTTTTTACACTTTGGAGTCCTGCTGCGCTTCACGATATGGAAAGGGGCAAGGATGTTTGAGGCATGTACTGAACGAATTTTGGAGTTTAGAGGGCAAGGAAGCGGGAAACACATGAAATCATATGAACAGAGTCCAGTTTCTGGAACTTTTGATTTTGTAGAGACCGTGTCCAATGGCACAGCCTTCAAAACCACAAGAACAATTTAAAAAACTTTAGAGCTCTGTTTTTTGGGGAGGGGCTCCCAAGAGGTATCTGAAACCATCTAAAGCCAGTCTGAAACCCTCTCTATCTATCCATCTGTCTATTTATCTCTCTCTCTCTGTCTATATCATATCTATCTATCGATTGTATTCTCACTATCTCTAAGACTCTAAGATGTGGATCAGCTGCTGCCCGAAATCTCAATAACTTTCACATTAGACAGCTGCTGCATTGGCAGCTTGTCAGACCCATTTCCCTTGGGTCTTGATCAAAAACATTTCCTGTATAAAATCAGATATATACATATAGAGAGAGAGAGAGCGGGATGTTTTGTGAACTCTAAACATGACTACAATCAACATGATTAATACATAAATCAATCATCTAATATTTGAGAATTGTTAAAACATACCCCAGCAGATTGATTATTGCTGGAAGGCCAAATGGCTACTAACCAGCAACTCCAAGTCCCAATCACGCTCCTTACAAAGTGGCACTGCTTGCATCGCTATGTATCATGCACCCATGTTTTTCTTACAAACTGGTACCCTGTTTGTCTTCTTGATTCCTTATAAAAATGGTCTTGCATTGAAGAATCCCGTATTATGATATGTACGTCTATGCCCTTACAAAATGGTCAAAATGTCAAAATCTCTGTTACAAAATGGTATCTTGGAAGGGGTCTTGAGCTGCGTAGGTTACAACATGCTGGGGCCACCAAGGCAAAAGTCTAAATTTTTCAATGGACCCATGCATTCCAACATTCCAATTTATATGGGACTTGACTCCATTGCCATTCAGTGGAAATGTCAACTAAAATATCATCAACCAACACCTTTGGACACGCTGATTTCGGCCATGTTTCAGGAAATCTCGACGTCAAGGGTAAAGCCCCAAATAGTGAGTTTTTGTTTAACAAAAGTGATGAGATTGTAGGGCACCCTATTTCCTGCCAAACCTATGTATATACATATATATATATATATACACCCTCCGGTAATTTAACATAGCTATTGAAAAAGGCCCACTTATAGTTGATTTACCTATTTTCCATAGCTATATTAGTTTATCAGAGGGTACTGTATATGTGATGTGAAACAGCAAGCCCGTTCCGATGTTAAACCCAATTGATCATCCCCGGCCGCTCGCAACCACCAAGTTCCCCAACCGTAATCCGCATCACATCAGACAACTGTCTGGGAGCAGCTTGGGAGTCCAAAAGGGAGGCTCCGGGGATTGTGACTTGCCTGCCATCTGGCAGGGTCACCTGGCTGCGTTCACAAAAAACGGATCGATTGAGAGATCGTGACATGCCAACGTTTTCTACGCTTCTCAGACAAAGAGGCAGACAAATAGATTGAAAATTGTTTGATAGGTTGATAGAAATAGATGTTGTTTGACTTATATTCACAGAAAAAATGCACATGCAAATGTGTGTGTGTGTATCTATCCATCCAACAGAGCTACTTACAATATACACGTCTATACCATGCTTGAACGCCAAGAAAGTCCACCAACCTGCTCGGTGAAGGTGTCTAAGCGATAGGGGAAGTAGTTGGCAGTGCCTGCCAGGCTGATATCCAACTGGATGAGCGCTGGCCCCTGGAAAACGTAAAGATTGAAGGAGAAAAGAAAGAAGATTCCTTTGGCTGAAAATCGACTAATGAAACAACTAAACCAGGCTTTGCCCGGTTTTGTTTGAGACATTGAGATAGACATGGGTCAACATGTGGCATACGGGCAGCCCAAACAGAGCCCAAAGAGGACATTCAAACTGCAAGGACAAAGATCAAAAATCACAATTTTATAATCCCATCACCCTAGTAAGCCCTAGCATTAAACACCCCATCAATGGTCCCAATTATGTGGAAATTCCCTAGTAAACCATGGTATGGGGGTGTCCTGGGTGGTTAACCTGGAGAGTTTGTCCTAAACCCCCGCTCTGAATGGTGGGCAACCTCCCAATTTCGGACCGAAATTTCGGCGCCTACAGCATAAAAGGTCATCATTTCTCGTACAGAGTCCTGGCGCCGCATCACCAAACTGGACTCTCTCTCCGGCTGTTTTTCGCCACCCCGAAAATGATGAAAATCATTGGGGTGACACCCCAGGTTCCTCCATATTTTAGTAGCGCTTCACTGGTGGTTTGGGGCGGTCATCAGGAGTCCGCACCCAAGATGACCCAAAACACCAATTTGTCATTGGTTGATTGCCAGCCGCACAGTCATACATTTCGGTGTGTCGAGGAACTGAGGATCGTAACACTAACACAAGTTCATCAAATGGTCCATAATCTTGTAGTGCAGCATGTGGATTTGAACATGGTCCGTCCATGCAAAGCAGAGTCAACGAGGAGGCTGACATACATATGCATATGGATATAGATATATAGATACATAGATATAGATATATTATGATATATTATATCGATTGAATCGCTGCTATTTTTGCAACGCCAAAATCTTCACAGCGGCCATGGCAAAATCAACTGGTTTCAGTCCAAACACTCGGGAACCATATTTTTACCAGCACAGATGGAGTGCTTCTCCAAGCATTCCAGTAGAAAAGGCAACAATGACAATAACAATAACGAATAACGATGATGATAATGATCCTATGAATGATAAGAATTGCAGTTTATAATCTTATATAAATAACAAAAGTATATAAATAACAATAATACAGTGAAAACAACACTCAAAGTATAAATATCTCGAGCCAAAAGTGACAATCTTCCAAACGTTATTGCACAGCGTCTATACTTTTTTCAATGCCCCGTGCATTGCAAGCAAAACATGTTGCTTCCGCTATCATATCAAATTCGCGGATTTCCAGTTGTTGAACCATTTGGCATCAGAACAACATGGTGATTTGGCATCATCCCTCAACAGAGGCCTTGATTTATCCGGTCATTTGTTTAAAATAAAAAATCTGCATTCGAGTTCATCAGTGTCCAATGGTGGATCCCCATTGCGAAAGAAAATGGAGAAAAATGGTGTGTATGTATACATGTATATATATATAAATATGTATGTATATATATAAATATATATGTATATATATATATAAATGTATATATATATATATATTTATTTATATTTATATTTATAATCATATATATATAATTATATTTGTTTTTATTAGCATAATTATATATATAAATAAATAAATAATAATAAATAGGTGTGTATGCGTGTCTGTGTGCATGATGGTGCGCTTCTATCTTTCCGTTTTAGGGCAGGTGCCCAAAATTACGGCCCCCATTACTGATCAAAGCCGGCTTCCGAGATAGTCAGCCATGAAGAATCATCACATGGTTGACCATGGAGAGGGACAAAAAATTGGTTCTTTGCAACATACCAATTTCCTCATTAAAAATGCAATACCCTCTGGTAAACTAACATAGCTATTGAAAATGGCCATAGAAATAGTTTATTTGCCCATTGAAAATTGTGATTTTCCATAGTTTTTTGTATGTTTACCAGAGGGTAAATTGGGATACCACTTGGTGTCATCGTGGCTTGCTGGAGAACCCACAAACCTCCATAAATTTCGTGCGTGGATTTCCAAGCCTGCCATGCCTGACACTTCTCTCTCTCTCCATCGCCAGGTAGCCCCATTCTATCCCCATCCCATATATATATATATACATATATATATATATACATATATATATATCCCCATCCACTTCCCATTTGATATCATTACTGGTATAATCATTAATAACATTAATATTGTTTGATACATATCCAGTGAAAATAAGCCATGGAGAAACTCCATCAACCGCTGCACCTCCAACAAGGAGCTTGTATTCATCGACGTGGTATTGAGATCACTATAGCATCGCCTCAGGCAACCACTCAACTTTTAACCCAGAAATTGGAAAAATCGGTGTTCCAAGTTCTCCAAGTTCCAAGTGTGGATTTCACCCACCAAAAAGGAATTGGAGTTCACCCTGTAAAAATCAGGGAGCTCACGACGAATGTCTATCAATGCCACTGGCTCACCCAAACTGCGCCCTGGGATTTGTTCGCACAGGAACTAGGACCACAATGTGCGTCTTTCAAAGACAGTTCGGCAAAATACCCTAGAAAAAATCTTGGGTGTGGCCAAAGAATCCCTACACAACCACCAACTTTACTTCCATTGGTCATGGCGTACATCCTGCATTTCTGGGAGCATGGTCCAAGGGGCTGATAGTCGGCTTCCAGTTTGTTGCCCCATACCAGCATCGAGAGATCCTGTAGCTGCTGTTCTACCATTTCCCACTTTAAAAGAACAAAGTATAACATACATATATTCATATATAACTGGGAAATGATATGATCACTTAATTACATAAGCATATACATATAAAAAGAATATAGATATATAACGTATAACCCACTACTTTCAACTGGTAGCAAGGCTGCTTCTGAAAAGAGTTCCAACAGTCCAACAGTCCAAGGTTTGTTTGCTCCGTCCTGCTCTGGATACTGTGCGATGGAGAAGAAAGGAATCGCCAGTACCAGCAGAATGGTCAGCAGTGACACCTTCCCACGCTGTAGACAATCCCTTGCCCCTAATCAAACAAGGATGTGGTAGGGCTTTACCCAACAATGATGGGGGTTTTGAAGTCGGTCCTGCTGCTCAAGTTGAATCGAAAAAAAACCGTTGCATTGGGGCGCCCTACATGAATAGATCTGATACTAAACCGGGGGTTCGTTTGGGTGGTATTTAAGACTAGGGAAGATATTACTTACCCTGCCAGAAAGAGGATCTGTAGTCAGTCTGTAGTCCATTGTATTCGTAAGTTCTTCATTGACCCAAATTCACCATAGCTACCCTCTGGTAAACAAACAGTTTGCTATTGAAAATGGATGAAAATGGCCCAGTCGAAATAGTTGATTTACCCAGCTATAAAATGCTGGATCTTTCCATAGTATATATAGTTATGTCATGTTATGTAAACGTTTACCAGAGCGAAAAAAAATAACTGGTTTCGGCCACCAGCTGTCGACATCGATACCGACCACATCGCGAGCAGCAGCCTTGGTGGAGAGCGTCAACATCAATCGACCCGAAAGCTTCTTGGCTTCCGCTGGGTTCTGCGACCTGGGACGGGACGAGAAGACGGACGAGCATCCAATGAGGGGATGGTGAGGGTCTTAATGGATAACTTAATGGATCTTAATGGATCTTGATGGATCTTCATAACCCATAGGATCCATGTATGGTATATATGCTAACATAAAGGGGGTATACTGATGGTAATTAAATGTTACCATATATATATAGCATACATGGATCCTATGGGTAAGGTATTTATGATGTTTTTATATGTTTTTCATCATTTGCCCAGACCTGTACTGCTGATTTGATGTTTCTTGGACGGTCTCGAAATCAAGCGACGAAAGTGCTGGCTGGTTGGTCCACCTAGATGCACCTACCTATCTTGGCCCAATCAAAGCTCGAACCACACCAAAGAGTCCGGAAGAGGATGTTTCTGTATCATCGGTGTGGATCACATGATAAACTCACGTCAAATGTCAAATCATTTCAAAATGTCGAAATCAACATGAAACCCAGGACTGGCAGTGCCTGCCAGAATTCTCCCCGATCTCCCCTGGGCTCAACGACAAGTCGAGCCTCTTATCCTTGTCCTGCGTCGAAGCGGTGAGTTGTGAATTGTCAGGGAATACGCTACCCTCTTAGCACATGCAACAACCCCCGGAAGCATTGCAGAGCCACCCGGAACACCATACCACAAGGGGTACACCCCACATGACCGCCCTTGGTGTAGCCGGGTGCCTTCAGGTAGTAGCTGATGCACTTCATGAGTTTGGACAATCGACCCACCCGGGCACCCACCTGGCATTGGGTTCATGGAGCTGGCTTAAAGTAAGGAGAAATCCATCATGAAATGACATGCTAATATGATGTAATATAATGTAATATATATATATGTATACAACTTAGATCTACATACAGTACATACATTACTTCGTGAGGATTTCGTGTGTCCACCTATCCATCCATCATGTCACTCTCGAGTCACCAGGTCACCAGGGTTGGCGGCGCAAGCGCGGAGTTGACCGAGGGGGAACTAGCGACAACCCACCGAAGGACCCGGCCTGGTAAACATACAAAAAGCTATTAAAAATGGTGATTTATAGTGGATTGTCCCATTAAAAATGGTGATTTATAGTGGATTTTCCCATTAAAAATTGTGATTTATAGTGGATTTTGCCATTAAAAATGGTGATTTATAGTGGATTTTCCCAATTAAGAAATGGTGATTTATAGTGGATTTTCCCATTAAAAATGGATTTATAGTGGATTTTCCCATTAAAAATGGTGATTTATAGTGGATTTTCCCATTAAAAATGGTGATTTATAGTGGATTTTGCCATTAAAAATGGTGATTTATAGTGGGTTTTCCCAATTAAGAAATGGTGATTTATGGTGGATTTTCCCATTAAAAATGAGTGGATTTTCCCATTAAAAATGGTGATGTTCCATAGTTATGTCAACGTTTACCGTTTACCAGAGGGTACCAAATGATTTTTTCGAAGATTCTTCACCACACCCCTGCGCACCGCTTCCCCTATTTACTTCCCTATTAATTTCCCTATGTCTTTGCCTATTTATTCACCTATTAATTTCCCTCGTTGTTTCCCTATCTATTTCCCTTCCCTATTTATTTCCCTGTTTATTTCGCTATTGATTTCCCTATGCGTTTCCGTATTTTCCCCGAATCCCATGGACCTTGGCCACACGCGCCACGCGGATGAGAGTGGCATCCACTCCACCACCGCTGGTTTGCATCTTGCCCCCAGGGCCCAGCAGGCTGCTGATCTCAAAGATCATGGACACCGTGCCTAGCGCGTCCATCCAGAAGAAGAAGGACCTGGCGCGTCGCAGAGGATCGCGGAGGCGCGCCAAAGGGGACGCTGGAGAATGTTCAAGTGTCTTCCCCCCCAAAAAAATGAGGCTGACTTGAGGTTTAATCCCATATACCACTGATTTTTGGACAGGGATTCATGTTTTTTTACCCAGCTCCTATCATTTCGATTCTGAAAGTTCTCTTTTTTTTAAATGTATCTCTCCATCTCAGCTCATCCCCAGCTGGCAAACCAAGGCACAAAGGATAAGTTTTATAGTCCACGATGCCATTGATCACCATTTCAAGCACAAAGAGGACCATCACCACGATCATCAGGGCATCCTCAGTGCTCACTGACGTCGACCCGACGTAAAACCACAAGAAAACACGAGATGTTTATAGATGTTTGGCGGGTTTAGAGGATGCTTTGACCAATCCAAATACATATAAGTCTTCATATATATATTAAATTATAGTATACATATAATGATAAATATATTATAATTATATATATATTATATATAATTAATATATATATATATAATTATATATATATTACCTGCGTCCGTGAAAGCAATTCAGAGTGCTGGGGAATTTCCAGGGTTGAAAAACAATAACATCTTGAAATCCGTGAAAATCCTCCCGCCAAAACGAATCCCCGGCCGAGTGTCCAAAATGGGGATCCCTGGGTCATCGGGAATGTCAAACATCACAAACCTGGGACACCCGGACAGCCAGGTGATGGATTCTTGGCTGATTTCTAGGGAGGGGCTGAAGGCATGCGGAGTTTCCGATCGACATCATTTTTTCAAAAGGTCTAGCTACAGTGGTAACATGCTCAAAATGAAGCCGATCCACTAGTGACGCTTCCGATCCAATCTGCGGCCGGAGCAACAATCCCCCACCAAAGAGGGCAAAGATGAGACATGCCACCAAGGTAACCCTGAAGGCAAAGCTTTCCAATAGCGGCCTGCCATCCCAGAGCTTTTCCGGATAGGGAGGGTGGCTTCCAGTGGGATCAGCGCTGTTGTTGGAACCCCCTTGGAATCTGAATGTATAAATCTGTATAAATGAAGGGCGCTTCTCCTGGAAGCCTTACTGCCTTACTTAGTTTAAAATGAACATAACCGAAAACAATCACAAATTCTTAGGGTCAAAGTCATGTTTTGCTCTAAATTGTCCTTCCAGCCTTCAATCCAGCGATGGATTGAAGCTACCTGTGCTCAAAGTCGCACCCCAATTCAGGTGGGGTGGTTTTCTGCAGGAAATCGGGTGGCTTTCCAACCGAAACCAGGTCAATTTCCAACCCAACCAGGTCCCCAAAAAAGGTCGGACCGGACCTCAGCCTGCCTGACCAAAGATTCAGCGCATGCTTCCAGGCGGTCTGGGGCGGAGCTGAGGAAATCTCTGAGGAATCTAAGGAACCCAAGGAACTGGAAAATGGGGTGGTGCCGCTGGCATAGCCAAATCCAAACTTCTTCCAATTTTCATCCATTTGACCATTGAACTGAGTCGTTGATAGAGATTGATAGATTCTGAACATGGTGCAATTTGAAGCTTCCATCGCAAATACACATGTGGCAATGAGGGGTCAATGAAAGGAGCTAGGATTAGAAGCTCAGCTAGCAGAGAGCATTGTGTAGTGGGTACATCACCAACCATCAACATCTCAAATCACATCGCCGGAATGAGTCCCATCAGCTCCGCGATGGCGGTTGCGTGCCTCTTTCTTCTCCGGTGCAAGGATTAGCATCCCTGAGAAAGGCTGTCCCAAGATGTCCCAAGTAGGCAGCAGGCGGTCTATAGAACCGCAACCAACCCTACACTGGCTAGATTCCTTCACAGAATGCAAACTGAAGCTATTCATCACATCTTAGAGGTCCCCAACCAGTCCTACACCAACGCCCTTCAATATGATACATGCCGTTGCCTTCAGCTGCTTGACAAACCAAAGGACAGGTTTTGACCATGATTCCTATTCCTCTTAAAACCACGGCTTTTGTTGGGGGGTGTGAACCATATGTAACAATCAATTCAGATGATGCACAAATATTGCAAGAATGACACCCGTTGCGACTTGACACCGATGTAGACTCATCAAATCCTATCAAATCACTCAAGGCTTCAGGTGCCAAAATTGACAGCGAAGCGTCAGGAAAGGTGAGAAAACAGTCGCAGCTTCTCTGAGTTTTGTGGTTCCAACCCTCTTCTGGCCTCTCTCCGAACGTCTCCTCACCCACGGATGAGCTGGTGGGTACGATTCCCGACCATTGGTTCTTATTTAGTTCTTGTTTAGTTCTTGTAGATTTCTATCCAACCACTGCAAGTCGGTTGTGAGTTGAAGCTTTTAATTAGTGCGATGAACACGGCAGAATTGTAGTATCGTAAACCGCCTGAAATAACAGGTGTAAGGTCATTTGGGGGCTTGGTTCCCCCTACCATTCATCTGAAGTGGTCTGAAGTCATCAAAATCATTCAAAATCCGCCAGAATCTCCCTGAATTGCGCCAAGGGAAATGTTGCTCCGGAAATCCCTCTCGTGTTTGGTGTAACGAATGCATTTTGACAAAAAACAATAAAAAAAACCAGGGTGTGCGAATTGTTTGTCCTTAAAATCAAGCCAAATAAGCCAATAAGAATCCTACGGCACCAAAAAACCGTCCCCACCTGTTTTTGTCTGCGATGACAATGAAAGGGCCCTTGCCAAGCCTCAGCGTGCAGCAAGACCCAGGGAAAGAAAGGCGGCAGAGTGGAAAATGTTTCATCTTTGTTTGCCACTGGGCATGTCATGATATGCCAGCATATGCCGGTATGCCCAGCATATGTTTCTATAGTTCACGAAGTTAATCCAGATGAAAAAATGGTATATAGAGCACTTCAAATCTGGAGTTTCAAGCCAGACCATGACCCCATCTTTTTGTTAAGCCAGAACGCTTAAATCTGACTGGGAAACCATCCCCACTTCAGCCCAAAGGGGAAGCTCCCGCCCAGACATGGCCGGCCATCACAGCGCTGTCGTGGCAAGAGACGATTTGGTTTCTTGGACTGGGACATCCGCGCCTTCAGATGCATAATTCTCTGCCTGGACGGGGAAAAATGATGGGTGGCAACCCGTGAACCGTGAAGCTCCAAAAGAAAAAGGATTCAGTAATCAAGAAAGGACATTATTGGGACATTATGGGTACTGTAGGTCTATAATAGTTGAAAGCCCTCAGCGGCACACCAAAGCGACGCACATGCAGCGCCTTTCACTCCAGGGGGTCGATCGCTGACAGCCACAAGGCTATGGGTACGGCCCTACAAACATGCAAACATGCCCCATGGACTGGAACATCAGGGTTGAAACATGCACTATGTTGACATATCCCCCCCGTTGTCCATGCGGGCTTCTTGCTTATACAAATGCCTCTTTCGGGCAGCTTCACGACGAAGGCCATTTGCCTCCTCAGTGTCCTTCAAGGACCAAACCCCTTCGGTCAGAGCGCGGATCAGAGCGCCGTTGCCGTACCACTTTGTCATTGCATCGGCCACCATGTGATGGCCGGGAACCCACTTCACAAAGGCGTTGGTGGCATCCTCCATCAACGCTTGCTTGAGCACCGCCAAGTCAATCTGAATCTTGCGATCCGTGGTCTGGCTCTCGTTCGTGAGCACATCGAAGCCAGTCTTCGCGTCCAGCACTAGATAGTGGGGCCATTTGCTCGCCCACAACTTCCAGTGTCGCAACTGAAAGTCACGGTGCAACATCTCAGCCAAGGCCGCCCGCACGAAGTCACCGTGCTCAAATGCCGTAGCGCACATGCTGACCTCGGCACTCATGCTGCACCTGACAATCCTCTGGATCTTCATGCTGGCCGCCTCCACCACACATAGCTTGGCTTCTCCTGTGAGGATGGAGGCATCGGCCAGACATATCACCAGGCCTCCTTGACTGTGACCTCCCGGCTGAGCACCATAAGCAGCATCACTGGCGGACACTACCACCATGTTCTTCCAATCATCCAACTTCTTCACCACCTGCACTGATGGATGTTTGGCCCGGTAGATGACCTTGTTGAGCCACTCCAAAGAGTCGCGTCCCTGCTTGGCCGCCAACTGCTGCACATGGGACACACCATAGGCCAGATCGTATCGGCCTTGCCTGCTCATCCAGTTGAGTTGTCCAATGAGCGAGGACATCTCCAATTTTTCTTCAGCTGTGATGTGCTCCTCAGACGTCTTCTTGATGTTCATCTTTTCAACATTCTTGGCGTACTCCTCCATGGAATACTCAAACTCCAACGTCTCGACATTCTGCCTCTCCCAGCGCCCACAAAATTTTGTCCACCCATCTGTTGCTTTCCTCAGCTTCCCAAAGTTCAAACGTTCATGAACCTTCTTCCAGATCTCATCGGCACTCTTGTCCCCAGCATAGCGCGTGTCGTCCACGTGGATGCACGCCAGGGCCCTCAAAGAACCATCCTCATGGAAGGCGGCAAAGACTCCAGGGAGCAAGTGTAGCTCCTTCATCCCACATGTGGTCAAGGTGTCACTGTACTCCAAGTACCATAAGCGTGGGCTCTCTGGAAGCCCAAAGCCGCCCTTCGTCATCTTGAGGAGGTCCTGGCGATAGTCCAAGCCCAGCTTCATTCGAATGAACTCCTGCACATACTCTGGGTAGCCCTTGGGAAGTCTGATGTAAACTTCACGCTCGGGAGGAAGATGTTTTCCTTGAAGGAAGGCGCTGGAGACATCCTCGTAGTGCACAACCCAGCCCATCTGGACACTGATCCAATTGATCAGGTTGTGCGCCAGCAATGCCGCAGTCGGCGCCAATGTAGCATAGCGCCCCATGTCTGGGTCCTTGTGCCCACCCAGGATCAGCCTGGCCTTCAACTGTGCCTCCTCCAAAAGATACCCGCCTTTGTTGGTCAAAACAAAACGTGAATTCAAGATCCGCTTTGGGTCAATGAACTTGTCGTTGGGGACGCCCTCCAGCGCGTCATGATCAAAGTAGATCTGGATGGCCTTCAAGATAGGATCCTTGAAGGCGGCGCGCCATTGTTCGTCCAGCTTCAGCCAATTGAACTCCAAGCGAGCTTTGCCCGTGACCACCTTGCTGTCAGCCACGGCGGCCTCATGCTCCTTTGCTCGCTGTTGCCTCACGTCTTCCATATCTTTCAAGCTTTGCTCTACCACTTCTGGCTGTGTCCAAAAGGCCTCCTGCAGGTCCATCTCCCCTATGGCGTCTTGCCAAGCTTGCTCACATTCTTGATCCACCTTTTCCGCATACATCACCACACTTGCAGCAGCGTGTTGGTCTGAACGCCGACGGCGGGCTTCTTGTGCTGCTTGCCCTTGTCGTGACTTGCGGATCATCTTTCGGATGTTCTTCACATGGGAGCTTGCCGTAGCCATGCCACTCCGTAGTTGTGCCTCAGTCAGCTTTGATGGAACGCCCTTCTTGTGCTTGGAGAGCTCCTCAAACATCTTTTTTTTCTGCTGAAAAGCCATGTTGCTGGGTTCAGGTCGATCCAGCGAGGTCATCTGCTCATCTCGTTCTTCTCCAGCACTTTCTGTCAATGCCGGCATCTCATCATCTTCTTCAAGTAATTCAGCCCTCTCATCAGGCTGCAGCCCTCTCACAAGCGCAGCACTAGTCGCTGCGCTGCTTGAACCAGATGAGATCGCCTTTCTCACAGACTCTGGCACATCGTTCTGCAACTCCAAGCGCCGCACTTGCCTGGCTCTCAACGTTGCTTCTTGATCGTCCAGCATGAAGTCAGAGGTCATGTCACTGCCTCTACGTTGAGCTCCAAGAGGGGCTGATGTCGCCGGACGAGTGCGATAGGGGATGTTCTTGTCCTCCTCCATGACCAGCTTCCCTTTCTTCAGTTGCTCGGTCACCTCGTCCAATGCCTGGATCACAAACTGCGACCCCAGCATTTCATCCGGCGTCGCCAATCTGATCTTCTCCAAGGGGAAGCTCCTCACCTTTGAGCGCAAACGCACCCAAACTCTCCTTGGAGCGCCATCTTGCTTCTCAATGCACACCACCAGTCCAGGACCATCCCAGCTCGAGTGGTCTTGTAGCCGCCGATGTTGTCCTCTTCTTGAAGGTGGAGGTTCATGCACATAGACCGTCATCCCCTCCTGCAAGCATTCCAAGGATGGTGGCCTCGAACGGCTATGGAGGGCTTTCCTCAAAACCTCCGAGGAGTCCACCCAATTGAAGCTGTCCACTGCTGCAGCTCTGATGCGCTCGGCTCGCCTCAGGGCATCCTTCACTTCCAAGTCATCGTTGATGGTGCACCTCACCTGCCCGCTGCACAACTGGTCCATGATTGAGACAGGCACTGCAGTGTTGCGGCCCGTCACTGCTTGCATTGGCGACAGGCCAGCCCGGTTGCAAAGTCTGTTTTTTGCATTGAAGCAGCTGGTCACCGCCAGCTTCATATCCTCCAGACCTGCAATCTGATGACTCACCACCATCCGCATAGCCATGAGCTTGACGATGGCGCCATGCCGTTCCACCTGTCCTTGACGCCACTTTGCTCCAGGAGGAACAACTTCATGTCTGATATCCAGGAGCCTTGTCAAGCGTTGCACCACATCCGCAAACTCCTTGCCACCGTCAGTCTGCAATACCTCAGGGGCCCCAAAGATAGCGCACCACTTGTTCTGGAGCAGGTCGGCCGTGATGTCCGCCCCAACTTGCTTGCTGACACTGCCCACGTGGTACTCTGTCAAGCCATCCATCAGGTGCGTGACGTTGAACCGCTCGCCCTTGATGTCCCAAATGAAGAAGGAGTCCGCCAAGATCTTCTCGCCAAACTTCGTTGGTCGATAGCCTGACACCTTAGGCTCAGCTCCAGGAGGGCGCACTGCTTGACAGATCTGGCATTTGAGACCCTTGGCAATCTGGACCACCGTGGTGCTCGCCCCACTCACCAGCAGCATGCGCACCAATCGCTCTTGTGAAGGATGACCCAGCACCACATGTAGATGAGCCAAGGCTTGTCGTATCTTGTGAGGTCCTTGACGTGCCACACCCTCAAAAAACACATAGTCATACTGCCCACCACGCCAGTCAGCCTTGTCCAATTGCCGCCGCAACTCCCCCTCCGGGGTAGGGTAGGGCTCCACAGGCAACACATAATGCGAGCTACCCGGCTCACGGCCCTCAGTGAGCTTTTGTGGAGCTGCCTCATCACATTTTTCCCATGCAGCTTCAGCCGCTCGGAGAATATGTTCACAAAGTTCAGGTGGCCATTTGGAAGCCAATGCCGATCTTCTCTGCCACCTTCCCTCATGATAGACATTGCCCTCAATGGGTTGGTGCTCCTCCGGGGTGTGATTGCACACAGCTCCCATCATCAAGGCTTCTTTCATGGCCTCGTCGTTGACGTCCAATGCCGTGAACTTCTGGTGCGGCTTGCCACTCTCCACATCCTTGAGACCAAAGGCACACTGTGGGATTTTCGCCCGATGCAAATTGGGGCGTTGCATCATGAAGTCCATGTGCAAGGCTGCTGACTGAGCAGGGTTCTCCGTCATGACCAACCTGCCGTTGAGATGTTGCTCATCCCAAACTTCGCGGCAAAATCTCCACAGAGGGATATCTTCCCTTCTCGCCTCCATGACCTTGTCCAAGTTAGGATTGAGCCTCTGCATCTGCGACCAGGGACCGCAACGAGGACTCAATGTCACCAGATCCGGCTTGATGTCCTTGATGTCCCGCATGATCTGCTTTCGCACATCGGGATCTCGAAGGTCATGCCCATAGATCAGATCAATCGGATCCGTGACCTCCCAACCAGGACGTTCCCTCGCCACAGCCGTGAGCCGTGCACACCCGGCGAAGATCTCCATCACCACATAGTTCTCCTTGTAGCCCTTCAACTTCGTCACCAAGGCATGCCGTTCTCTTGCCTCACCCAAGCCCTGCTTGATCTTCTGCACCAGTCCACGTTGAGGCTGCATCACCGACCAGTCCCCAGGGCCAGGAAATCGGCGTTCCGGAGGCGTTGACGCATCGCTCCGAAATGGCCCCACAGCGACGCCACCTCGTAGCTCAGAAGGAGGCTGAGCCAGCGCGGATTCTTCTTCCACACTGCCTTCCCTTTTGACTCGATCTTCACTGCCTCTCGCACCCTCAGTTGCCACACCAGCTTCTTCCATAGATAGGTTCGAAGGCGACTGCAGGTGCTCTTCATCACGTTGCAGGCCAAATCGTCGCTGAAGACATTGCTGAGGGATGGATATGGTGCCTCCCATCCCGTCAGTGCCTGGGTCGCCACCTTCTGTTGCGAACGCACTTGCTGCTGCGTCCGTCGCCGATGGATGAGCTTCAGCTCCTCTGCCGTCAGTCCCTGAATGTCCTCCGTCTCGACAAGCTCGATCTGGTCCGGGTCGTCCTCTGAAAGAGGTAGTCCACGTTGAAGTCGGCCCGCCCTCTTCGGCACCGCCACCGTGTTCACCTTCTTCGGCATGGCCGCTGCGCTCCTCGGACGGGCTCCCAAAGCCGCCGATGCGCGAGCTGCGGGACCCCGATCTCTGGCGTAGGTCTCCACCTCCATGTTCTTGGGAGCCTCCTTTCTCGCAAGATTCCTCTCCTCGGCCATGTGCAACTCCAGTTCTTGTTGTTGTTCCCATGAGGTTTCGCCCACCAGCTCCAAGCTCTTCTCCCCGTCGTCGGACATCTCTGGGCACTGCGACGTCCGGTGGCCCATCAGGCCGCACAAACGACATTGCGGCGGATTCACGAGCGGAACCTCCATAGAACGTTGGGGCTTCAGCGTCGTCTTGATCCAGCTGTAAGCCAAAAACCTCTGCCGTTTCAGAATCATCGCATGCCGTGAGGACAACTTCAGCACTCACATCCATGACAAAGTCTTTTGGCACGGTCCATGAACTCTTCAACATGTTGAACTCATCTATCTTCATAGTATAGTGACCTGCCCTAGTTTCACTGAGTCCATAGTTCTTGACCTTGAGCTTCCTAGAAGACATGGTGTGCTGTGATGTGTCCAATTGTACCCCAAGAATGGTGTGAGATTGCTTTGAAAGAAGAGGAGGACAAGGACCGCCTACCACACTGAAGGCCAAAAACACCCGTTTGCCACCAAAAGTAGCTTCTATTTGCAACCTAAAACGACTCTGCAAAGTGTTGCCATCCCCAAAACGAAAAACTTCTTCTTCTGGGAGTACTTGAAACCACCGTTCTTGGGCACGCCATTCCTGAACCACATCCGTTGCCCACTGCAAGCCCACCACATTGCGCATGCAACCCAAGTCTAAAATGACCTTCTTGGATAGTTCCTTCATGTTCCACCATGTTTCAAAAGGGGCATGCAACTGACTTGAAGGTTCCAAAAAACTCTCCCCACCAGACGATCCCCTAAGCACCATGTACACTCCGCGTTCGGACGATGCTGCAGGCCGTCCAGCGCGGCAAAGTTCTTCTAAAAGCTTCCAGTCTTGACCCGGCTCTTCCGGCGTCGACTTTGTCGTAGCAGTTGTAACCAAGACTGGGTTTGTCGCCAAGGCTGCTTTGACCTTTGGGCAATCCCTTGCAAAGTGGCCCACCTCATCACAGACAAAGCACTTTCCGCCCTTGCCACTCTTCTTGGAATCATTCTCTGACTTCCTGTAAAAGTTGCGCATCTTCTTCACCTCTGCCATCTTCTGCTTCGCCTTGTACTGCAGCGCCAAGGCCTCATGCTCGGCATGAAGGACATCTGCTGGAGTAGTGTCCAAATCATCGCAACTCTCATCACCAACAGGCTCTTCAGGAATGCCCTCCATCGAGGCATTGGTGGCCGTCTCAAAGTCCGCCATCTCAGCTGCCAACGCCGGCTTGTTCTCCTTCTTATATCGAAAACCCAGGACACCTCGTTGCACCAGATGTTCTTCACCTTGTGCACCGCTGAGTTGTGCTTCGGCTTGACCAATTGGATAGCCAGGCTCCCCTTCCAATTCTGCCGAAAGCTCCATCATAGCTCCCGTCACCGCCACCTCACCCTCATCGATGGCGTGTGTTCTCACCAAGGCTTTGTCTCTTCTCGTCAGTCTCGCATGATCCAAGAGGTGCCCCACAAAGAACTTCTCCCCCATGTTGAGGGAATCGTCCAGTCCTGCTAGTTGGTCTCGGTACAACCCTGCTCTGGTGATGTAGCTCTCCAGACTTTCACCAGCAAAGCGGTTGAGCGTCAGCAACCGCTTTCTGTGCCAGTCCACCCTGTGCTTCTCGTTCTGCTTCACGATGGGCGTGCGCTCCAAGGTGGTGAAGATCTTCGCTAATCCATCCTTTCCATTCACATCCTCAGGCTCCAAGTGCTTCACCAACTGCGCTGCCCTTTCTCTGAGCTGCACCATCACCCGTGGTCCCACCAAACTCGTAGGCAACTGTTGACCTTCTCCATGAAGCCAAAAACGGACTGATCTCTTCCAATCCCTATAGTTCTCTCCTTGACGAGCTCGAAAAACTGGGGGATACGATGTTGACACCTTTCCCAACTGTTTCTTCTCCTCCTCTTTGTCCGCTTTGTCGTGGACACTGCTAACTTTCCCAGTTGGTAATTCACCTTTGGGTCCATCATCGCCTTCAGATTCTGCACCATGGCGTCGATGTTCATCACCGCTACCATCTCCTTCTCCCGAAGGTCGTCCTTGTCCAGGTTGTAGATCTCCATCTTCCGTTCCATGCCACTGATGCCATGGATCGCTCTTCCAATCTGAACGTCGCTCACGACGGCCTACGTAGACCCAATTTTCACGGCTACTCTGTGACCCACTCTCCCAAGACGTCCACGACCAGGCATCGTCGCCTCGCCACCACGACGCATCCGAGAAGTTGTAGGAGTCATTCGACGTGATGTCATAGTTCTCCACGCCACCATCTGCCTGGCCATTCCGGAGTCTATGACTGCCCATGCTCCAGTTCGCCCAACCTGAACTGTCACTGCTACCAGTCTTCTCCGATGGCCCCTCAAAACTGTCCAGTTCAACACCGTAGGTTGCCCAACCACTCCCATAGTATGAGCTCGTCATGTCAGCTCGATCCCCAAAGACCCAAGCCCTGCCAATCACCTCCTAGGTGAAGACCAAGATCTCGTAGATCCCTTCCAAGACACGTGCACAGATTGCTCGCCACCACACCTCTTCACCCTGAAGAGGAAGACCAAGATGCCGTAGGCCTCCGCTATGCCTCAAGCACAGATTGCCCAGCCACGTGTCGCCCTAGATCGAACCAGTGCTCCGGTGCCAGTTGAAAGCCCTCAGCGGCACACCAAAGCGACGCACATGCAGCGCCTTTCACTCCAGGGGGTCGATCGCTGACAGCCACAAGGCTATGGGTACGGCCCTACAAACATGCAAACATGCCCCATGGACTGGAACATCAGGGTTGAAACATGCACTATGTTGACAATAATCAAGAAAGGACATTATGGGTACTGTAGGTCTATATGATCTATGTAGTTCTTTATGTTTCTTCATTCATGTTTCTAAAAAAAAGCAGAAACATATTGAGTCGTGATTGACCAAGGCTTGACATCTGTGTCACCCATCCACCATATCCACCAGGGCTCCAGGCAGGAGCTACGCTCATGATGCGGCTGCCATTGGCCGCTGGCCGCGGTCCCCTGGCTGATCTGAGCCAGCGGCCAGCGAAGGTCTCATGGATCCCATGGGATTTTTTTTGGGGGGAAAACCCACCGGAAAAGCCAGGTGGAACAAGTGATATATACATATTATATATATATATATATCTACATATATGGAGGTTTCAATGCGAAATATATATCATACACATATTACATATCGGTGCGTTTCGCATCACCATTTGATGATTGTGATGTGATGACTCATGATGACTCAAGCCACGAGTCTAAGGGCTGTGCCGTTGTGCCTATCATTGAATCATGTGCCACGGCAGTCGGACTCTGCAGAGATGTCCAAATGCACATTTACAGTCTTAATTGATGTCCAAGAATGTGGTCTCACAGCTAAAAAAAATGTTGACTCTTGACTTCATTGTTCCTCATTGGAACTGCCATAATTTTGGGGTTAACAAATCCCCACCCATTTTGGATTTCACCAAAGCAGTAGCTACCATCTTTTCGCGGGCGCAGCGTGCAGGTCGTTCCCAATTAAGCGGAGCCTGCGGCGAAAACACTCCCTCAAAAAATGTGGTTTGGAATTGAATCAATATATAATTATATATATGTATATATGTGTGTGTGTGTTTTCTTTTTGGGGGTTCAAAAAGTTTGATATGGGGGGGTATTGAATAGCAAGGGGATGGGATTAAAGAATCCTATTTTGGCATGCAGGCCGGTTGAGGCCCAGCAGTGGAAAAGGTATACCCTCTGGCAACCTAATCAAACTAAGTTACCAATAGAAACTCACAAAATTCACAAGGTCTTTGCGCCCAATCATCCGCATCCGTGAGTTCAGAAGCTTCAATTTCATTTGCACATGTGTCATGTTCTCCTCGCCCTGCAGCAACATAGGAAAGAACTGATATCTTCGGCAGAAACAAACACACTTGGGATGATTCAAACGATAGAGACCATGTCAAAGGCGACCAAAGTCGCAAAAACCATGGTCTGCAGGGACCGATTCAAGCCGCCAAGAAAGCGTCCGAGATTCCGAGATCCCAAAAAAATACCATCTGGTTATTTAACATAGCCATGGAAAATCACCATTTTTAATAGGTAAACCATCTATAAATGGGCTGGTTATGACTAACATAGCCATGGAAAGATCCACCATGCTATTAATAGGTAAACCATCTATTTCTATGGGCCATTTTCCATGGCTATGTTAAATAACCAGAGGGTACATAATCAAACATAATCATACATAAATGCAACCCGATATTCAATTATTCATAGCCTGGGCTGATGAGTGAATTAGGGCTGGGCTGATAAGTGAATTAGGGCCAGGGGCGGTAGCTCCGCTCCAGAAAAAAGTGATCACTGGCCAGTAAAACTGAAGCCTTCCAAAAGTATTGAAGCAACGGGTGCTTGGAGCAACTGAATGATTTCTGAAAACGGAATGGTGCACCAGTTCCACTTATTTCCAGTTCACATTTTCCCGAAACCCATGGAGTTTTCTCCCGGCTGTTCCATGGCTTTTCCACCACTGGGCCCCCAAACGGTACAAGAGGTGTACCCCAAACTCGTCCTCGAAGACCTGGGGAAACCGAGGCCGGATGTGCACGCGACGCAAATATCATTCATTGGTACTGTAATCGTAAGAAAGTGAACACATCACATATGCACACATATAGTTCTAGATACATACATATTACACACACATATATATATATATACACTAAAATTGCAACCTAATTAATAATTATAGATGTATATATATATACAACTATAATTTACACGCACATGCATCAATCGTGTGTGTGTGTGTTCCTCTGTGTGTGTGGGCACGTCTACATATATATATATAACATTAATTAACATTATAACTATATACACGTGTGTGTGTCCTTGCATTGTCAAGTGCCCCCAGACTTTGTAGCTGTACACCATTTAAATTTAGTATCTAACTTTAAGATGTTCCAGTTCCAATTCTCAGGATGTTGTACAGCCCATGTGTTGTCATTTTAGCTGCCCATCTTGTGTCCAAATATCTCCAAACAACAGATTTAAAAGATGGTGCACGTACATGCACCTCCCTGGCCATAGCCATGTGTGGTTTCCCCTGCAACTGTTGGTACCCACCGTGAGCCTCTGAAAGCTCATTGCTCTGCAGACCAAAACCCACCTCCTAGCAGTAGACGCTTCTTTGAAGAAGTGCTTGGGAGAGCGCTAAGGGACAGGTGCTAGCTGCAAGAGTATCTTAATGATCTATTCCGCTGCATTGGAAATTGTGAACTGTAGCCGTTTCTGGCTAGTTACCCAAGTGGCATCATCCCTTGGATTAGATTTATGATGATTTATGATAATGAGACTGACCATGGTGACTGTAAATGACCTGCATCGTCCCATTCATGTCCGGATTCAATGTCGAATGGTCAGACTCACCGAGCTATCCCACTCATGGTACCCTCCAGCAATTCAACAATTTTCACAGTTTCCTATAAAGAAACACTTTTTTTACCAGGCAAATCATGGTAAATCAAAGGAAAAGATTACCAGAGGGTATGGGAATTCACCCCAGTTCCATCCATGGAAGCGTCTCCTCCACCTTGGGTTGCAAGGCACCATGCTCCACCAAGCCCAAGTCTCCACCTTGGGCAGCTGGGTTTACCCTCTGGTCATGGAAATGTTCTTCCACTTTGTGAGGGAAAGTGGCTGAACATGGCCCATTTTGTTCGATCATTGACCTATGATATGTCTAGAAACGGTGGACATCGGTGGACATGTGAAACTAGCAGCGGGTCCCATGAAATGATGCTATGATTTGTTCGTATTTGGTCACGAGCGAGATCTTCTCTGGTGGGAAACATGGCTCACGGGATTGTATCATGTTGGGTCCCATCTTTGAGGGCAGAAAAAGGGCCGCACAGGCATCATTTTCCAGGGCGAAGCATGAGGTGATTTTCTCAGTGCCAGCCGTCGTGGAAAGCGTTCAGCCCTGGGCCCTTGCTTCCTCTGAGGAACCTTTGACGTCAGCTCAAGTTCCACACAAAAATGGAGCTGGCCATGATCTTTGCTGCGCCCTTGTCCCAACTAGTGCTCACAGGTCCTCATCAAGAAAGCGTGTGAGAGATTTCAGTCTTTCTCGAGCGCTCCCAGGAGAAAATCATGAAAAAATTCCAGGCACAAAATAGAATCGGTGGGGCCCTCCTTGTAAACAAAGTGATCCATTTAAACAACAGCTCAAATACGGCGTACGGGTTGCATCCGCTCCCAAACACTGACAATCCGATTTTGAATCACATAGTCACATAGTCCGTGGTCTGCAGCACTTCTCACAAGTTCTTGGTCCTGTATACCAGGAGTCCTCGACCTCAACGGCACGTTGGAACTCTTGGGCAGGAACACAGGGTAAAGATCTGAGGAACCACGAAAATAGCAGGCCAACTCACGTGCTGCAGAGTCATCCAGCCGTTGCGAAGCTCATGAGAAATCTTCAAATCGATGCTTTCCAAGACTCGCAAATAAACGCCGCCAAATGTCGGATTTCATCAAGCGCTCCCAAGAAACCATCTTCATTACTGGATAACCGGATAACCGAATAACAAAGTGACTGGTCAATGTCAAACTTACAGCTACTGGATAGAAGACCACCGCATCCCCAAAATGTGCTGTTGAATCGACCGGGCGCCCGGTCTTCAATGTTTCTGACAGCTTTTTTGGCGCTCTCGACCACCACGATGCGTAGGAGTTCAATGCAACTCTTGGTACGAATCGTGGGGGTAGAGATCTGAGGATCTCTGAGCATCTGTAGTTGGCAAAGCTCAAAAGAAGGAGCCTTCAGAAATCTGCTGTGTCAGAGAAAGCTACCAAATTCGTACTCCGTTTATCTCCGTTTCACTCGAAAAGTTTGAGCCCATTTGGCTACGAGAAACACGACAAACAGCTGGGTCCTCCGAAAAATGATACCGAGCATATCCAGGCAATGATCGCATCGTACCATGTTAGAAGTTTGCTTCTTTTCATCCCGTTCCTCTCCATTTCAGGAGTTTTCCAGGTGTGTCTGAGAATGGTACGTACCCATTCTGGGATAATGATTCGCCAATGGATTTAGAGGTAACCTTTTTTTATTCAACAGAATTCAACAAACCCATCAAGTACCATGGAAGCCCCAGTGGCCCAGGTTTCCCCGCCATTCTTGCAAGTTGGATCGTCTGAATGATCACGTGCCAACTCCACAAAGAGCTGCCTCAGTGGGTTGGATTTGAGAATGCAGCAAACCTTTGACCAATTATCGCGATAATATATCATAATCGTTATAAATGGATATAAATGGGTACGGTATTATTGAGTAAATTTGGGAAACCCAGCCCAGCAATGCCCTCATGTATAAATGATAAAGCATACCCAGCTTCCAGAAGGTAACCGAGGATTGAAAACCATCCCAAACATGGGGCCGCATGCTTGGGTTTACCGCCGCTTCTGTGAAAACCATTCAAGCTGGTCGGTCTCATCACCAACTAGTTGCCACTCAAAGCCGGGAAAATCAAATCGTGAGTCGACAACGCTTGAAACGGAGATTGATACGGTGAATTATTTTTTGAAAAAAAAGGATCAAAACAGGCCACAACAAAACGGGTGGAAGTTGGCAGAGGAAACCATTCATAGTGACCTGTTTGTCATGCCCCTGGTCAACCGGAAAGTTCCAGGTCAAAAGACTCCAAGGTTTGAGACGCCACCAGGCGTTTTCGCAGGTTTTCCACCACCAATTTGGCCTTTCACTGGGGAATCCGGGTCCCAAAAAGACTCCCAGCAGGTATGAAGCCAATCAAGGGATACGGGATGCAGCATGGGGGCATCATGAGATATCAGGATAGATCATCATACTAAATCTATCATAATCCTTTGAAAGGCGATCGAGGTTTCCCACAGCCAAGGAATTATAATGGGAAAAGGATGCTGCTCGATATGCTTCTTGTGACTGGCCCGAAACCACACCCATCCCAGCAGGGAAAAAAAAAACGTTCTCTGCAGTGGTTCAGGTTTGAAACGGTGCTGGCTTCGGGTATGGATGTAGGTTTTTATAGTGGTACAAAAATGATATAAGTAAGGCAATGTGTTTGGTGAATGGCCCAAGTCGCGACATCATCCAAACTCACATCTGCTGATGAAACTTGCTGATTCCTTCTTCCTAATATAGTAATGTTAAACCAGGATTAAGAAACCCTGACTATTAATTGGGGGATTACCGGGATTACCCCAAAAATAGTGCGAAAGTACTATCATGGTTTTTACCTCCATGGATAAAATTGGTGGCTCCCCCATTCTTCACCATTCTGAATATGATTACCCTCTGGTAAACTAACATAGCTATTGAAAATGGCCATAGAAATAATGGATTTACCCATCAAGAGCATAGTGATTTTCCATAGCTATGTTAGTTTACCAGAGGGTATTTCCCATGGTCTTCCTCATTTATGGTGGATTTTCCCATGGTTTTCCCCATGGTCTGACCATGGTGGCACGACATCCCAGCCTTGCCCTTGGTGAGGCTGATGTCGCCTCCCTTCCAGGTCTCGGGTTTTCGGGCTCCTGCCGGGCAAAAATCCACCCAGCTATCCGCCCATCCAATGGAATTTAATCCATCGATCGATCGATCGATCGATCCATCCATCCATCCATCTATCTATCTGATCTATCTTATCTATCTTATTTATCTTACCTATCTATCTATCTATCGATCGATCGATCGATCGATCCATCTATCTATCTATCTATCTATCGATCGATCGATCGATCGATCCATCCATCCATCCATCCATCCATCCATCCATCTATCTATCTATCTATCTATCTTATCTATCTATCTTATCTATCTTATCTATCTTATCTATCTGCTCTATCTAATCTATCTAATCTATCTAATCTATCTTATCTATCTTATCTATCTTATCTATCTTATCTATCTAATCTATCTAATCTATCTGATCTATCTTATCTATCTTGTCTATCTAATCTATCTTATCTATCTTGTCTATCTAATCTATCTAATCTATCTAATCTATCTAATCTATCTAATCTATCTTATCTCCCTTATCTATCTTATCGATCTTATCGATCTTATCGATCTGATCGATCTTATCGATCTGATCGATCTGATCGATCTGATCGATCTGATCGATCTGATCGATCTTATCGATCTTATCTATCTTATCTGTCTTATCTGTCTTATCTATCTTATCTATCTTATCTATCGGATCTATCTGATCTATCTGATCTATCTATCTATCTATCTATCTAGCTAGCTATCTATCTATCTATCTATCTATCTATCTATCTATCTTATCTATCTTATTTATCTTATCTATCTGCTCTATCTAATCTATCTAATCTATCTAATCTATCTTATCTATCTTATCTATCTTATCTATCTTATCTATCTAATCTATCTAATCTATCTGATCTATCTAATCTATCTATCTATCGATCGATCTATCTATCTATCTATCTATCGTTCTATCTATCTATCTATCTATCTATCTATCTTATCTATCTTATTTATCTTATCTATCTGCTCTATCTAATCTATCTTATCTATCTTATCTATATTATATATCTTATCTATCTAATCTATCTAATCTATCTAATCTATCTAATCTATCTAATCTATCTAATCTATCTAATCTATCTAATCTATCTATCTATCTATCTATCGATCGATCGATCTATCTATCTATCTATCTATCTATCTATCTATCTATACACATATGTATGTGTGTGTGTGCGTGTGTTTACACATCATATATATATATGTGTGTGTGTTTACACATATATCTATATGTCTATGTCTATGCATATGTGTATACACATGACATACTGTATTTATATCGGATATATCAGAGACCGGAGTGGAACTTGGAACCTCCGAGTTTGTTGAGTACTGTACAGACACATATCCGGGATGAAAATCCAAGAACTTCGGACTGAAAATCTTTGGTCAATCTTAGTGTCTCAAAGAAATCAGTTCATCTTGGGCAATATCCAAATGTTGCCTTGATGTCCAACAATGCCGAGGTCATCCTGGCTGCCCAGTTCCTTAATATTCCTTCAGTTGAATCAGAAAAGCCACTGGGGCACCACAAAAAAACCACCCTGCTCCTTTGTACTTCTTGAGAATGTGGTACAGATGGACCTGCAGTGGGACCCTAAAGACGGACAGCGATGGGTCACCCAGATATGGCGGTGTCAAACCCCATGGTTCCACATCTGAATGGAGACCACCATCTGGTTGCATTAGTTGCACCATTGATGCCAAGATCAACTCCCAGTTTTCCAGTGGGGCCCAGTGGGGCATGAAATATCATGAAATATCCCACAATAAGGTTGTGGAAAAACACAAACCAGAAAGACCTAACCAATCATTGGTTAGTTTTCCCATCCTTGGGCCAATCCTTCGGTTTGTCACATAATCGGGGATCTCCCCAAAAATCGTACTCTTAAGAAGGACAATGATGACAATTCCACCAGTTCCACCAGTCCACTCCAGTTTAGGGGGTTAGGTATTATCGCCCCATTGTTGACCCAACCCCCTTTTGACATCACCTGAAGGGGCGCCCCATGGCGCCCCGGTTTTCTCCGTTCCATTGCTCCAGGACTCCAGGCCTCGGAGGGGCCGCTCTGTCCGTTGCTTTTGGAACGCTTGGCGTCTGGATCGCCCTTCTCCTGGCGAGTCCATGGCGCCATGGCCGCCATGGCCATGGTGCCATGGCCAAAGCTGGGGACTTTGGGAGGTGGATTCATGTGGATGCACTTCATTTCATCATCAACCGAAAAGATTGACTCTTCAACTTTCCATCAACTTTCCATCAACTATCCATCAACTTTCCATCAACTTTCCATCAACTTTCCATCCAGCCACTCATCCCAAGATACTTCCATCAACCTCATCCTCCACAATCCCCAGAAAAATGTGATGAGTCACTGAGCCCAGTTTCTTCCCCAGGTTTGGTGAAAGTTTGGGTCCACTGGGTTCACCACCTGGTTCAAGACTCCGCAATCAACGATGATGGCCTTTGCATCCCCCAGGCCAGGCCTGAGCTTCGGAGCTTCGGCGGGAGCAAGGGACTGGACAAAGAAGTATAGATTATAGATATAGATAGGCGATGATAGATATAAAACACTAATATTATATAGACATTATCAATATTATATTTAGATATATGTATACGTCTATATATATATAACCAAATCACTCAATCAAAAAATCAATCAATCAATGCAAATGTAGATGTAAATGTAGATGTCAATGTAGATGTAGATAGAGAGAGTGAGAGGGGGGAAGAAAACAAATCTGTGTCAATGTGCATTTTCCGTACGTGAAGATACACCTTATTTTCACCTTAGACGGTTGCAGACGGTTCAATTCACGAGGTGACCATTTGTTCCCTCATCCTGGGTGCCCAACCTGAAGGCCAACACCCCGTGGTGCTTTTGAGCACGACCTCAACGGAAAAAGTGTTAATGGCGAACAAAAAGGAATAGCTATATAATGGCGAAATATGGCGAATTCACCAGTGTAAAATTGGGAATTTCATGATCTGAGCGGTAATGTGGATTGTTTATTAATAAATTCTTGGGGTATGAAAATATTGGGATATGAATTACTAATGGTCTTCACAGCTTTACCCAGCGTCTGACACTCCGGATCCTTTTAAACTTTTATGCAAATCCTTTGGCTTTGCCGCTGGGGTGGTTTGAGAAAGAAACGTGGACTCTTTCATGGCCCGAATTATTCCCCACGTAGATGTCCTTTGATGTTTTTCCGTACGTGTGAACTGAATGAGGATAGGCCACTCAACCCAACATAGCCCAACAAACATCAATCGACCATCACCCATTGGTCTCTTGTACGTTGTTTGCCATTGGGTTTACCACATTTTACCGTCCTATTCCAGGACGTCTAACCAGGACGTCGACCAATGATCCCGGGCTTACGTCACCAAGAAGCACAGTTCGGAGCCGGCATCCGCTGTGCCGCAGACCTCCTCAATGCCTTGAATCGTTGATGGCGATGGCATTTTGAACGGAAACTGGTGGGGCGATGTTCGAAAACCTTTGGAAAATGCAAAGAACGACCCATTGCAGACCTCTACCAAAATATTACCAATTATCGCCCTGATCTGTTTTATAGAGCATTCAATATTATAGATCATGAAATATATCCCACGATCAAATATATGACTAAAATCATCGTCTGATGTCCCTTGCCACCGCCAGGGCCCTGGCGGCGGATGGTCGTCATCCCCTCCAGCACTCGGCCAAAGATCACGTGCTTCAAATCGAGTTTGGGATAGGCCTGGCGTGCCCAACTCTATCCGAAAAGCGGACATGCGGAAAATGCTGGAAGAAAATGGCGAGTTTCCATGGCCATGGCTAAAACTACCATAGGCTAAATATCGTAGATCCCCATATTATCCCAATAAATCCATGAAAATCCCACTAAAAATCCATGAAAATCCCACTATAAACATCCATTAAAAGCCCATAAAGACCCCATGAAAATCCATGACGTCTCACGCGGCTGCGAGCAGCGCCTTTGTCAGAATGAAGAACTGCGAATCTGGGCCGCGACTGGGAGGCTGTGTGGTTTCAACCCATCCTTGGAATATTTGGGGTCACTGATGGAATCCCTGGTGAACGATGGAAAATGACATAAAAATAACTGGGACTCATTTAGGTGTTCTGTTCATCCCACTCAAACATGCCATTTCATGTATGTTTTGAACGGTTTTGATAAGTTGTGATCCATCTTCATTTGTCAGCTGGAGTAGTGTGGGGATCATCTTCCCAACTGCTGAGGGAGGTGAGCGGATGCGAGCTGGAAAAAGAATGGGGCAAACCCTCGATTCACAAAAATCATGGCGGAAGGTGTTGGCTTCCTTGACTTACACCGTAGACATCCGTAGACCAATGAAGTCCCTTTTAACAACCAGAGGGGTCGGTGAGATTTGCTATTGGGCTACCCTCTGGTAAACATACAAATAGCTATTGAAGCCATGGCCATAGAAATAGTGGATTTTCCCATGAAAAATGGTGGATCTTTCCAGTTCGCTATGTTAGTCATTACCAGAGGGTATATCGGGCTATCTTGGGCTGAAAATCGGAATCCCAAGGGTCGATTCGACCGACCAAGCAGCTGTTGGTGTTGGGCCCACGGTTCGCCATGCTCAAGAGACCTGGCGTCACGTCCCTTAGTGGAAGCCTTCTGGTTCTATAAATCCCTTAGTGGACGATGATTGATGACCATCCCGGACCATCCCCCAATTATAATCCAATTATGGGAAACCAACCCATGATTTTTGACGGCAGGATTTTCGGCTCTATGGTGGGCGCTATGTGGGGCCTTTGGTCTTTGTCAACGGTTGCTGTGGAAAAACGTCTGAAGATGTGACAACAAAATCTATCAATATCTATCAATATCTATCACGGTTGATGATGGAGGACACATAGGCCGAGACATGTCTCTCACCTTGTTTTCGTCAACCATCGCATGTTTGGAAACGCATGCTAATCGCCATGTTGGACCCGTTGGACCAAAATTTCGGGATGCCAAGGAGGCCCCCAAAGAAAGAGAAAAGTGATCGCCCACCACGTTGATGATTCAAGCCTCTCTGTTTTCTCCTCATGACACCTGGCTGATTTACTGTTCCATCTCTTTCATCTTTTTGGTGACTTGTCTATCTTGTCATGTGGTTTTCTTGCACTTTCTTGGATCTTCCTCGGATTCGGCACCGGGTGCGTCGTGCGACAGATCGAAGCTCTCGTCGTCGAAGGTGCCACCCCAGATCTGGGCCAAGGGGGTGTCACTGGCGAAAGGAAAAAGCGCAGGAAAGCCATGGATTTACCAGCCAAATAATAATGCCAAATAATGCCAAATATGAAGGTTGAAGTTGCATGAACGGAAACTGTACAGGAAATGGTTTTCTTGTTTAAATTTGCATGTGTTTCCCTTCAGACTATGGCGTGAATATATCCCAAGATCCCCCACCGATTCGCCCCCAGTACCATCACCGCGGGTGATGTCGCCACCTGGCCACGGGCAAGCGGTCCTCGGAAAATTTGGGTTTTTTTACGACCTATTTCTGGTGATCAAAGGGATGGTTTTTGTTTGAGTTTACCCATTTTACCACACTATCAGATGGATAATTCTTGTCATAGTTATAATGGTTATACTTATATAGTCATATAACTTTTAGTTATGGTTTCCAGTATAATTTGCCTACTATTGTCCACAGTTCCTTTATTCCAAGGACTTTAGCACTAAAGGGCAAGCAAATCAGTTTTAATTATCGATAATTGTCAAGTTACGTGTCAATTGTCTGTAGTATGTAATATGTCTCTGATGCGTATGTGTATCTATGTGTATGTACATATATATATGTGTATTTATACATATAGTCCCAACAATTGAATGCAATTGATATATTAATGCTATACTACTATACAGTGACTATACATATATCATACAATATGTCAGGATAATGTCCCAACCTTTGGTGCGTCACTTGCGATGGTAAACTGGACATCTTCAGCACCTTGCACTGCAAATCCGGGCACCACCTAAGAACAGCTTCGGAAGAGTCATGGATATCAAGAAAGGCTGAAATCGGAGTGACATATGATTACAGTAATCCGTAATAATCCATACTTGTCCTGATTAAATAAACGAATCCTTTCAAACGGCTCAAACAGCACCAGCTTTAACATCGTTCAACTGCCAGGGGCACCCGGTGAAAGGCATTGCCCTTGAAGTGCAGAGGCTTTCCCGCCCTCAGTGTCGCTCTGCGCGCATCAGCCATCAGCCAACAGTTGTTCCGTGGTGAACATGCTGGGGAAAAGTATGGTCAGAAATATCAATTACATATTCAATCATACTCATATAATATATAGATAGATTCGATCGATAGATTAGAGAGATAGATAGATAGATAGATAGATAGATAGATTCGATCGATAGATTAGAGAGATAGAGAGAGAGAGAGATAGATAGATAGATAGATAAATAGATAGATAGATAGATAGATTCGATCGATAGATTCGATCGATAGATTAGAGAGATAGATTAGAGAGATAGATTAGAGAGATAGATTAGAGAGATAGAGTAGAGAGATAGAGTAGAGAGATAGAGTAGAGAGAGATAGATAGATAGATAGATAGAATATAATATTATAATATATTATATATGTACATTCAGATATTCATATAGTTTCAATCAGTAAGGAGGAGATCCAAAGGACGTCAGAAGAATCATCTGCAGTTAGGCCAAAATCTTGGGGTGCTCTCACGAGTCTGGGGTCTCCCGACGTGCTGAAGCCTTTCTCTCCGGTGCAAAGGCATTGGAAGTTTTCGACGGTCTTGGGCACTAAGTCACTGAACAACTCGCCTTGGAACAATGGATTGGTTGGAAAATCCCCCGGGAAACCAGGCATTTCCCATGAAATATGGAGGTGTCCGGTAAGATTTCCCGTGAAAACCAATCCATTGATTGGAAAAACGAGAACTGTTGAGCACTCCAGTTGGTGACATCCGGGCATTTGATCCGACTTTTGGTAACATCAGCTGCTCTCTGGTAAAAAAATATATATCGTGACGGCAAAAACGGCACTTACAGTCCGGTCGGAATCAGACTCAATCCTGGAAAATGGGAAAATGGCTGCCATTTCTGAGCACCTTTGCCTTGGAAAACATTGGAGCCACTGTCAGCTGTGCAGAAGCTGCAGATGGGAGCCGCACAGACCACACGGGCTGCAGGATGGCCAGCTACCTGGCCCCAAAAAGTCACCATGCCCTGTGAAGACAGAACCGAAAACCACCAGCACAGCGGAAATGATGTTGGTTGCTCAAAATGTTTTTCAACCAGTTGTTCAACAAGTTTTTTTGTTGGTGCAATCTCCGCCCCAAAAAAAAGAAACGCTGTGTTTGCTGGTTTTGCTTGCAGGTTTCACCCCCAAAAAAGCTTCAAGATCTGCTAGTTTGACTCCCAACACAGTCCAACTAACTAATGTCTAGTAGACATTATGTCCGCAAGTTTCACTTTCAATCCTTCCCCACAGTTTGTATGTACCCTCCAGTCGCCTAACATAGCTATGGAAACCATGGACTGATTGACCTATTAAAACTGATGATTTTCCATAGCAAACTGTAAATTTGCCAAAGGCTAAACATCATATATCCAATTAAATCCCATGAAAAATCCCACTAACTTCCATGAAGTCCCCTTCGAAAAGTATCAAAAATCCCCTGAAAAATAGCATTTTTTGAAATCCCAAGCCCCCAAAATTCCCCTTTTCGAAACCTCAATGTCCAGGAACACGAGCGGCCGCTCGGAGTGGCGCTCCTTGGCACGCTTCTGAGCCTCCTTGCGGATCTCGGCCTGGATCCATGAGAAGTTATGGGAGATGTTGGGATATTTTTTCGGATATCACTGATATATTACCCTCTGGTAATGACTAACATAGCTATTGAAAATGGCCATAGAAATAGTGGATTTACCAATTGAAAATGGTGATTTTCCATAGTTATATTAGTTTACCAGAGGGCAATGGGATCAATAATGTCCTTTTGGTAGAAATAGAGGGGCCGGTTTGGTATACCATATATCAATATATATCATCATTTACCTAGGGGTAAACCTTCAAACCCCTCTATTCATCAACCAACCAATGGGAAAAGGACATCTATGAATGGAATGTACGTGGGATATACTATTTATTTATTTTATGGTGTATTCTTATGTTGGGATATCAATAATCTAATCTATGATATATTCTCATGTCAAGGGAAAAACTTCACCGGAAACCATGGTTTTTACAATCAAATTTAGGGTGCTCCTGTAAAATTTCCCTGAACCCAATCCATTGCCTTATGGGATATCAACGATCTAATCTGTATATCTTTTATATTTGGGATGTAATTAAGATATGATTGGGATACAATAAGTTGACATACAATTGGGATGCAATTGAGATATGATTCGGTTGTACTTGAGATATGATTGGGGTGTGATTGAAATCTGATATGATTGGGCTACAATAAATTGACATATGATTGGGATGTAAATGGGATTTGATTGGAATACAGTAAAATAAATAGACATACGACTGGGATGTAATTGAGATAGGATTGGGATGTAATTGAAATATGATATGGACGTAATCGGAATATGATTGGGATGTAATTGGGATATGATTGGGATATCATTGGGATATAATGGATGTATTGGGATACTATGGATATATTGGGGTATGATGTAATGGCGATAGCTTATCAAATCTATATAATATATATATATGTACGGTACTGATTTTAGCTGAGAATCTGTGGGTTTATGGTGATATTGTCAACTCATCATCGGGATACAAGAAGTAATTACAAAGATATTATCTGGAATATGTTTTTGAACATGATCTATTTAATTGGGATATCACGGGGTATTCATCTGATAATCCGTGGATACCATCGGAAAATATAGGGATATCATGGGGATATCGTTGAGGTATAACGGCATTTAATCTGACGCTGGGCCCGGTAGGGTGGAATGTTGGGATTCTCTGGCAATCCCCACGTGTTGGATCAGTGGACTAACCCCCTGTTGCCCACTTAATAACCAGGTTGAAAAAACAAAGTTGCTGAGCATGATGAACCACCATGTGCACAGTACCATGTAGCCATGTAGCCAGAATTAATCAAATAATATGCACATGTAGCTCATATAAATCATGTATTTATAGCACATCATGTCATTATAGCGTTTCATCACTGGTCCCTGGAGGTATGTCAGGCCCAGATTCAAAAACTCTGGCGGATGAATTTACTGGTGCGTCTTGATCCCGTATGACTAGTGACTGGGATATCTTCAACATTTATAGACCATGTTAACATGCATGAACACATGCATGTATACCTTTAGATTATATGGCGTAAAACTTGAACATATGTGGATACAACGATATACAATGTTCAATACACACACATGTATATATATATATATAAATTATATCATATAATGTATCCATACAGCATACATCATACACCCGAGAAAAAGAAACCATTTTTTGCTGATTTCACTTGGCTCATCCAAGCTGTCGATTCTCTTCTGCCACGTTGTCGGTGTTCCCCCCGCCGCATCCGGGACCCCAGCATCGCTCCGTCCCAAGCGCCATTGGTTGGGGGCGTTGTGACCCACCTCGGAGCTTCCCATGGATTCTACCCTCATGAATTCATGGATTCAGCAAATGATTTCCAATACCAAATCTGGCTCCCAGGGATTCAGGAAACCTCCGCATTTGATGGGAAAAGCTTGGAAAGAGCAATGCTACTTCTCCAAAACTCCCAATGATGGAGATTTTCCAAGAAGTATCGGCGAAGAGATCTGACAAGTCCCAATCCTGGCGACCCAAAAGTGCCAGTCATGCCGATTTCCTCAAAGAATACCCTCCCTAAAATCCCTAAAAAGAATGATGATGATGTCTTCATATGTCTTCCCGATCGAAAACATCCTCTACGAAACTTTGCGGAGAAGGTCCGCCTCCAGAGAGCCTCTGCCCACCAGTCGGGAGGAGGCCAAAGCGAAGCCCAGGCAGGACCTGGCTTTTGGCGTCACCGGAAGTTCCTCGTGCCATTGGAAAGAACGGCAGGTGACCGTAAGACGCCATAGATCGCTGAAGTCATGGAACGATTTTTATACATGGTTCTAATCTGGTATTGTGAAGTATGAGGCTACTTAATACAAAAGGGAGATGTTGGGAGATAAAACGATGAAGTGATATGAAGATATGAAGTGATGGGATTGCTGCCTACTCGTGACAGTCATGGTCAGGGTTCTGTGGCAAGAAGATTGCAGGATGAATGGATGTTGATCTGATGCATCATGACAACTCTAATTAGAATATGTTCGCCCATGTTCACCCTTGACCCCAAGTGTAAGTTCACACAGCCTGGTCCCAAGTTTTACTGCATAAGTCATTGGGCATCCCTGCATGCTGCGATCCCGAGCTGGACTCGGCAAGGCGCCCAAAATCGAGACGCGCCACGGTGACTTGATCTATGTCCTGAGCCCCTGCTGGCTGCTTCCTTGAGTCCTGCAGCTTGCTTTTTACACATTGCGTGGGAGATGTGATGGATGCGCCTTTGAGGTAAACTTGAAAGAAATTTGAACGAGTGCATGTTGATGGCGAACTCGTCCTCGATCTGACGCTAGTCAAGTGCATGAGGACACATGAGGACAGGCGAATCTCTCCTATGAAAATTAGCAAAATCATTATCCTATCATATCCTATCTACAGCTTGAACCGCAAAGACGAAGCAGGTGAGTCTCCTCACTAATGACACATGTTACACAACGATCTAGCAGGCAAAGCTGCATCATCACCAGAGTTGAATCTTTTGGGCACGCAAGGTGCTACACAACCACGACTTGAACCAAAGCTGCAATGCTGCAATTTGACGAAATTGTTCAAGCACCAAAAGCTCCCTTTGGATATACTGACTCATATTTAATAACTAATAACCGCTGCAGCACAATTCCCACAACCAGGGATAGGATTCGCTTCATGGTCGGCTTTTCGAAACGTTAACAAACATCCCATGGATACTATAGTCACCCTACTGAACAACCTGACTGTATTGGCCTCCTCCCTCGAAGCGCTATATTTGAAGCTTACTTTGTGTTCGAACAACCACCCACTGCACGTGAAAATTGCGTTCTCAAGATCCTCGTGTCTACCATTATTTTGCCATGTCCAATCTTATTTCACTGGCCCAAGGGCATTGTCAACACATATGTGGATCGATCGGGGCCGGAATCGAAACAGCTGCGCCATGGTTTCACGCCGTCTCCATTTCTTGATGGCCTCCGGCACACTGGGGCGAATTGGCTGGGGTCGGTCGATGAAGGGATTGGGAGATTGGAAGTGGTTCCTCAAGCATAGAATCCAAAGAGATCAGAGCATATATGTATATATTTATTTGTTTATACATTTTTTGTTTATTTATTTATCTATTTATTTATATTTGTTTATTTATATCGGTATCAGATACATGTGTATGTCTGTACATGTGTATATGCACCTGCGCATACTTTCACTCTTACGGTAAAAGACATGCCAATTTCTGACGATGTGAATACCGGTACACCATATACCTGTGTAAATGTAGTTCAAGTATGGCCCTCGCAAGGCTTGTGACAGAAGAATCGAAGTATCCCTAAGGGCAAGCAGCCGTGGAACGAAAGGTATGGATGTGGTAGCAGGTGATGAAAAGGAGAGTGCCGATCCCAATGTTTTTGGCTGGTTCTCGTCAAGATCGACCTATCACACGTTTTCATGAACGCGGGTGCAACATTCATTGCATGTGGTTGATGTGGATGAGATTCAAACGAAATACAAAGGTAATGATGCTGAGGATAATGGTGATGATGATGGCGATGAGTGTGATGCAGGTGACGATTGTACAAAAAGGATCCAGGTAAAATGAATGTCGCACAGGCATGTTTTTCTGGCCCAACTTAGTTTCATCCCCATATAATTTTCTTACTTGGAGGTTTTTGACGCTGCTCAAATGTTTCAGTCACCACTCGAGCGGTGAGTCAGCCTGGCAAATCGCAGCATCAAAAACCGTGATTTAATGGGATTTATCGGGATTTACGCTAGGTTGATTTAATGGGATTTTTTCAGACCAAACGCCTTGATCCCCTTGGTCTAAACACGTTCACGAAATCTCTCCGCATTCCCTCCTGAAGAAATCAGACCGGAAACTCTGGTGCTATTGCCCAAACCCAGCGCTCATTGCAATCTACCACTCCCTTGCGCACTGGAAATTTCACTCACTTGCGCACTGAGTGATATAAATTTCAACTCACTTGCGCACTGACACAGCCAACAATCAGCCAACTCACTGGGAAATTACACTCATATTCATCAACATTCGCATCTGCGGTGGGGTGGTGTGGGGTGGGGTGGGGTGGGATGTTAACGTACCTTCACACGCGCACCAGAATGGCGACGATGCTAGGCTGCAACATGCTTGCCTAATTACTTGATGCTACGCTGGAACATGCTCTCCTACTTGATGCTACGCTGAAAGACTGCATCAGGCTTACCTACTTGATGCTACGCCGGAGCATGTTATCCTACTTGACGCCATGCTGCAACATGCTCGTCAGAGACAATCCGCTGCTTTCACCCCGACTCCTTCTCACATGCAATGTAACGTACCTGCCACGCAATATTGATCTGTATTGCTTCAGGTCTTAGCCCAAAGCAAATCCAGTGCACAAGCCAGGGAAAATCCCACCGCACAAGGGAGGGAAAAACCCAGTGCACAAGCAAGTGCTCGTCCTACCTTTGATGTGATGGCATAGCGCTAATGCCCAAACCCAACAAAGGAACCTCCAAGTATGTTTTCTTTGATTGTTTCCACACAAGTTGCACGCCAAATCCTCTCAAGAAATCTTGAAACGAGCGGAGCCGCATTTTCATTGACTATATAATACTATATATCTCTCTCTCTCTCTCTAGTTATTTTGATTTAATGCTTGAGTAGAAGGAAAAAAGAACTTTAATTCCACAGTGGCTCCTGTGCCCCCCGCCTCGTGCTGATCGCCTGTGCGCGGATCTAGCCAAGTCTGCCCTGCAACACAGCCAGGGCCGGGACCACTGACTGGTCACACCATCAAACTGTCGCAGAACGTGACTGTTGCACAACAAATTTACCAAGCAAGTCACGATTGAGACTCATCTCAGCACCGGCCCTGTGCCCAGAATTCTAGCAAGGCCTTTTCGCAGTGCTTCCACCAAGGCCAAAATAACAACCGCACAAAGAAAGCGATGCGTCCACGGTGGACAGATGGTCAGGCTTGCGCTTGATCCTTGGACAGCGCGTGGCTGGCTGCGGCCACCCTTCCCGCACAATGAGCATGCAAGAGAACGCTTGAGCACTTCTTTGCACACGGCAAGCTGCCCGACTGCACAGAATCCTCCTGGTGTGCCGGAGCAACGCTTGACAAATCAAAGTCATCGGACAACTGTGCACGAGCACAGACATTAAGCACAATGGCTTGAAGCGTTGACATGCGGATGTAGAAACTCACACGTCGATCTTGGACATTCCAAATCCCGACTGAACTCAAGGTCCAGGGGTGCCGGGAACTCATCTGACAGCGCAAAAGCAGATGCATCTTTCATCATATCTCTTCACACAGGAGAGATTCCAGATTCTCATGGAATTAAAAATGGGCTCTTTGCTGTTCATGTTGGAGACAGAAAAAGTACCGGGCGCTTGGAAAAGATCACGGAGCCCGATCAATGGTGTTGAAACGTGACTGAATCTTCACAACTTGGCTATCAGCAGGGTGATAAAGTCCGGTTGACGTAGGGTATATACCATACCCAGCGTTTGAATGTTGACAACCGCCTTTTGCTGCATACTGACTGAACACCAAAGCTATGCAATCTTGACGGCTTTCCACAAACACCAAAGAGAATTTGAGAAAACAAAGCAAATTGAGAAAAACGTGGAAGCTCAAAGAAACATGTTCCCTCAGCAAAAGTGTGGGCCTTTGAATTGCACGGGAAGATCCCAGCTCAGCGTCACAACCTTGCCAACTATGAATGTCGCATCGTCAAACTCATTAACAGGTCATGTCATGTCCCAAAACGCTTCAGTTGGGCAAGGAACCATTGGCATTGCACTTTGGAACTGTCGAAGCCGGCTGTTTCAATCCTCATCTGCAAGAGTTCGACGTAAAAAAACATGTCCATACATGTTGCAATACTGGCGTTGATGCCAGCAAAATGTAGGAATGATGTTGCGCCACTTTGGGCCCATCCACCATCCACGACCTGCCACATGCAAGTATTCACACATCCCGCGTGGACGGAAATCTCATAGAAAAACATGAAAAATTCTTCAAGAGGGACGTCAAGAATCAATCTGAAAAGCTGCACCAAGAATTCAAGGCACAGCACAGTACGGGAGATTCTTTCTATGTTCCCCCACCGCCCAGCATCATGCTCAGAGCCAAGAGTTCTTGAAACGATTTGAAACGGTGGTGGCATTATCCGACAGCTCAAAAGCAAATGTATCTTTCATCAGTGTATCCCTTCACGACGAGAGATTTCAAATGCTCTGCTGTAGCTGGGCACGACATGGCACGACCATTACAAGGAACCTGCAACACTACCTGCAGTCCATACATGTTGAATCATGTTGAACTGTTGAAACACTGGGCGTTGATTCTAAACATTGCCAAAATATGCCAAAATGTAAGGTTGATGTTGCGCCACCCGCCACCATGGACCCATGATCCCATCATCCACCATTTGCATGTATTCACACATCCTGTGCGGGCAGAAATCTATAGAAATATAGGAAAACGCTGAAAACTCCTCCCGTACATGTATTGAAACATCTGACAGCGCAAAAGCAGATGCATCTTTCATCAAATCACAACTCTTCACACGAGAGATTCCAGATTCTCATAGAATTTCAAAATGGGTTCTTTGCGTTCATGTTGGAGACAGACAAAGTACCGGGCGCTTGAATGTGCAAAACCATTCTGACCTCAAATGTTCACAGAGTTCAGGAGAAGTCCTGGTCGGTTGAGGCTCTCTTTTTTACAACTCACTGACTGTGCACACATCTGCAAGCCCTGCTGCATGCTGTGAGTTGCCAAGAAAACTCTGATGTCTTTGAGCTAGTGTAATCTTGACGGTCTCCGCACAGGCACCAAGTAAGCTTAGAGAATTTGAGGAAACTGGAAGCAAACTGAGAAAAACGTGCAAGCTCGAAAGCATGATCCCTCAACAACCCGTAGGGACCTCTGTGAATTGCATGGGAAAGATCCCAGCGTCCTGACCTCGGCACCCACTTGTGCAGCGGGAGCACCTCCGGCGAGACTTGGGACGGCTTCTCTTCCGGTTCAGCGAAGGTACGGTGTCAGGTCCCAAACTGCTTCAAGGCAAGACATCACCGGCATGGCGATTTGGAACCGCTGGAATAGCGTTGAAGTGGCTTCGTGTGACCCCCGCCTCGTGCTGATCGCCTGTGCGCGGATCTAGCCAAATCTGCCCTGCAACACAGCCAGGGCCGGGACCACTGACTGGTCACACCATCAAACTGTCGCAGAACGTGACTGTTGCACAACAAATTTACCAAGCAAGTCACGATTTAGACTCATCTCAGCACCGGCCCTGTGCCCAGAATTCTAGCAAGGCCAAAATAACAACCGCACAAAGAAAGCGATGCGTCCACGGTGGACAGATGGTCAGGCTCGCGCTTGATCCTTGGACAGCGCGTGGCTGGCTGCGGCCACCCTTCCCGCACAATGAGCATGCAAGAGAACACTTGAGCGCTACGTTGCGACGCTCCCAAACAGCAAAACACTTGAGATCCTGTGTATTGACACATTAGCATGCATCGCTTTGATACCGCTTCACAACGGACTTTCTGCGTGTTGGAGCACAAAGACCCAGGAATGCGAGATAGGTCCTCAGGAACGCACTGTGGCGGGCAAATGTTTGTTTAATCAAGAGTAAAGTACTTGCAGTTATGAAAAAATGACTATCTCTTGGTGCAAAACCCCTTTCCAGTCAGACACTTGGACTTCGAGGGTTACCGGCACCATCTGAACACCATGCATGTGGCAGCCACTTGTGGCAACTGTTTGTTCTTCTTTTGCACTGTTGCACTGCTCGTACTTCACAAGTGCTTCCCAAAGTGTGTGCAAAGTTCTCACAGCAGCGACCTTCTGCTTGAACGCTTGTTACCATGGACCGTGGCGGGCTAAATTATGCCGTGCAAGGGGCACGGCACTTAGAGCACTAAAAAGGTCCAAATCACCACAACAAACCAGTGGTTGGACCACTCTTCCTTACAAAGTTCTACCAATGAGAACGTAACGCTCCCAAATGGCGAAAGCATTTGAGATCCCTCAGCTTGACAAGTTAGCCTGGGTCGTCTTGATCTCTCTCTCCATAATAATCTCTCCATTGCCCTCTCCAAGAGTTCAGCCTGAGGCTAAAGGCGAGCCGTTGGCCCCCGACTCAGGAACAGTCGTCTTGATACTTTCTGTGATTTTTGTGGCAAGCACGGGTGACAACTTCTCGCCCTTCTGTGAGACCCTTGCTACTGCACAATTGCTTCACGAACGGTGTGCAAAGTTCTCACAGCAGCGACCTTCTTCATGGCAGATTACAAGGCTCAGCACTGTGTGATTGAACTGCTTCTACTTTTATGCAATACAAAGCGTGGCAGTTATTGTACTGAAAAAAATCAAAATCGCCACAGAAAACCAATGGCTGGACTATGATTATGCTTCCTTGCAAAATTCTACGAATGAGAACGCGACGCTCCCAAATGGTGAAAGCACTTGAGATCCCTCAGCTTGACAAGTTAGCCTGGGTCGTCTTGATCTCTCTCCATTGCCCTCTCCAAGAGTTCAGCCTGAGGCTAAAGGCGAGCCGTTGGCCCCCGACTCAGGAACAGTCGTCTTGATACTTTCTGTGATTTTTGTGGCAAGCACGGGTGACAACGTCTCGCCCTTCTGTGAGACCCTTGCTACTGTGCTTCACGAACGGTGTGCAAAGTTCTCACAGCAGCGACCTTCTTCATGGCAGATTACAAGACTCAGCACTGTGTGATTGAACTGCTTCTACTTTTATGCAATACAAAGCGTGGCACTTATTGTGCTGAAAAAAATCAAAATCGCCACAGAAAACCAATGGCTGGACTATGATTATGCTTCCTTGCAAAATCCTACGAATGAGAACGCGACGCTCCAAAACAGCAAAACACTTGAGATCCTGTATCTTGACACATTAGCATGCATCGTTTTGATACCTTTCGTGGCAAGCATGCGTGACAACCGTTCGTCGTGCTCTTAGACTCTTGGCATGTCACTACTTCATGAATGCCTTTTCCAGCAAGTGTTGCTGGCGACAAAAGGTTGGCTGATGTTCAGGGCCAACGAAAAAACCACAAGTTCAGAAGAATACTGCGTTGAGAGACTCGCTGCCCTTTCACCAACAACATGTTTTGTTAATCGGCACATCAGTTTAATTGTTGGCCGGCCAATGACCTTTGCGATTCAGCAACCTCGCTAGGGAATCTCGCTGGCAGCCGGCCCCTTTGCCAAGTCCCCAAGAAAACAACCTTTCATGGAATCCAAAGGGTAACAGGTGTTCGTTCTCCGATTCAAGTTATTCCTTCTGTACCATCCACTTCTTGGAAAACCGAGAGCACTAAAAAGGTCCAGGTCACCACAACAAATCAGTGGTTGGACAACTATTCTTCTACGAATCAGAACTCGACGCTCCCAAATGGTGAAAGCACTTGAGATCCCTCAGCTTGACAAGTTAGCCTGGGTCGTCTTGATCTCTCTCCATCGCCCTCTCCAAGAGTTCAGCCTGAGGCTAAAGGCGAGCCGTTGGCCCCCGACTCAAGAACTGTCGTCTTGATACTTTCTGTGATTTTTGTGGCAAGCACGGGTGACAACTTCTCGCCCTTCTGTGAGACCCTTGCTACTTCACAATTGCTTCACGAACGGTGTGCAAAGTTCTCACAGCAGCGACCTTCTTCATGGCAGATTGCAAGACTCAGCACTGCGTGATTGAACTGCTTCTACTTTTATGCAATACAAAGCGTGGCAGTTATTGTACTGAAAAAAATCAAAATCGCCACACAAAACCAATGGCTGGACTATGATTATGCTTCCTTGCAAAATTCTACGAATCAGAACGCGACGCTCCCAAATGGTGAAAGCACTTGAGATCCCTCAGCTTGACAAGTTAGCCTGGGTCGTCTTGATCTCTCTCCATCGCCCTCTCCAAGAGTTCAGCCTGAGGCTAAAGGCGAGCCGTTGGCCCCCGACTCAGGAACAGTCGTCTTGATACTTTCTGTGATTTTTGTGGCAAGCACGGGTGACAACTTCTCGCCCTTCTGTGAGACCCTTGCTACTGTGCTTCACGAACGGTGTGCAAAGTTCTCACAGCAGCGACCTTCTTCATGGCAGATTGCAAGACTCAGCACTGCGTGATTGAACTGCTTCTACTTTTACGCAATACAAAGCGTGGCAGTTATTGTACTTAAAAAAATCAAAATCGCCACAGAAAACCAATGGCTGGACTATGATTATGCTTCCTTGCAAAATTCTACGAATCAGAACCCGACGCTCCCAAATGGTGAAAGCACTTGAGATCCCTCAGCTTGACAAGTTAGCCTGGGTCGTCTTGATCTCTCTCCATCGCCCTCTCCAAGAGTTCAGCCTGAGGCTAAAGGCGAGCCGTTGGCCCCCGACTCAGGAACAGTCGTCTTGATACTTCCTGTGATTTTTGTGGCAAGCAGGGGTGACAACTTCTCGCCCTTCTGTGAGACCCTTGCTACTGCACAATTGCTTCACGAACGGTGTGCAAAGTTCTCACTGTCACAGCAGCGACCTTCTTCATGACAGATTGCAAGACTCAGCACTGCGTGATTGAACTGCTTCTACTTTTATGCAATACAAAGCGTGGCAGTTATTGTACTGAAAAAAATCAAAATCGCCACACAAAACCAATGGCTGGACTATGACTATGCTTCCTTGCAAAATTTTACGAATCAGAACGCGACGCTCCCAAATGGTGAAAGCACTTGAGATCCCTCAGCTTGACAAGTTAGCCGGGGTCGTCTTGATCTCTCTCCATCGCCCTCTCCAAGAGAGAGTTCAGCCTGAGGCTAAAGGCGAGCCGTTGGCCCCCGACTCAGGAACAGTCGTCTTGATACTTTCTGTGATTTTTGTGGCAAGCACGGGTGACAACTTCTCGCCCTTCTGTGAGACCCTTGCTACTTCACAATTGCTTCACGAACGGTGTGCAAAGTTCTCACAGCAGCGACCTTCTTCATGGCAGATTGCAAGACTCAGCACTGCGTGATTGAACTGCTTCTACTTATATGCAATACAAAGCGTGGCAGTTATTGTACTGAAAAAAATCAAAATCGCCACACAAAACCAATTGCTGGACTATGATTATGCTTCCTTGCAAAATTCTACGAATCAGAACGCGACGCTCCCAAATGGTGAAAGCACTTGAGATCCCTCAGCTTGACAAGTTAGCCTGGGTCGTCTTGATCTCTCTCCATCGCCCTCTCCAAGAGTTCAGCCTGAGGCTAAAGGCGAGCCGTTGGCCACCGACTCAAGAACAGTCGTCTTGATACTTTCTGTGATTTTTGTGGCAAGCACGGGTGACAACTTCTCGCCCTTCTGTGAGACCCTTGCTACTTCACAATTGCTTCACGAACGGTGTGCAAAGTTCTCACAGCAGCGACCTTCTTCATGGCAGATTGCAAGACTCAGCACTGCGTGATTGAACTGCTTCTACTTTTATGCAATACAAAGCGTGGCAGTTATTGTACTGAAAAAAATCAAAATCGTCACAGAAAACCAATGGCTGGACTATGATTATGCTTCCTTGCAAAATCCTACGAATGAGAACGCGACGCTCCAAAACAGCAAAACACTTGAGATCCTGTATCTTGACACATTAGCATGCATCGTTTTGATACCTTTCGTGGCAAGCATGCGTGACAACCGTTCGTCGTGCTCTTAGACTCTTGGCATGTCACTACTTCATGAATGCCTTTTCCAGCAAGTGTTGCTGGCGACAAAAGGTTGGCTGATGTTCAGGGCTAACGAAAAAAAACACAAGTTCAGAAGAATACTGCGTTGAGAGACTCGCTGCCCTTTCACCAACAACATGTTTTGTTAATCGGCACATCAGTTTAATTGTTGGCCGGCCAATGACCTTTGTGATTCAGCAACCTCGCTAGGGAATCTCGCTGGCAGCCGGCCCCTTTGCCAAGTCCCCAAGAAAACAACCTTTCAATGCCCCGGAAAGAATCGATCATCAAATCGAGCAAACTTCGCCATCTGGAATCCAAAGGGTAACAGGTGTTCGTTCTCCGATTCAAGTTATTCCTTCTGTACCATCCACTTCTTGGAAAACCGATGGGTTTAAGCTGCACGACCTGCATGTACCTGCTCAAATGACACATTTGTCTGGCGCTTGTTTGAAGGCACCCACAACTTATCGCAAACAACGCGGGGAAAAAAAAAGACGGAGGACTTTCAAGCCAAAGTCATCATCGCGCTGTGATTCAACAACTATTTGAGCGCTTTCTGACCCGTCAGATTGATTTGCGGGCAGACACAAATTGTTGACCGTGAATTAGTGAGAAAAAACCAACCAAGAATGTGATAAAACCTTTCAGAACGTGAAAAGCCCCACAGGTGCGTGAAAGTCCCGTGAAAGAAGGGTGGTCCGTTTTACATTCATTGCGCTTGCACGTGCGCTGATGTGAACGTAGCCAGAGCAGGGGAGCGTCAAGCTTGAAGGAGAAACTGAGGCCGGGCGTGGATTTAATTTTGTGTGCGCCTTTTGTGCATTAGGTTTCACAGGATTGCTGGACAGAACGCTCTCCAGTCGTGGCTCTAAGTACACATTTGGGCCATGCTGCTAACCGAAGACAGCCTTGATGGGCGAAGCTTCTGCAAATTCAATTTGGAACGTCCCGCATTGAAATTGGGATTTTGGGCCCTGCGGGTTGCTCTATTCAATACAACCCTTCTAAGGATAATTTTGAGCCAGGCTTCTTAGGCAGTCGTCAGTGCACAAAGATCACGGCCAGCGCGCTCAATCCCAGCGTGGGATCTTAGCCTTCAAATTGGAAGTCTGTGACACAATGTATTTTGTTGGCCCTGCAGCAGGCCTCCTAAGAAAAGGATTTCCCATGGCACTCTCTATTCTTCCATCTTTGATTCAGCCAGATTAACTGGATGGCCAACTTGACCAAACCCAGCACACCTGTCGAAGGAAAGAAAATTTATGCAAAACACACCAATCAGTATCCTCAGCGTGTTCTGGGGGGTCTATGCTTCTGCTTGGATCAGTTCTGAATCGTATCAAAGATGGTTGCTCTCAACTCTGTTTCTCAATGTGGCTGCTAAGACAGCTAAGTCGTCAAGTCCAACATGATCCAACATGGGAGCAACAGTTTCAGATCAAAGCCAAAGTTTAAACCTTGCCCAAAGTTCTGATCCATGCTTGTGGCTTGCTGGCGGGACACACCAAGAGACAAAACATCTTTCAAGGCAAGGCAGCCAATGAAGAACAGGTTCTTATCGACTGTGGTGCTCAGCATTCAAACTCGCATCTGCTAAACATGGCGCCCCCTGAAAAAGATTTCCATGGCACACTCTATTCTTCCATCTTTGATTCAGCCAGATTGACTGGATGGCCAACTTGACCAAACCCAGCACAACTGTCGAAGGAAAGACAAGATATGGCTGTGGCGCCCAGCATTCAAACCCGCATCTGCTAAACATGGCGCCCCCTGAAAAAGATTTCCATGGCACACTCTATTCTTCCATCTGAGATTCAGCCAGAGAGACTGGATGGCCAACTTGTCCAAACCCAGCACAACTGCCGAAGGAAAGAAAATTTATGCAAAACACACCAATCAGTATCCTCAGCGTGTTCTGCAGGGTCTATGCTTCTACTTGGATCAGTTCTGAATCGTATCAAAGATGGGCAACAGGGCCAACATGGAACTTGCCAACAGAAATCGGGGGCATCAAAGATACCCGGGCTGCGAAGAAATTGCCGCACATCCTTCAGGGCTGCGAATTGAATCCCATAGGTGCACGCTAGCTGAGCATCGGAAGGCTATGCAAACTAGTATGAGGGGGAGGTGGAGTAGGGAGGACAGGCGTGACAAACTCCGTGTTTGGCACCAGCTGCCACCTACATCCCTTGCCAGGCCAAAGCAAGAAACAACTCTATTTGGCTATGGCTAGCTGTCGTGAAAAATCCTTGGGCTGTCGCAGGCCCTAGAACGGTTGCAAACATGTCCTGGCAGCTGCCACATCAATCTCTACTTCCGGAGTCTGCCGCAAGTGCGTTGACTTCAGGCGCGGCAACACATGTGCAGTAGATCTTTTACAAACGGCCTCTCCAGGTAACCAACAGCCCTTCCAGGCAACTAACAACCCTTTCAGAATTTGGTCAGTCACTATATGGCGAAAATTTGCATATTCTAGTGACTTGCTTTCTGTCTGATTCTGTCTTATAATTGCTGACTGAAAATTGTTGACTGTGAATTGACGTGAAAAAACCACCCAAGAACATGAAAAATCCCTTGCTAAATAGCAAGAAAAAACTCCATTTAGCTATAGGCTCGTGAAAATCCTTGGGCTGTCACAGGCCCTAGAACGGTTGCAAGTATGTCCTGACAGTTGCCACATCAATTTTTTGGCCTTGTTTTGGCCTTCGTTGTTTTTCCATAAGATTTTTTCATCTGGAAACATGTGTTTTCGCGACAAACATGTGCGCGAAATGGAAGGAAAACTTTGAGGAAGGGGGAGAAACATGATATTCACGGTCTCAATTACAAATATCACAACTCCTTACCAGGACCTTGAGATCAACTCATTTCGAAGTTCCTCAAAGACATAGACGGCGTTTGAACCATCTACACGACAGACGTGTCTAATTGATGCATCCTTGGAAACAGCGACCGCGCCAGAATTTCGTCGATCACCCAGCTTGAAGTAAGCAAATGTGACTGTGAAGTTGTGTCATCACCATAGCTACACCTGTTGTGCTCACAAATTGCGACACAACTACAACTTGAACCAAAAAGTTGCAATGCTGCAATGTGACGAAACTGCCCCAAGAACTCCACTGCATATCCGCTGCATATTGAGCTAGGCACTGCTGACTCTGGTTGGTATGACTTTTGAAAGACAAACGAATAACAGGCGTACTTTCACCACATTTCCAGATCAGCTTAACACGAAAAAACGAAATATCCGCTGGTTCGGACCCGAGGGTCTTTGCTTCGCGGCCCTCCAACATGTAGAAAGCTGGAATAAACCCTCCCATGGATACATATGGATACTATAGATTTTAATCACACTACTGAAGAATTTGATTGCAATGGCCCTCCGATTGGTGTCTTTGCTCTGCCCCTAGGTTTCGAACACGTTCAATTAATTAACCGCCCCATTCAACTTACTTGGGCTACCATAGTCTGGCCCAGTCGGTGGCCCCAAGCCTTTATCATGACATAGGTCACGTGGGTGCCCTCGGAACCCTTACTCTCAGTTTCACTTGGGGTTTGACAACACGTTGCCCTCAAAACTTGGTCCAGCAATGTCCAGCATCAGTTTCCTTCAAGTTCATTCATGATTCACGTTCATTTGCTTCCCCCATCTGGGATTCTTTTGGACCTGCACACCCTCCTGCTGGATGGACTCCTGGACCTGCGCACCCCCCTGCTGGACCTGGCCCTTCGCCAAACCACACCCCCTTTAGATAGATTCTCCAAGCTCCGTCTTGATCGCAATTCTTCAGACAGTAGGGGGCTAGAGCTGCGCTACCATGCAACATGGCAAGAAACATTTCAGTACATTGTGTGGTTCAGTGCCTCCTTCCCTTTTCTGCCCTCTTCGCAGCTCCTACTTTTCACACCTCTTCCGGCCTTTCTCAGTTACGCAGGGGCTCAACTTGGTGTCTACCTGGATGAAAGTGCCTCGCTTGGAGACATTCACCTGGTTTCAATATCTAAACTTCCCCCCTTGTGCCTCTTATCAAACTTCCTACATTTCCTGCACTCATTAAGTTTCAATATCTATACTCCCCCCTAGCCTTTCTGCAACTTCTGGCGTTCATCTTGTTTCGATATCTAAACTTCCCCCCGGTGCCCCTCAACAACTTCCTGCATTCATGTGGTTTCATAAGTTTCATAAGTGGCACCCCCGTGGCCTCCCCGCAATTTCTTGCAAGCATCTTGCTTCAAAATTCTGAAGCTCTCACACACCTGTGCCTCTCAGCAACTTCCTGCATTCATGTGGTTTCAATATCTAGGCCTCTCCCCCTCGTCTCTCCACAACTTCTTGCATGCATCGTCATTTGGACTCAATATCTTTGCGCTCATATGGTTTGAATATCTATACTTCCCCCCGGCGCTAGCCTCTCCACAAACTTCTTGCGTTCATCTTGTTTCAATATCTAAGATTCCTTCCCGGTGCCCCTCAGCAACTGCCTGCATTCATCTTGTCTCAATATCTAAACTTCCTCCCCGGTGCCCCTCAGCAACTTCCTGAAGTCATTTGATTTCATATCTGGTTCCCCCGTTGCCTCTCCGCATTTTCTTGCATGCAACTTCTTAATTTGGGTTCAATGTCTAGGCTTCACCCGTCATCTCTCAGCAACTTATTGCGCTCATCTTGTTTGAATATCTAACTTTCTCTTCCCCCCAATGTGTCTTTCAACTTCATGCATCCATTTGGTTTCATATGTAGGTTTCCCCCCGTTGGCCTCTCCACAACTTCTTGCCTTGATGTTGTTTCAATGTCCGAATTTCTCCTGCACCCCTGTGCCTCTCAGCAACTTCCTGCATGCATTTGGTTTCAATATTCTCGGCTTCCCCTGGCTCTCAACAACTTCTTGCGCCCATCTGGTTTCAATATCTAACTTCCCCCCATGGGCCTCTCATCAAACTTCCCAAACTTCCTGCATTCATTGGGTTTCAATATCTATGCTCTCCAGGGAGCAGCGCCCCTCTCCCTGTGACACATTCAGTTTCCCACCTCCTTCCCATTCTGCCCTCTTCTTCTCAATTTCTACTCTTCACCCCTCTTCCGGCCTTTCAGTTGCGCAGGGGCTCAACTTGATGTCAACCTGCGTGGACGTGCCCCACTTGGGGGCATTCATCTGGTTTCAATATCTAAACTTCCCCCCGTGGTACCTCTCAGCAATTTCCTGCACTTGGTCTCAAGACTTCCCCTCTGGCCTCTTAACAACATTTTGCATGCATTTCAACTTGGTTTCAATCTCTAGGCTTCCCCCTTGTCTCTCAACAACTTCTTGCGCTCATCTGGCCGGTTTTAACATCTAACTTCCCCCCTCTGCCTCTCGTCAAATTTCCTAAACTTCCTGCATTCATTGGGTTTCAATGTCTATGCTCTCCAGGGAGTGCAGCGCCCCTCTCCGTGTGACGCATTGGGTTTCCCACCGCCTTCCCATTCTCTCCTCTTTTTCTCAATTCTACTTTTCACACCTCTGTGCCCCACTTGGGGGCATTCATCTGGTTTCAATATCTAAACTTCCCCCCCTTGTGCCTCTCAGCAATTTCCTGCATTCATTCACTTGGTCTCAAGACTTCACGTCTGGCCTCTTAACACCTTTTTGCATGCATCTCAACTTGGTTTCAATGTCTAGGCTTCCCCCCTTGTCTCTCAACAACTTCTTGCGCTCATTTGGTTTCAATATCTAATTTCCCCCCTGTGCCTCTCATCAAACTTCCTAAACTTCCTGCATTCATTTGTTTTCAATATCTATACTTCCCCCGTAGCCTCCCCAAAACTTCTTGCGCTCATTTTGTTTTAATATCTAAGCTTCCTCCCCGGTGCCCCTCAACAACTTCCTGCATTCATCTTGCTTCAATATTCCCGGTGCCCCTCAGCAACTTCCTGCATTCATCTTGCTTCAATATTCCCGGTGCCCCTCAGCAACTTCCTGCGTTCGCTTGCTTTTATATCTGGTTCCTGACGCGCCACGGTGACTTGACCTATGTCCTGAGCCCCTGCTGGCTGCTTCCTTGAGTCCTGCAGCTTGCTTTTTACAAATTGCGTGGCTGGAGATGTGATGGATGCGCCTTTGAGGTAAACTTGAAAGAAATTTGAACGAGTGCATGTTGATGGCGAACTCGTCCTCGATCTGACGCTAGTCAAGTGCATGAGGACACATGAGGACAGGCGAATCTCTCCTATGAAAATTGGCAAAAACATTATCCAATCATATCCTATCTACAGCTTGAACCGCAAAGACGAAGCAGGTGAGTCTCCTCACTACAACTCGACATGCTCTGAAACAAACAGTTGTCACTAATGACACATGTTACACAACGATCTCGCAGGCAAAGCTGCATCATCACCAGAGTTGAATCTTCTGGGCACGCAAGGTGCTACACAACCACGACTTGAACCAAAGCTGCAATGCTGCAATTTGACGAAATTGCTCAAGCACCAAGAGCTCCCTTTGGATATAATGACTCATATTTAATCTCTAATAACCGCTGCAGCACAATTCCCACAACCAGGGATAGGATTCGCTTCATGGTCGGCTTTTCGAAACGTTAACAAACATCCCATGGATACTATAGTCACACTACTGAACAAACTGACTGTATTGGCCTCCTCCCTCGAAGCGCTATATTTGAAGCTTACTTTGTGTTCGAACAACCACCCACTGCATGTGAAAATGTGTTCTCAAGATCCTCGTGTCTACCATTATTTTGCCATGTCCAATCTATTCACTGGCCCAAGGGCATTGTCAACACATATGTGGATCGATCGGGGCCCTTGGAATCGAAACAGCTGCACCATGTTTTCGCAAAATCTTTTGGTTTCACGTCGTCTCCATTTCTTGATGGCCTCCGGCACATTGGGGCAAATTGGCTGGGGTCGGTCGATGAAGGGATTGGGAGATTGGAAGTGGTTCCTCAAGCATAGAATCCAAAGAGATCAGAGCATATATATGTATATATTTATTTGTTTATACATTTTTTGTTTATTTATTTATCTATTTATTTATATTTGTTTATTTATATCGGTATCAGATACATGCGTATGTCTGTACATGTGTATATGCACCTGCGATACTTTCACTCTTACGGTAAAAGACATGCCAATTTGTGACGATGTGAATACCGGTACACCATATACAGGGCACCCGCAGCTTGGGTATGACATTTGGCGCTGACGCTGACGACGCATTGTGACGACACATTGGCGATGTCCCCGGCCCCCCTGACGACGCATTGTGACGACACATTCCCTGACGACGCATTGCCCCCTGACGACGCATTGCCCCCTGACGACGCATTACCCCCTGACGACGCATTGTAACGACACTTTCCCTGACGACGCATTACCCCTTGAAGATGCATTGTGACGACACATTCCCTGACGACGCATTCCCCCCTGACGACGCATTACCCCCTGACGACGCATTGTGACGACACATTCCCTGACGACGCATTGCCCCCTGACGACTCATTGTGACGACACATTCCCTGACAACGCATTGCCCCCTGACAACGCATTACCCCCCTGACGACGCATTGTGTGTATATTATTGGCTGACAACACATTGCCTGTTGACAGGCTAGGCATGACGAGCAAGGGCGCAGGCGTACTGTATTCTTTGTATGTGGGAAGATAAATAGGAATGTAGAGAGGAAGAGGAGCCGGAGGGCAGATAGGATTTGGCCTGATCACCAAGGCTAGGTTATGTCGAAATATAAAGCGTAGAGGTAATTATCAAGATCGTGTGGCGTGCTTTTGCAACCTCAGTTGAAGATCCTTGAGGCAAGGATCAATCATTAAGTTGAAGTAGTAGAACCTTCTTATCTTCTTACCAAACCCAAACGAAGAGAGCGCCGGAGTGTTCCAGGAGAAAGTTCAGGAAGTTCAATGAAAAAGTATTTGGCGTGTAGCATTGAGAACATGCGGGAGTTGAGTGCGTAACATCAAGAGCCTGCTGGAAGTACCAAGGCTAAAAGCATAGCACAGGAGGCTAGCATCAAGAGAACGCTGGCAGTTCCCAGAGGAAGCCAAGAGCGTAGCACCAAGAGCGCGTGGGAAGTTCCAAGAGAAACCTAAGCGAGCAATACCAAGAGAGCGTGTTGAAGGACCAAGAAAAACCTAAGAGTCTAGCATCCAGAACGTGTTGGAGGTGAGAGCGTAGCATCAAGCGCATGCTGGAATGCCTGAGGAAGAACAAAAGAGCGTAGCAACTAGAGCGTCCTGGCGTGTTCCAGAACAAAGCTAAGAGCGTAGCAGGAAGAGCGTGACTTTCTCCAGACCGCAGCCTCAAGAGGCGGAGCGTAGCACCAACAAGAGCGCGTTGGAAGTTCCAAGAAAAAATTATAAGAGCGTATCATCATGATTGTGGTGGACCGTAGCGTCAACAGCATCTTGGACTGTTCCAAGACGAGGTTCAGCGCGTAGCATCAAGAGAGTGTCAGAGCCGGAGCCAAGAACGTAGCATCAAGAGCGTGTTGGAATTCAATGTGTCACAAAAAGAAGCAAAAATAGCGCGCCATGCTTCAAGAGAAGCCAAGGGCGTCGCGTCAAGAGCGTGCTGGCACGTCCCAGGACAAGGCAAAGAGAAAGTGTTGGAAGATAAAACACACCAAGAGCCTGTTGGAAGGAGAGCGTAGCATCAAGAGCTTGCCGGACTGGCCCAGGAGAAAGCTAAGAGATGCTCAGAGCGTAGCAGCAAAAGCGTGTCGAAAAACCCAAGAGTAAGCCAAGAGCGTAGCACCAAGAGCTTGTTCGAACTTCCAAGAGAAAATTAGCATAGCATTCAAGAGGCGACTGTCTCCAGAGCGTAGCGTCAAGGGCGTGCTGAAACGCCTCAGGTGAAGGCCAAGAGTGTAGCATCAAAAGAATTTTCAAAATCTCAAAGAGCAAGACCAGAGGCTATAGCATCCAGAGCATTTCGTTAGTTACTCTTCCCTTTCGTTTTGTCTTCCCTTCTGTTCGCTACGTCGCTCCTTTCGTTTTAACTTCTGCTCAGCTCCGTTCGTTACTTCCTCCACATTGTTTCATCTTATTCGTTCACCTCTTTCTCTCATTTAAAAGCGTTCATTTCGCGAAGTCCGTCGTTTCGCTCAAATCTTCTGTCCTGTTCTTCCTGCTCTTCCTTTCCTGTCAACTTGTCCTTTTCATTACGTCCATCTTTTTGTTGCAACTCTTCCCTTCCATTCGTTGCTTCCTTTCTTTCGTTTCAACTCTTTGTAATCCCGTTCGCTACTTCTTTCGTTTCAACTCTTCCCTTCTGTTCCCTATACGTCGTTCCTTCCGCTTTAAATCGGTTTAACTCTTCCCTTCCGTTCGCTACTTCCTCCCCCTCGTTTCAACGCTTCCATCCTGTTCATTTACCTCTTCCTTTCATGTCAATGCGTTCATGTCGCTATTTCCTTCCTTTTTTCAAAATCGTTCATTTCGTTACCTTCTTCGTTAGTCATCATGATCGGTGTTGGGGTCCATAAACCAACCCTTGGAACCGTGACCATGGTTCCGCCAGTTCCTGGAACTGGGGGCCCAGTTCCTAACATGACAGGCCCTAGGACTTGTAGGGAAAATATGCAAGTGAACCAAACAAAAACGTCCGTTATACGGTGAAAACCCACCATGGACAAAAAAATGTCCCTAAGGTTTGCCAAAATAAAAACTAGATGCATATATGACATGCATGTAGGCTTTGAGTGTATGCATGCTTTTCTCCCAAGTCGTTGGTGGAAAAGTCGTCTTCGGAATTCGTCTTCGGGGAATTCGTCTTCGCAATTCGTCTTCGGGGAATTCGTCTTCGGAATTCGTCTTCGGGGAATTCGTCTTCGCAATTCGTCTTCGGGGAATTCGTCTTCGCAATTCGTCTTCGCGGTGGAGTTCGTCTTCGGGGGGCAATTCGTCTTCGTGGAATTCGTCTTCGCAATTCGTCTTCGGGTGGGAAAATTCGCCTTCGGGGCGCGTCTTTGGGGAATTCGTCTTCGCAATTCGTCTTCGGGGGAGAATTCGTCTTCGGGGGGAAATTCGTCTTCGGAGAATTCGTCTTCAGAATTCGTCTTCGGGGAATTCGTCTTCGGCATTCGTCTTCGGGGGCAATTCGTCTTCGGGGAATTCGTCTTCTCAATTCGTATTCGGGGGGAATTCGTCTTCGGGGGGCAATTCGTCTTCGGAGAATTCGTCTTCGGAATTCGTCTTCGGGGGGCAATTCGTCTTCGGGGGCAATTCGTCTTTGGGGAATTCGTCTTCGCAATTCGTATTCGGGGGGGAATTCGTCTTCGGGGAATTCGCCTTCGCAATTCGTCTTCGGGGAATTCGTCTTCGCAATTCGTCTTCGTCTGCGGGTGGAAATGTCATACCCGCACAGCGGGCTCAATGCCATATTATACCTGTGTAAGTGTAGTTCAAGTAGGGCCCGAAAGGTATGGCTGTGGTAGCAGGTGATGAAAAGGAGAGTGCCGATCCCAATGTTTTTGGCTGGTTCTCGTCAAGATCGACCTATCACACGTTTTCATGAACGCGGGTGCAACATTCATGGCATGTGGTTGATGTGGATGAGATTCAAACGAAATACAAAGGTAATGATGCTGAGGATAATGGTGATGATGATGGCGACGAGTGTGATGCAGGTGACGATTGTACAAAAAGGATCCAAGTAAAATGAATGTCGCACAGGCATGTTTTTCTGGCCCAATTTAGTTTCATCCCCATATAATTTTCTTACTTGGAGGTTTTTGTCACCACTCGAGCGGTGAGTCAGCCTGGCAAATCGCAGCATCAAAAACCGTGATTTCATGGGATTTATCGGGATTTACGCTAGGTTGATTTAATGGGATTTTTTCAGGCCAAACGCCTTGATCCCCTTGGTCTAAAAACGTTCACGAAATCTCTCCGCATTCCCTCCTGAAGAAATCAGACCAGAAACTCTGGTGCCATTGCCCAAACCCAGCGCTCATTGCAATCTACCACTCACTTGCGCACTGGAAATTTCACTCGCTTGCGCACTGAGTGATATAAATTTCAACTCACTTGCGCACTGACACAGCCAACAATCAGCCAACTCACTGGGAAATTACACTCATATAATTATATTCATCAACATTCGCATCTGCGGTGGGGTGGGGTGGGGTGGGGTGGGATGTTAACGTACCTTCACACGCGCACCAGAATGGCGACGATGCTAGGCTGCAACATGCTTGCCTAATTACTTGATGCTACGCTGGAACATGCTCTCCTACTTGATGCTACGCTGGAAGACTGCATCACGCTTACCTACTTGATGCTACGCCGGAACATGTTTTCCTACTTGACGCCATGCTGCAACATGCTCGTCAGAGACAATCCCCCGCTTTCACCTCGACTCCTTCTATCTCCTTCTCACATGCAATGTAACGCACCTGCCACGCAATATTGATCTGTATTGCTTCAGGTCTTAGCCCAAAGCAAATCCAGTGCACAAGCCAGGGAAAATCCCAGCGCACAAGGGAGGGAAAAATCCAGTGCACAAGCAAGTGCTCGTCCTACCTTTGATGTGATGGCATAGCGCTGATGCCCAAACCCAACAAAGGAACCTCCAAGTATGTTTTCTTTGATTGTTTCCACACAAGTTGCACGCCGAATCCTCTCAAGAAATCTTGAAACGAGCAGAGCCGCATTTTCATTGACTATATATATATATATACACACAGAGTTATTTTCATTTAATGCTTGAGTAGAAGGAAAACAATACTTTAATTCCACAGTGCCTCCTGTGCCCCCCGCCTCACGATCGCCTGTGCGCGGATCTAGCCAGGTTTGCCCTGCAACACAGACAGGGCCGGGACCGCTGACGGGTCACACCGTCAAACTGTCGCAGAACTTGACTGACTGTTGCACAGCAAATTTACCAAGCAAGTCACGATTTAGACTCATCTCAGCACCGGCCCTGTGCCCAGACTTCTAGCAAGGCCTTTTCGCAGTGCTTCCACCAAGGCCAAAATAACAACCGCACAAAGAAAGCGATGCGTCCACGGTGGACAGATGGTCAGGCTTGCGCTTGATCCTTGGACAGCGCGTGGCTGGCTGCGGCCACCCTTCCCGCACAAGGAGCATGCAAGAGAACGCTTGAGCGCTACTTTGCACACGGCAAGCTGCCCGACTGCAGAGAATCCGCCTCCTGTGTCGGAGCAACGCTTGACAAATCAAAGTCATTGGACAGCTGTTCACGAGCACGGACATTCAGCACAGTGGCTTCAAGCTTTGACATGCGGAGGTAGAAATTCACACGTCGATCCTGGACATTCCAAATCCCGACTGAACTCAAGGTCCGGGGGTGCCGGGAACTCATCTGACAGCGCAAAAGCAGATGCATCTTTCATCATATCTCTTCACACAGGAGAGATTCCAGATTCTCATGGAATTAAAAATGGGCTCTTTGCTGTTCATGTTGGAGACAGAAAAAGTACCGGGCGCTTGGAAAAGATCACGGAGCCCGATCAATGGTGTTGAAACGTGACTGAATCTTCACAACTTGGCTATCAGCAGGGTGATAAAGTCCGGTTGACGTAGGGTATATACCCAGCGTTTGAATGTTGACAACCGCCTTTTGCTGCATACTGACTGAACACCAAAGCTATGCAATCTTGACGGCTTTCCACAGACACCAAAGAGAATTTGAGAAAACAAAGCAAATTGAGAAAAACGTGGAAGCTCAAAAAAAGCATGTTCCCTCAGCAAACTGTGGGCCTTTGAATTGCACGGGAAGATCCCAGCTCAGCGTCACGACCTTGCCAACTATGAATGTCGCATCGTCAAACCCATTAACAGGTCATGTCATGTCCCAAAACGCTTCAGCTGGGCAAGGAACCATTGGCATTGCATTTTGGAACTGTCGAAGCCGGCTGTTTCAATCCTCATCTGCAAGAGTTCGACGTAAAAAAACATGTCCATACATGTTGCAATACTGGCGTTGATGCCAGCGAAATGTAGGAATGATGTTGCGCCATCCACCATCCACGACCTGCCACATGCAAGTATTCACACATCCCGCGTGGACGGAAATCTCATAGAAAAACATGAAAAATTCTTCAAGAGGGACGTCAAGAATCAATCTGAAAAGCTGCACCAAGAATTCAAGGCACAGGACAGTACGGGAGATTCTTTCTATGTTCCCCCACCGCCTAGCATCATGCTCAGAGCCAAGAGTTCTTGAAACGGTGGTGGCATTATCCGACAGCTCAAAAGCAAATGTATCTTTCATCAGTGTATCCCTTCACGACGAGAGATTTCAAATGCTCTGCTGTAGCTGGGCACGACATGGCACGACCATTACAAGGAACCTGCAACACTACCTGCAGTCCATACATGTTGAATCATGTTGAACTGTTGAAACACTGGGCGTTGATTCTAAACATTGCCAAAATATGCCAAAATGTAAGGTTGATGTTGCGCCACCCGCCACCATGGACCCATGATCCCATCATCCACCATTTGCATGTATTCACACATCCTGTGCGGGCAGAAATCTATAGAAATATAGGAAAACGCTGAAAACTCCTCCCGTGTATTGAAACATCTGACAGCGCAAAAGCAGATGCATCTTTCATCAAATCACAACTCTTCACACGGGAGAGATTCCAGATTCTCATAGAATTTCAAAATGGGTTCTTTGCGTTCATGTTGGAGACAGACAAAGTACCGGGCGCTTGAATGTGCAAAACCATTCTGACCTCAAATGTTCACAGAGTTCAGGAGAAGTCCTGGTCGGTTGAGGCTCTCTTTTTTACAACTCACTGACTGTGCACACATCTGCAAGCCCTGCTGCATGCTGTGAGTTGCCAAGAAAACTCTGATGTCTTTGAGCTAGTGTAATCTTGACGGTCTCCGCACAGGCACCAAGTAAGCTTAGAGAATTTGAGGAAACTGGAAGCAAACTGAGAAAAACGTGCAAGCTCGAAAGCATGATCCCTCAACAACCCGTAGTGACCTCTGTGAATTGCATGGGAAAGATCCCAGCGTCCTGACCTCGGCACCCACTTGTGCAGCGGGAGCACCTCCGGCGAGACTTGGGACGGCTTCTCTTCCGGTTCAGCGAAGGTACGGTGTCAGGTCCCAAACTGCTTCAAGGCAAGACATCACCGGCATGGCGATTTGGAACCGCTGGAATAGCGTTGGAGTGGCTTCGTGTGACCGCCTCGTGCTGATCGCCTGTGCGCGGATCTAACCAGGTCTGCCCTGCAACACCGCCAGGGCCGGGACCACTGACTGGTCACACCATCAAACTGTCGCAGAACGTGACTGTTGCACAACAAATTTACCAAGCAAGTCACGATTGAGACTCATCTCAGCACCGGTCCTGTGCCCAGAATTCTAGCAAGGCCTTTTCGCAGTGCTTCCACCAAGGCCAAAATAACAACCGCACAAAGAAAGCGATGCGTCCACGGTGGACAGATGGTCAGGCTTGCGCTTGATCCTTGGACAGCGCGTGGCTGGCTGCGGCCACCCTTCCCGCACAATGAGCATGCAAGAGAACACTTGAGCGCTACGTTGCGACGCTCCCAAACAGCAAAACACTTGAGATCCTGTGTATTGACACGTTAGCATGCATCGCTTTGATACCGCTTCACAACGGACTTTCTGCGTGTTGGAGCACAAAGACCCAGGAATGCGAGATAGGTCCTCAGGAACGCACTGTGGCGGGCAAATGTTTATTTAATCAAGAGTAAAGTACTTGCAGTTATGAAAAAATGACTATCTCTTGGTGCAAAACCCCTTTCCAGTCAGACACTTGGACTTCGAGGGTTACCGGCACCATCTGAACACCATGCATGTGGCAGCCACTTGTGGCAACTGTTTGTTCTTCTTTTGCACTGTTGCACTGCTCGTACTTCACGAGTGCTTCCCAAAGTGTGTGCAAAGTTCTCACAGCAGCGACCTTCTGCATGTTCGTACACAGGGCTCAGCACTTTGTGCTTGAACGCTTGTTACCATGGACCGTGGCGGGCTAAATTATGCCGTGCAAGGGGCACGGCACTTAGAGCACTAAAAAGGTCCAAATCACCACAACAAATCAGTGGTTGGACCACTCTTCCTTACAAAGTTCTACCAATGAGAACGTAATGCTCCCAAATTTCAAATGGCGAAAGCATTTGACATCCCTCAGCTTGACAAGTTAGCCTGGGTCGTCTTGATCTCTCTCTCTCCATAATAATCTCTCCATTGCCCTCTCCAAGAGTTCAGCCTGAGGCTAAAGGCGAGCCGTTGGCCCCCGACTCAGGAACAGTCGTCTTGATACTTTCTGTGATTTTTGTGGCAAGCACGGGTGACAACTTCTCGCCCTTCTGTGAGACCCTTGCTACTGCACAATTGCTTCACGAACGGTGCGCAAAGTTCTCACAGCAGCGACCTTCTTCATGGCAGATTACAAGACTCAGCACTGTGTGATTGAACTGCTTCTACTTTTATGCAATACAAAGCGCGGCAGTTATTGTACTGAAAAAAATCAAAATCGCCACAGAAAACCAATGGCTGGACTATGATTCTGCTTCCTTGCAAAATTCTACGAATGAGAACGCGACGCTCCCAAATGGTGAAAGCACTTGAGATCCCTCAGCTTGACAAGTTAGCCTGGGTCGTCTTGATCTCTCTCTCCATAATAATCTCTCCATTTAGCCTGGGTCGTCTTGATCTCTCTCTCCATAATAATCTCTCCATTGCCCTCTACAAGAGTTCAGCCTGAGGCTAAAGGCGAGCCGTTGGCCCCCGACTCAGGAACAGTCGTCTTGATACTTTCTGTGATTTTTGTGGCAAGCACGGGTGACAACTTCTCGCCCTTCTGTGAGACCCTTGCTACTGCACAATTGCGTCACGAACGGTGCGCAAAGTTCTCACAGCAGCGACCTTCTTCATGGCAGATTACAAGACTCAGCGCTGTGTGATTGAACTGCTTCTACTTTTATGCAATACAAAGCGTGGCAGTTATTGTACTGAAAAAAATCAAAATCGCCACAGAAAACCAATGGCTGGACTATGATTATGCTTCCTTGCAAAATCCTACGAATGAGAACGCGACGCTCCAAAACAGCAAAACACTTGAGATCCTGTATCTTGACACATTAGCATGCATCGTTTTGATACCTTTCGTGGCAAGCATGCGTGACAACCGTTCGTCGTGCTCTTAGACTCTTGGCATGTCACTACTTCACGAGTGCCTTTTCCAGCAAGTGTTGCTGGCGACAAAAGGTTGGCTGATGTTCAGGGCTAACGAAAAACCACAAGTTCAGAAGAATACTGCGTTGAGAGACTCGCTGCCCTTGCACCATGTTTTGTTAATCGGCACATCAGTTTAATTGTTGGCCGGCCAATGACCTTTGTGAGTCAGCAACCTCGCTAGGGAATTTCGCTGACAGCCGGCCCCTTTGCCAAGTCCCCAAGAAAACAACCTTTCAATGCCCCGGAAAGAATCGATCATCAAATCGAGCAAACTTCGCCATCTGGAATCCAAAGGGTAACAGGTGTTCGTTCTCCGATTCAAGTTATTCCTTCTGTACCATCCACTTCTTGGAAAACCGATGGGTTTAAGCTGCACGACCTGCATGTACCTGCTCAAATGACACATTTGTCTGGCGCTTGTTTGAAGGCACCCACAACTTATCGCAAACAACACGGGGAAAAAAAAGACGGAGGACTTTCAAGCCAAAGTCATCATCGTGCTGTGATTCAACAACTATTTGAACGCTTTCTGACCCGTCAGATTGATTTGCGGGCAGACACAAATTGTTGACCGTGAATTAATGAGAAAAAAACAACCAAGAATGTGATAAAAAAATATTTAAAAAAATACTTTCAGAACGTGAAAAGCCCCACACGTGCGTGAAAGTCCCGTGAAAGAAGGGTGGTCCGTTTGACGTTCATTGCGCTTGCACGTGCGCTGATGTGAACATAGCCAGAGCAGGGGAGCGTCAAGCTTGAAGGAGAAACTGAGGCCGGGCGTGGATTTAATTTTGTGTGCGCCTTTTGTGCATTAGGTTTCACAGGATTGCTGGACAGAACGCTCTCCAATCGTGGCTCTAAGTACACATTTGGGCCATGCTGCTAACCGAAGACAGCCTTGACGGGCGAAGCTTCTGCAAATTCAATTTGGAACGTCCCGCCATTGAAATTGGGATTTTGGGCCCTGCAGGTTGCTTTATTTAATACAACCCTTCTAAGGATAATTTTGAGCCAGGTTTCTTAGGCAGCCGTCAGTGCACAAGATCACGGCCAGCGCACTCAATCCCAGCGTGAGATCTTAGCCTTCAAATTGGAAGTCTGTGACACAATGTATTTTGTTGGCCCTGCAGCGGGCCTCCCAAGAAAAAGATTTTCCATGGCACTCTCTATTCTTCCATCTTTGATTCAGCCAGATTTACTGGATGGCCAACTTGACCAAACCCAGCACACCTGTCGAAGGAAAGAAAATTTATGCAAAACGCACCAATCAGTATCCTCAGCGTGTTCCCCAAAGTGTGTGCAAAGTTCTCACAGCACAGGGCTCAGCACTTTGTGCTTGAACGCTTGTTACCGTGGACCGTGGCGGGCTAAATTATGCCGTGCAAGGGGTACGGCACTTAGAGCACTAAAAGGTCCAAATCACCACAACAAATCAGTGGTTGGACCACTCTTCCTTGCAAAATTCTACGGATCAGAACGCGACGCTCCCAAATGGTGAAAGCACTTGAGATCCCTCAGCTTGACAAGTTAGCCTGGGTCGTCTTGATCTCTCTCTCTCCATCGCCCTCTCCAAGAGTTCAGCCTGAGGCTAAAGGCGAGCCGTTGGCCCCCGACTCAGGAACAGTCGTCTTGATACTTTCTGTGATTTTTGTGGCAAGCACGGGTGACAACTTCTCGCCCTTCTGTGAGACCCTTGCTACTTCACAATTGCTTCACGAACGGTGTGAAAAGTTCTCACAGCAGCGACCTTCTTCATGGCAGATTGCAAGACTCAGCACTGCGTGATTGAACTGCGTCTACTTTTATGCAATACAAAGCGTGGCAGTTATTGTACTGAAAAAAATCAAAATCGCCACAAAAAACCAATGGCTGGACTATGATTATGCTTCCTTGCAAAATTCTACGAATCAGAACGCGACGCTCCCAAATGGTGAAAGCACTTGAGATCCCTCAGCTTGACAAGTTAGCCTGGGTCGTCTTGATCTCTCTCTCCATAATAATCTCTCCATTGCCCTTTCCAAGAGTTCAGCCTGAGGCTAAAGGCGAGCCGTTGGCCCCCGACTCAGGAACAGTCGTCTTGATACTTTCTGTGATTTTTGTGGCAAGCACGGGTGACAACTTCTCGCCCTTCTGTGAGACCCTTGCTACTGCACAATTGCTTCACGAACGGTGTGCAAAGTTCTCACAGCAGCGACCTTCTTCGTGGCAGATTGCAAGACTCAGCACTGCGTGATTGAACTGCTTCTACTTTTACGCAATACAAAGCGTGGCAGTTATTGTACTTAAAAAAATCAAAATCGCCACAGAAAACCAATGGCTGGACTATGATTATGCTTCCTTGCAAAATTCTACGAATCAGAACCCGACGCTCCCAAATGGTGAAAGCACTTGAGATCCCTCAGCTTGACAAGTTAGCCTGGGTCGTCTTGATCTCTCTCCATCGCCCTCTCCAAGAGTTCAGCCTGAGGCTAAAGGCGAGCCGTTGGCCCCCGACTCAGGAACAGTCGTCTTGATACTTCCTGTGATTTTTGTGGCAAGCAGGGGTGACAACTTCTCGCCCTTCTGTGAGACCCTTGCTACTGCACAATTGCTTCACGAACGGTGTGCAAAGTTCTCACTGTCACAGCAGCGACCTTCTTCATGACAGATTGCAAGACTCAGCACTGCGTGATTGAACTGCTTCTACTTTTATGCAATACAAAGCGTGGCAGTTATTGTACTGAGAAAAATCAAAATCGCCACACAAAACCAATGGCTGGACTATGACTATGCTTCCTTGCAAAATTTTACGAATCAGAACGCGACGCTCCCAAATGGTGAAAGCACTTGAGATCCCTCAGCTTGACAAGTTAGCCGGGGTCGTCTTGATCTCTCTCCATCGCCCTCTCCAAGAGAGAGTTCAGCCTGAGGCTAAAGGCGAGCCGTTGGCCCCCGACTCAGGAACAGTCGTCTTGATACTTTCTGTGATTTTTGTGGCAAGCACGGGTGACAACTTCTCGCCCTTCTGTGAGACCCTTGCTACTTCACAATTGCTTCACGAACGGTGTGCAAAGTTCTCACAGCAGCGACCTTCTTCATGGCAGATTGCAAGACTCAGCACTGCGTGATTGAACTGCTTCTACTTATATGCAATACAAAGCGTGGCAGTTATTGTACTGAAAAAAATCAAAATCGCCACACAAAACCAATTGCTGGACTATGATTATGCTTCCTTGCAAAATTCTACGAATCAGAACGCGACGCTCCCAAATGGTGAAAGCACTTGAGATCCCTCAGCTTGACAAGTTAGCCTGGGTCGTCTTGATCTCTCTCCATCGCCCTCTCCAAGAGTTCAGCCTGAGGCTAAAGGCGAGCCGTTGGCCACCGACTCAAGAACAGTCGTCTTGATACTTTCTGTGATTTTTGTGGCAAGCACGGGTGACAACTTCTCGCCCTTCTGTGAGACCCTTGCTACTTCACAATTGCTTCACGAACGGTGTGCAAAGTTCTCACAGCAGCGACCTTCTTCATGGCAGATTGCAAGACTCAGCACTGCGTGATTGAACTGCTTCTACTTTTATGCAATACAAAGCGTGGCAGTTATTGTACTGAAAAAAATCAAAATCGTCACAGAAAACCAATGGCTGGACTATGATTATGCTTCCTTGCAAAATCCTACGAATGAGAACGCGACGCTCCAAAACAGCAAAACACTTGAGATCCTGTATCTTGACACATTAGCATGCATCGTTTTGATACCTTTCGTGGCAAGCATGCGTGACAACCGTTCGTCGTGCTCTTAGACTCTTGGCATGTCACTACTTCATGAATGCCTTTTCCAGCAAGTGTTGCTGGCGACAAAAGGTTGGCTGATGTTCAGGGCTAACGAAAAAAAACACAAGTTCAGAAGAATACTGCGTTGAGAGACTCGCTGCCCTTTCACCAACAACATGTTTTGTTAATCGGCACATCAGTTTAATTGTTGGCCGGCCAATGACCTTTGTGATTCAGCAACCTCGCTAGGGAATCTCGCTGGCAGCCGGCCCCTTTGCCAAGTCCCCAAGAAAACAACCTTTCAATGCCCCGGAAAGAATCGATCATCAAATCGAGCAAACTTCGCCATCTGGAATCCAAAGGGTAACAGGTGTTCGTTCTCCGATTCAAGTTATTCCTTCTGTACCATCCACTTCTTGGAAAACCGATGGGTTTAAGCTGCACGACCTGCATGTACCTGCTCAAATGACACATTTGTCTGGCGCTTGTTTGAAGGCACCCACAACTTATCGCAAACAACGCGGGGAAAAAAAAAGACGGAGGACTTTCAAGCCAAAGTCATCATCGCGCTGTGATTCAACAACTATTTGAGCGCTTTCTGACCCGTCAGATTGATTTGCGGGCAGACACAAATTGTTGACCGTGAATTAGTGAGAAAAAACCAACCAAGAATGTGATAAAACCTTTCAGAACGTGAAAAGCCCCACAGGTGCGTGAAAGTCCCGTGAAAGAAGGGTGGTCCGTTTTACATTCATTGCGCTTGCACGTGCGCTGATGTGAACGTAGCCAGAGCAGGGGAGCGTCAAGCTTGAAGGAGAAACTGAGGCCGGGCGTGGATTTAATTTTGTGTGCGCCTTTTGTGCATTAGGTTTCACAGGATTGCTGGACAGAACGCTCTCCAGTCGTGGCTCTAAGTACACATTTGGGCCATGCTGCTAACCGAAGACAGCCTTGATGGGCGAAGCTTCTGCAAATTCAATTTGGAACGTCCCGCATTGAAATTGGGATTTTGGGCCCTGCGGGTTGCTCTATTCAATACAACCCTTCTAAGGATAATTTTGAGCCAGGCTTCTTAGGCAGTCGTCAGTGCACAAAGATCACGGCCAGCGCGCTCAATCCCAGCGTGGGATCTTAGCCTTCAAATTGGAAGTCTGTGACACAATGTATTTTGTTGGCCCTGCAGCAGGCCTCCTAAGAAAAGGATTTCCCATGGCACTCTCTATTCTTCCATCTTTGATTCAGCCAGATTAACTGGATGGCCAACTTGACCAAACCCAGCACACCTGTCGAAGGAAAGAAAATTTATGCAAAACACACCAATCAGTATCCTCAGCGTGTTCTGGGGGGTCTATGCTTCTGCTTGGATCAGTTCTGAATCGTATCAAAGATGGTTGCTCTCAACTCTGTTTCTCAATGTGGCTGCTAAGACAGCTAAGTCGTCAAGTCCAACATGATCCAACATGGGAGCAACAGTTTCAGATCAAAGCCAAAGTTTAAACCTTGCCCAAAGTTCTGATCCATGCTTGTGGCTTGCTGGCGGGACACACCAAGAGACAAAACATCTTTCAAGGCAAGGCAGCCAATGAAGAACAGGTTCTTATCGACTGTGGTGCTCAGCATTCAAACTCGCATCTGCTAAACATGGCGCCCCCTGAAAAAGATTTCCATGGCACACTCTATTCTTCCATCTTTGATTCAGCCAGATTGACTGGATGGCCAACTTGACCAAACCCAGCACAACTGTCGAAGGAAAGACAAGATATGGCTGTGGCGCCCAGCATTCAAACCCGCATCTGCTAAACATGGCGCCCCCTGAAAAAGATTTCCATGGCACACTCTATTCTTCCATCTGAGATTCAGCCAGAGAGACTGGATGGCCAACTTGTCCAAACCCAGCACAACTGCCGAAGGAAAGAAAATTTATGCAAAACACACCAATCAGTATCCTCAGCGTGTTCTGCAGGGTCTATGCTTCTACTTGGATCAGTTCTGAATCGTATCAAAGATGGGCAACAGGGCCAACATGGAACTTGCCAACAGAAATCGGGGGCATCAAAGATACCAGGGCTGCGAAGAAATTGCCGCACATCCTTCAGGGCTGCGAATTGAATCCCATAGGTGCACGCTAGCTGAGCATCGGAAGGCTATGCAAACTAGTATGAGGGGGAGGTGGAGTAGGGAGGACAGGCGTGACAAACTCCGTGTTTGGCACCAGCTGCCACCTACATCCCTTGCCAGGCCAAAGCAAGAAACAACTCTATTTGGCTATGGCTAGCTGTCGTGAAAAATCCTTGGGCTGTCGCAGGCCCTAGAACGGTTGCAAACATGTCCTGGCAGCTGCCACATCAATCTCTACTTCCGGAGTCTGCCGCAAGTGCGTTGACTTCAGGCGCGGCAACACATGTGCAGTAGATCTTTTACAAACGGCCTCTCCAGGTAACCAACAGCCCTTCCAGGCAACTAACAACCCTTTCAGAATTTGGTCAGTCACTATATGGCGAAAATTTGCATATTCTAGTGACTTGCTTTCTGTCTGATTCTGTCTTATAATTGCTGACTGAAAATTGTTGACTGTGAATTGACGTGAAAAAACCACCCAAGAACATGAAAAATCCCTTGCTAAATAGCAAGAAAAAACTCCATTTAGCTATAGGCTCGTGAAAATCCTTGGGCTGTCACAGGCCCTAGAACGGTTGCAAGTATGTCCTGACAGTTGCCACATCAATTTTTTGGCCTTGTTTTGGCCTTCGTTGTTTTTCCATAAGATTTTTTCATCTGGAAACATGTGTTTTCGCGACAAACATGTGCGCGAAATGGAAGGAAAACTTTGAGGAAGGGGGAGAAACATGATATTCACGGTCTCAATTACAAATATCACAACTCCTTACCAGGACCTTGAGATCAACTCATTTCGAAGTTCCTCAAAGACATAGACGGCGTTTGAACCATCTACACGACAGACGTGTCTAATTGATGCATCCTTGGAAACAGCGACCGCGCCAGAATTTCGTCGATCACCCAGCTTGAAGTAAGCAAATGTGACTGTGAAGTTGTGTCATCACCATAGCTACACCTGTTGTGCTCACAAATTGCGACACAACTACAACTTGAACCAAAAAGTTGCAATGCTGCAATGTGACGAAACTGCCCCAAGAACTCCACTGCATATCCGCTGCATATTGAGCTAGGCACTGCTGACTCTGGTTGGTATGACTTTTGAAAGACAAACGAATAACAGGCATACTTTCACCACATTTCCAGATCAGTTTAACACGAAAAAACGAAATATCCGCTGGTTCGGACCCGAGGGTCTTTGCTTCGCGGCCCTCCAACATGTAGAAAGCTGGAATAAACCCTCCCATGGATACATATGGATACTATAGATTTTAATCACACTACTGAAGAATTTGATTGCAATGGCCCTCCGATTGGTGTCTTTGCTCTGCCCCTAGGTTTCGAACACGTTCAATTAATTAACCGCCCCATTCAACTTACTTGGGCTACCATAGTCTGGCCCAGTCGGTGGCCCCAAGCCTTTATCATGACATAGGTCACGTGGGTGCCCTCGGAACCCTTACTCTCAGTTTCACTTGGGGTTTGACAACACGTTGCCCTCAAAACTTGGTCCAGCAATGTCCAGCATCAGTTTCCTTCAAGTTCATTCATGATTCACGTTCATTTGCTTCCCCCATCTGGGATTCTTTTGGACCTGCACACCCTCCTGCTGGATGGACTCCTGGACCTGCGCACCCCCCTGCTGGACCTGGCCCTTCGCCAAACCACACCCCCTTTAGATAGATTCTCCAAGCTCCGTCTTGATCGCAATTCTTCAGACAGTAGGGGGCTAGAGCTGCGCTACCATGCAACATGGCAAGAAACATTTCAGTACATTGTGTGGTTCAGTGCCTCCTTCCCTTTTCTGCCCTCTTCGCAGCTCCTACTTTTCACACCTCTTCCGGCCTTTCTCAGTTACGCAGGGGCTCAACTTGGTGTCTACCTGGATGAAAGTGCCTCGCTTGGAGACATTCACCTGGTTTCAATATCTAAACTTCCCCCCTTGTGCCTCTTATCAAACTTCCTACATTTCCTGCACTCATTAAGTTTCAATATCTATACTCCCCCCTAGCCTTTCTGCAACTTCTGGCGTTCATCTTGTTTCGATATCTAAACTTCCCCCCGGTGCCCCTCAACAACTTCCTGCATTCATGTGGTTTCATAAGTTTCATAAGTGGCACCCCCGTGGCCTCCCCGCAATTTCTTGCAAGCATCTTGCTTCAAAATTCTGAAGCTCTCACACACCTGTGCCTCTCAGCAACTTCCTGCATTCATGTGGTTTCAATATCTAGGCCTCTCCCCCTCGTCTCTCCACAACTTCTTGCATGCATCGTCATTTGGACTCAATATCTTTGCGCTCATATGGTTTGAATATCTATACTTCCCCCCGGCGCTAGCCTCTCCACAAACTTCTTGCGTTCATCTTGTTTCAATATCTAAGATTCCTTCCCGGTGCCCCTCAGCAACTGCCTGCATTCATCTTGTCTCAATATCTAAACTTCCTCCCCGGTGCCCCTCAGCAACTTCCTGAAGTCATTTGATTTCATATCTGGTTCCCCCGTTGCCTCTCCGCATTTTCTTGCATGCAACTTCTTAATTTGGGTTCAATGTCTAGGCTTCACCCGTCATCTCTCAGCAACTTATTGCGCTCATCTTGTTTGAATATCTAACTTTCTCTTCCCCCCAATGTGTCTTTCAACTTCATGCATCCATTTGGTTTCATATGTAGGTTTCCCCCCGTTGGCCTCTCCACAACTTCTTGCCTTGATGTTGTTTCAATGTCCGAATTTCTCCTGCACCCCTGTGCCTCTCAGCAACTTCCTGCATGCATTTGGTTTCAATATTCTCGGCTTCCCCTGGCTCTCAACAACTTCTTGCGCCCATCTGGTTTCAATATCTAACTTCCCCCCATGGGCCTCTCATCAAACTTCCCAAACTTCCTGCATTCATTGGGTTTCAATATCTATGCTCTCCAGGGAGCAGCGCCCCTCTCCCTGTGACACATTCAGTTTCCCACCTCCTTCCCATTCTGCCCTCTTCTTCTCAATTTCTACTCTTCACCCCTCTTCCGGCCTTTCAGTTGCGCAGGGGCTCAACTTGATGTCAACCTGCGTGGACGTGCCCCACTTGGGGGCATTCATCTGGTTTCAATATCTAAACTTCCCCCCGTGGTACCTCTCAGCAATTTCCTGCACTTGGTCTCAAGACTTCCCCTCTGGCCTCTTAACAACATTTTGCATGCATTTCAACTTGGTTTCAATCTCTAGGCTTCCCCCTTGTCTCTCAACAACTTCTTGCGCTCATCTGGCCGGTTTTAACATCTAACTTCCCCCCTCTGCCTCTCGTCAAATTTCCTAAACTTCCTGCATTCATTGGGTTTCAATGTCTATGCTCTCCAGGGAGTGCAGCGCCCCTCTCCGTGTGACGCATTGGGTTTCCCACCGCCTTCCCATTCTCTCCTCTTTTTCTCAATTCTACTTTTCACACCTCTGTGCCCCACTTGGGGGCATTCATCTGGTTTCAATATCTAAACTTCCCCCCCTTGTGCCTCTCAGCAATTTCCTGCATTCATTCACTTGGTCTCAAGACTTCACGTCTGGCCTCTTAACACCTTTTTGCATGCATCTCAACTTGGTTTCAATGTCTAGGCTTCCCCCCTTGTCTCTCAACAACTTCTTGCGCTCATTTGGTTTCAATATCTAATTTCCCCCCTGTGCCTCTCATCAAACTTCCTAAACTTCCTGCATTCATTTGTTTTCAATATCTATACTTCCCCCGTAGCCTCCCCAAAACTTCTTGCGCTCATTTTGTTTTAATATCTAAGCTTCCTCCCCGGTGCCCCTCAACAACTTCCTGCATTCATCTTGCTTCAATATTCCCGGTGCCCCTCAGCAACTTCCTGCATTCATCTTGCTTCAATATTCCCGGTGCCCCTCAGCAACTTCCTGCGTTCGCTTGCTTTTATATCTGGTTCCTGACGCGCCACGGTGACTTGACCTATGTCCTGAGCCCCTGCTGGCTGCTTCCTTGAGTCCTGCAGCTTGCTTTTTACAAATTGCGTGGCTGGAGATGTGATGGATGCGCCTTTGAGGTAAACTTGAAAGAAATTTGAACGAGTGCATGTTGATGGCGAACTCGTCCTCGATCTGACGCTAGTCAAGTGCATGAGGACACATGAGGACAGGCGAATCTCTCCTATGAAAATTGGCAAAAACATTATCCAATCATATCCTATCTACAGCTTGAACCGCAAAGACGAAGCAGGTGAGTCTCCTCACTACAACTCGACATGCTCTGAAACAAACAGTTGTCACTAATGACACATGTTACACAACGATCTCGCAGGCAAAGCTGCATCATCACCAGAGTTGAATCTTCTGGGCACGCAAGGTGCTACACAACCACGACTTGAACCAAAGCTGCAATGCTGCAATTTGACGAAATTGCTCAAGCACCAAGAGCTCCCTTTGGATATAATGACTCATATTTAATCTCTAATAACCGCTGCAGCACAATTCCCACAACCAGGGATAGGATTCGCTTCATGGTCGGCTTTTCGAAACGTTAACAAACATCCCATGGATACTATAGTCACACTACTGAACAAACTGACTGTATTGGCCTCCTCCCTCGAAGCGCTATATTTGAAGCTTACTTTGTGTTCGAACAACCACCCACTGCATGTGAAAATGTGTTCTCAAGATCCTCGTGTCTACCATTATTTTGCCATGTCCAATCTATTCACTGGCCCAAGGGCATTGTCAACACATATGTGGATCGATCGGGGCCCTTGGAATCGAAACAGCTGCACCATGTTTTCGCAAAATCTTTTGGTTTCACGTCGTCTCCATTTCTTGATGGCCTCCGGCACATTGGGGCAAATTGGCTGGGGTCGGTCGATGAAGGGATTGGGAGATTGGAAGTGGTTCCTCAAGCATAGAATCCAAAGAGATCAGAGCATATATATGTATATATTTATTTGTTTATACATTTTTTGTTTATTTATTTATCTATCTATTTATTTATATTTGTTTATTTATATCGGTATCAGATACATGCGTATGTCTGTACATGTGTATATGCACCTGCGCATACTTTCACTCTTACGGTAAAAGACATGCCAATTTGTGACGATGTGAATACCGGTACACCATATACAGGGCACCCGCAGCTTGGGTATGACATTTGGCGCTGACGCTGACGACGCATTGTGACGACACATTGGCGATGTCCCCGGCCCCCCTGACGACGCATTGTGACGACACATTCCCTGACGACGCATTGCCCCCTGACGACGCATTGCCCCCTGACGACGCATTACCCCCTGACGACGCATTGTAACGACACTTTCCCTGACGACGCATTACCCCTTGAAGATGCATTGTGACGACACATTCCCTGACGACGCATTCCCCCCTGACGACGCATTACCCCCTGACGACGCATTGTGACGACACATTCCCTGACGACGCATTGCCCCCTGACGACTCATTGTGACGACACATTCCCTGACAACGCATTGCCCCCTGACAACGCATTACCCCCCTGACGACGCATTGTGTGTATATTATTGGCTGACAACACATTGCCTGTTGACAGGCTAGGCATGACGAGCAAGGGCGCAGGCGTACTGTATTCTTTGTATGTGGGAAGATAAATAGGAATGTAGAGAGGAAGAGGAGCCGGAGGGCAGATAGGATTTGGCCTGATCACCAAGGCTAGGTTATGTCGAAATATAAAGCGTAGAGGTAATTATCAAGATCGTGTGGCGTGCTTTTGCAACCTCAGTTGAAGATCCTTGAGGCAAGGATCAATCATTAAGTTGAAGTAGTAGAACCTTCTTATCTTCTTACCAAACCCAAACGAAGAGAGCGCCGGAGTGTTCCAGGAGAAAGTTCAGGAAGTTCAATGAAAAAGTATTTGGCGTGTAGCATTGAGAACATGCGGGAGTTGAGTGCGTAACATCAAGAGCCTGCTGGAAGTACCAAGGCTAAAAGCATAGCACAGGAGGCTAGCATCAAGAGAACGCTGGCAGTTCCCAGAGGAAGCCAAGAGCGTAGCACCAAGAGCGCGTGGGAAGTTCCAAGAGAAACCTAAGCGAGCAATACCAAGAGAGCGTGTTGAAGGACCAAGAAAAACCTAAGAGTCTAGCATCCAGAACGTGTTGGAGGTGAGAGCGTAGCATCAAGCGCATGCTGGAATGCCTGAGGAAGAACAAAAGAGCGTAGCAACTAGAGCGTCCTGGCGTGTTCCAGAACAAAGCTAAGAGCGTAGCAGGAAGAGCGTGACTTTCTCCAGACCGCAGCCTCAAGAGGCGGAGCGTAGCACCAACAAGAGCGCGTTGGAAGTTCCAAGAAAAAATTATAAGAGCGTATCATCATGATTGTGGTGGACCGTAGCGTCAACAGCATCTTGGACTGTTCCAAGACGAGGTTCAGCGCGTAGCATCAAGAGAGTGTCAGAGCCGGAGCCAAGAACGTAGCATCAAGAGCGTGTTGGAATTCAATGTGTCACAAAAAGAAGCAAAAATAGCGCGCCATGCTTCAAGAGAAGCCAAGGGCGTCGCGTCAAGAGCGTGCTGGCACGTCCCAGGACAAGGCAAAGAGAAAGTGTTGGAAGATAAAACACACCAAGAGCCTGTTGGAAGGAGAGCGTAGCATCAAGAGCTTGCCGGACTGGCCCAGGAGAAAGCTAAGAGATGCTCAGAGCGTAGCAGCAAAAGCGTGTCGAAAAACCCAAGAGTAAGCCAAGAGCGTAGCACCAAGAGCTTGTTCGAACTTCCAAGAGAAAATTAGCATAGCATTCAAGAGGCGACTGTCTCCAGAGCGTAGCGTCAAGGGCGTGCTGAAACGCCTCAGGTGAAGGCCAAGAGTGTAGCATCAAAAGAATTTTCAAAATCTCAAAGAGCAAGACCAGAGGCTATAGCATCCAGAGCATTTCGTTAGTTACTCTTCCCTTTCGTTTTGTCTTCCCTTCTGTTCGCTACGTCGCTCCTTTCGTTTTAACTTCTGCTCAGCTCCGTTCGTTACTTCCTCCACATTGTTTCATCTTATTCGTTCACCTCTTTCTCTCATTTAAAAGCGTTCATTTCGCGAAGTCCGTCGTTTCGCTCAAATCTTCTGTCCTGTTCTTCCTGCTCTTCCTTTCCTGTCAACTTGTCCTTTTCATTACGTCCATCTTTTTGTTGCAACTCTTCCCTTCCATTCGTTGCTTCCTTTCTTTCGTTTCAACTCTTTGTAATCCCGTTCGCTACTTCTTTCGTTTCAACTCTTCCCTTCTGTTCCCTATACGTCGTTCCTTCCGCTTTAAATCGGTTTAACTCTTCCCTTCCGTTCGCTACTTCCTCCCCCTCGTTTCGACGCTTCCATCCTGTTCATTTACCTCTTCCTTTCATGTCAATGCGTTCATGTCGCTATTTCCTTCCTTTTTTCAAAATCGTTCATTTCGTTACCTTCTTCGTTAGTCATCATGATCGGTGTTGGGGTCCATAAACCAACCCTTGGAACCGTGACCATGGTTCCGCCAGTTCCTGGAACTGGGGGCCCAGTTCCTAACATGACAGGCCCTAGGACTTGTAGGGAAAATATGCAAGTGAACCAAACAAAAACGTCCGTTATACGGTGAAAACCCACCATGGACAAAAAAATGTCCCTAAGGTTTGCCAAAATAAAAACTAGATGCATATATGACATGCATGTAGGCTTTGAGTGTATGCATGCTTTTCTCCCAAGTCGTTGGTGGAAAAGTCGTCTTCGGAATTCGTCTTCGGGGAATTCGTCTTCGCAATTCGTCTTCGGGGAATTCGTCTTCGGAATTCGTCTTCGGGGAATTCGTCTTCGCAATTCGTCTTCGGGGAATTCGTCTTCGCAATTCGTCTTCGCGGTGGAGTTCGTCTTCGGGGGGCAATTCGTCTTCGTGGAATTCGTCTTCGCAATTCGTCTTCGGGTGGGAAAATTCGCCTTCGGGGCGCGTCTTCGGGGAATTCGTCTTCGCAATTCGTCTTCGGGGGAGAATTCGTCTTCGGGGGGAAATTCGTCTTCGGAGAATTCGTCTTCAGAATTCGTCTTCGGGGAATTCGTCTTCGGCATTCGTCTTCGGGGGCAATTCGTCTTCGGGGAATTCGTCTTCTCAATTCGTATTCGGGGGGAATTCGTCTTCGGGGGGCAATTCGTCTTCGGAGAATTCGTCTTCGGAATTCGTCTTCGGGGGGCAATTCGTCTTCGGGGGCAATTCGTCTTTGGGGAATTCGTCTTCGCAATTCGTATTCGGGGGGGAATTCGTCTTCGGGGAATTCGCCTTCGCAATTCGTCTTCGGGGAATTCGTCTTCGCAATTCGTCTTCGTCTGCGGGTGGAAATGTCATACCCGCACAGCGGGCTCAATGCCATATTATACCTGTGTAAGTGTAGTTCAAGTAGGGCCCGAAAGGTATGGCTGTGGTAGCAGGTGATGAAAAGGAGAGTGCCGATCCCAATGTTTTTGGCTGGTTCTCGTCAAGATCGACCTATCACACGTTTTCATGAACGCGGGTGCAACATTCATGGCATGTGGTTGATGTGGATGAGATTCAAACGAAATACAAAGGTAATGATGCTGAGGATAATGGTGATGATGATGGCGACGAGTGTGATGCAGGTGACGATTGTACAAAAAGGATCCAAGTAAAATGAATGTCGCACAGGCATGTTTTTCTGGCCCAATTTAGTTTCATCCCCATATAATTTTCTTACTTGGAGGTTTTTGTCACCACTCGAGCGGTGAGTCAGCCTGGCAAATCGCAGCATCAAAAACCGTGATTTCATGGGATTTATCGGGATTTACGCTAGGTTGATTTAATGGGATTTTTTCAGGCCAAACGCCTTGATCCCCTTGGTCTAAAAACGTTCACGAAATCTCTCCGCATTCCCTCCTGAAGAAATCAGACCAGAAACTCTGGTGCCATTGCCCAAACCCAGCGCTCATTGCAATCTACCACTCACTTGCGCACTGGAAATTTCACTCGCTTGCGCACTGAGTGATATAAATTTCAACTCACTTGCGCACTGACACAGCCAACAATCAGCCAACTCACTGGGAAATTACACTCATATAATTATATTCATCAACATTCGCATCTGCGGTGGGGTGGTGTGGGGTGGGGTGGGATGTTAACGTACCTTCACACGCGCACCAGAATGGCGACGATGCTAGGCTGCAACATGCTTGCCTAATTACTTGATGCTACGCTGGAACATGCTCTCCTACTTGATGCTACGCTGGAAGACTGCATCACGCTTACCTACTTGATGCTACGCCGGAACATGTTTTCCTACTTGACGCCATGCTGCAACATGCTCGTCAGAGACAATCCCCCGCTTTCACCTCGACTCCTTCTATCTCCTTCTCACATGCAATGTAACGCACCTGCCACGCAATATTGATCTGTATTGCTTCAGGTCTTAGCCCAAAGCAAATCCAGCGCACAAGCCAGGGAAAATCCCAGCGCACAAGGGAGGGAAAAATCCAGTGCACAAGCAAGTGCTCGTCCTACCTTTGATGTGATGGCATAGCGCTGATGCCCAAACCCAACAAAGGAACCTCCAAGTATGTTTTCTTTGATTGTTTCCACACAAGTTGCACGCCGAATCCTCTCAAGAAATCTTGAAACGAGCAGAGCCGCATTTTCATTGACTATATATATATATATACACACAGAGTTATTTTCATTTAATGCTTGAGTAGAAGGAAAACAATACTTTAATTCCACAGTGCCTCCTGTGCCCCCCGCCTCACGATCGCCTGTGCGCGGATCTAGCCAGGTTTGCCCTGCAACACAGACAGGGCCGGGACCACTGACGGGTCACACCGTCAAACTGTCGCAGAACTTGACTGACTGTTGCACAGCAAATTTACCAAGCAAGTCACGATTTAGACTCATCTCAGCACCGGCCCTGTGCCCAGACTTCTAGCAAGGCCTTTTCGCAGTGCTTCCACCAAGGCCAAAATAACAACCGCACAAAGAAAGCGATGCGTCCACGGTGGACAGATGGTCAGGCTTGCGCTTGATCCTTGGACAGCGCGTGGCTGGCTGCGGCCACCCTTCCCGCACAAGGAGCATGCAAGAGAACGCTTGAGCGCTACTTTGCACACGGCAAGCTGCCCGACTGCAGAGAATCCGCCTCCTGTGTCGGAGCAACGCTTGACAAATCAAAGTCATTGGACAGCTGTTCACGAGCACGGACATTCAGCACAGTGGCTTCAAGCTTTGACATGCGGAGGTAGAAATTCACACGTCGATCCTGGACATTCCAAATCCCGACTGAACTCAAGGTCCGGGGGTGCCGGGAACTCATCTGACAGCGCAAAAGCAGATGCATCTTTCATCATATCTCTTCACACAGGAGAGATTCCAGATTCTCATGGAATTAAAAATGGGCTCTTTGCTGTTCATGTTGGAGACAGAAAAAGTACCGGGCGCTTGGAAAAGATCACGGAGCCCGATCAATGGTGTTGAAACGTGACTGAATCTTCACAACTTGGCTATCAGCAGGGTGATAAAGTCCGGTTGACGTAGGGTATATACCCAGCGTTTGAATGTTGACAACCGCCTTTTGCTGCATACTGACTGAACACCAAAGCTATGCAATCTTGACGGCTTTCCACAGACACCAAAGAGAATTTGAGAAAACAAAGCAAATTGAGAAAAACGTGGAAGCTCAAAAAAAGCATGTTCCCTCAGCAAACTGTGGGCCTTTGAATTGCACGGGAAGATCCCAGCTCAGCGTCACGACCTTGCCAACTATGAATGTCGCATCGTCAAACCCATTAACAGGTCATGTCATGTCCCAAAACGCTTCAGCTGGGCAAGGAACCATTGGCATTGCATTTTGGAACTGTCGAAGCCGGCTGTTTCAATCCTCATCTGCAAGAGTTCGACGTAAAAAAACATGTCCATACATGTTGCAATACTGGCGTTGATGCCAGCGAAATGTAGGAATGATGTTGCGCCATCCACCATCCACGACCTGCCACATGCAAGTATTCACACATCCCGCGTGGACGGAAATCTCATAGAAAAACATGAAAAATTCTTCAAGAGGGACGTCAAGAATCAATCTGAAAAGCTGCACCAAGAATTCAAGGCACAGGACAGTACGGGAGATTCTTTCTATGTTCCCCCACCGCCTAGCATCATGCTCAGAGCCAAGAGTTCTTGAAACGGTGGTGGCATTATCCGACAGCTCAAAAGCAAATGTATCTTTCATCAGTGTATCCCTTCACGACGAGAGATTTCAAATGCTCTGCTGTAGCTGGGCACGACATGGCACGACCATTACAAGGAACCTGCAACACTACCTGCAGTCCATACATGTTGAATCATGTTGAACTGTTGAAACACTGGGCGTTGATTCTAAACATTGCCAAAATATGCCAAAATGTAAGGTTGATGTTGCGCCACCCGCCACCATGGACCCATGATCCCATCATCCACCATTTGCATGTATTCACACATCCTGTGCGGGCAGAAATCTATAGAAATATAGGAAAACGCTGAAAACTCCTCCCGTGTATTGAAACATCTGACAGCGCAAAAGCAGATGCATCTTTCATCAAATCACAACTCTTCACACGGGAGAGATTCCAGATTCTCATAGAATTTCAAAATGGGTTCTTTGCGTTCATGTTGGAGACAGACAAAGTACCGGGCGCTTGAATGTGCAAAACCATTCTGACCTCAAATGTTCACAGAGTTCAGGAGAAGTCCTGGTCGGTTGAGGCTCTCTTTTTTACAACTCACTGACTGTGCACACATCTGCAAGCCCTGCTGCATGCTGTGAGTTGCCAAGAAAACTCTGATGTCTTTGAGCTAGTGTAATCTTGACGGTCTCCGCACAGGCACCAAGTAAGCTTAGAGAATTTGAGGAAACTGGAAGCAAACTGAGAAAAACGTGCAAGCTCGAAAGCATGATCCCTCAACAACCCGTAGTGACCTCTGTGAATTGCATGGGAAAGATCCCAGCGTCCTGACCTTGGCACCCACTTGTGCAGCGGGAGCACCTCCGGCGAGACTTGGGACGGCTTCTCTTCCGGTTCAGCGAAGGTACGGTGTCAGGTCCCAAACTGCTTCAAGGCAAGACATCACCGGCATGGCGATTTGGAACCGCTGGAATAGCGTTGGAGTGGCTTCGTGTGACCGCCTCGTGCTGATCGCCTGTGCGCGGATCTAACCAGGTCTGCCCTGCAACACCGCCAGGGCCGGGACCACTGACTGGTCACACCATCAAACTGTCGCAGAACGTGACTGTTGCACAACAAATTTACCAAGCAAGTCACGATTGAGACTCATCTCAGCACCGGTCCTGTGCCCAGAATTCTAGCAAGGCCTTTTCGCAGTGCTTCCACCAAGGCCAAAATAACAACCGCACAAAGAAAGCGATGCGTCCACGGTGGACAGATGGTCAGGCTTGCGCTTGATCCTTGGACAGCGCGTGGCTGGCTGCGGCCACCCTTCCCGCACAATGAGCATGCAAGAGAACACTTGAGCGCTACGTTGCGACGCTCCCAAACAGCAAAACACTTGAGATCCTGTGTATTGACACGTTAGCATGCATCGCTTTGATACCGCTTCACAACGGACTTTCTGCGTGTTGGAGCACAAAGACCCAGGAATGCGAGATAGGTCCTCAGGAACGCACTGTGGCGGGCAAATGTTTATTTAATCAAGAGTAAAGTACTTGCAGTTATGAAAAAATGACTATCTCTTGGTGCAAAACCCCTTTCCAGTCAGACACTTGGACTTCGAGGGTTACCGGCACCATCTGAACACCATGCATGTGGCAGCCACTTGTGGCAACTGTTTGTTCTTCTTTTGCACTGTTGCACTGCTCGTACTTCACGAGTGCTTCCCAAAGTGTGTGCAAAGTTCTCACAGCAGCGACCTTCTGCATGTTCGTACACAGGGCTCAGCACTTTGTGCTTGAACGCTTGTTACCATGGACCGTGGCGGGCTAAATTATGCCGTGCAAGGGGCACGGCACTTAGAGCACTAAAAAGGTCCAAATCACCACAACAAATCAGTGGTTGGACCACTCTTCCTTACAAAGTTCTACCAATGAGAACGTAATGCTCCCAAATTTCAAATGGCGAAAGCATTTGACATCCCTCAGCTTGACAAGTTAGCCTGGGTCGTCTTGATCTCTCTCTCTCCATAATAATCTCTCCATTGCCCTCTCCAAGAGTTCAGCCTGAGGCTAAAGGCGAGCCGTTGGCCCCCGACTCAGGAACAGTCGTCTTGATACTTTCTGTGATTTTTGTGGCAAGCACGGGTGACAACTTCTCGCCCTTCTGTGAGACCCTTGCTACTGCACAATTGCTTCACGAACGGTGCGCAAAGTTCTCACAGCAGCGACCTTCTTCATGGCAGATTACAAGACTCAGCACTGTGTGATTGAACTGCTTCTACTTTTATGCAATACAAAGCGCGGCAGTTATTGTACTGAAAAAAATCAAAATCGCCACAGAAAACCAATGGCTGGACTATGATTCTGCTTCCTTGCAAAATTCTACGAATGAGAACGCGACGCTCCCAAATGGTGAAAGCACTTGAGATCCCTCAGCTTGACAAGTTAGCCTGGGTCGTCTTGATCTCTCTCTCCATAATAATCTCTCCATTTAGCCTGGGTCGTCTTGATCTCTCTCTCCATAATAATCTCTCCATTGCCCTCTACAAGAGTTCAGCCTGAGGCTAAAGGCGAGCCGTTGGCCCCCGACTCAGGAACAGTCGTCTTGATACTTTCTGTGATTTTTGTGGCAAGCACGGGTGACAACTTCTCGCCCTTCTGTGAGACCCTTGCTACTGCACAATTGCGTCACGAACGGTGCGCAAAGTTCTCACAGCAGCGACCTTCTTCATGGCAGATTACAAGACTCAGCGCTGTGTGATTGAACTGCTTCTACTTTTATGCAATACAAAGCGTGGCAGTTATTGTACTGAAAAAAATCAAAATCGCCACAGAAAACCAATGGCTGGACTATGATTATGCTTCCTTGCAAAATCCTACGAATGAGAACGCGACGCTCCAAAACAGCAAAACACTTGAGATCCTGTATCTTGACACATTAGCATGCATCGTTTTGATACCTTTCGTGGCAAGCATGCGTGACAACCGTTCGTCGTGCTCTTAGACTCTTGGCATGTCACTACTTCACGAGTGCCTTTTCCAGCAAGTGTTGCTGGCGACAAAAGGTTGGCTGATGTTCAGGGCTAACGAAAAACCACAAGTTCAGAAGAATACTGCGTTGAGAGACTCGCTGCCCTTGCACCATGTTTTGTTAATCGGCACATCAGTTTAATTGTTGGCCGGCCAATGACCTTTGTGAGTCAGCAACCTCGCTAGGGAATTTCGCTGACAGCCGGCCCCTTTGCCAAGTCCCCAAGAAAACAACCTTTCAATGCCCCGGAAAGAATCGATCATCAAATCGAGCAAACTTCGCCATCTGGAATCCAAAGGGTAACAGGTGTTCGTTCTCCGATTCAAGTTATTCCTTCTGTACCATCCACTTCTTGGAAAACCGATGGGTTTAAGCTGCACGACCTGCATGTACCTGCTCAAATGACACATTTGTCTGGCGCTTGTTTGAAGGCACCCACAACTTATCGCAAACAACACGGGGAAAAAAAAGACGGAGGACTTTCAAGCCAAAGTCATCATCGTGCTGTGATTCAACAACTATTTGAACGCTTTCTGACCCGTCAGATTGATTTGCGGGCAGACACAAATTGTTGACCGTGAATTAATGAGAAAAAAACAACCAAGAATGTGATAAAAAAATATTTAAAAAAATACTTTCAGAACGTGAAAAGCCCCACACGTGCGTGAAAGTCCCGTGAAAGAAGGGTGGTCCGTTTGACGTTCATTGCGCTTGCACGTGCGCTGATGTGAACATAGCCAGAGCAGGGGAGCGTCAAGCTTGAAGGAGAAACTGAGGCCGGGCGTGGATTTAATTTTGTGTGCGCCTTTTGTGCATTAGGTTTCACAGGATTGCTGGACAGAACGCTCTCCAATCGTGGCTCTAAGTACACATTTGGGCCATGCTGCTAACCGAAGACAGCCTTGACGGGCGAAGCTTCTGCAAATTCAATTTGGAACGTCCCGCCATTGAAATTGGGATTTTGGGCCCTGCAGGTTGCTTTATTTAATACAACCCTTCTAAGGATAATTTTGAGCCAGGTTTCTTAGGCAGCCGTCAGTGCACAAAGATCACGGCCAGCGCACTCAATCCCAGCGTGAGATCTTAGCCTTCAAATTGGAAGTCTGTGACACAATGTATTTTGTTGGCCCTGCAGCGGGCCTCCCAAGAAAAAGATTTTCCATGGCACTCTCTATTCTTCCATCTTTGATTCAGCCAGATTTACTGGATGGCCAACTTGACCAAACCCAGCACACCTGTCGAAGGAAAGAAAATTTATGCAAAACGCACCAATCAGTATCCTCAGCGTGTTCCCCAAAGTGTGTGCAAAGTTCTCACAGCACAGGGCTCAGCACTTTGTGCTTGAACGCTTGTTACCGTGGACCGTGGCGGGCTAAATTATGCCGTGCAAGGGGTACGGCACTTAGAGCACTAAAAGGTCCAAATCACCACAACAAATCAGTGGTTGGACCACTCTTCCTTGCAAAATTCTACGGATCAGAACGCGACGCTCCCAAATGGTGAAAGCACTTGAGATCCCTCAGCTTGACAAGTTAGCCTGGGTCGTCTTGATCTCTCTCTCTCCATCGCCCTCTCCAAGAGTTCAGCCTGAGGCTAAAGGCGAGCCGTTGGCCCCCGACTCAGGAACAGTCGTCTTGATACTTTCTGTGATTTTTGTGGCAAGCACGGGTGACAACTTCTCGCCCTTCTGTGAGACCCTTGCTACTTCACAATTGCTTCACGAACGGTGTGAAAAGTTCTCACAGCAGCGACCTTCTTCATGGCAGATTGCAAGACTCAGCACTGCGTGATTGAACTGCGTCTACTTTTATGCAATACAAAGCGTGGCAGTTATTGTACTGAAAAAAATCAAAATCGCCACAAAAAACCAATGGCTGGACTATGATTATGCTTCCTTGCAAAATTCTACGAATCAGAACGCGACGCTCCCAAATGGTGAAAGCACTTGAGATCCCTCAGCTTGACAAGTTAGCCTGGGTCGTCTTGATCTCTCTCTCCATAATAATCTCTCCATTGCCCTTTCCAAGAGTTCAGCCTGAGGCTAAAGGCGAGCCGTTGGCCCCCGACTCAGGAACAGTCGTCTTGATACTTTCTGTGATTTTTGTGGCAAGCACGGGTGACAACTTCTCGCCCTTCTGTGAGACCCTTGCTACTTCACAATTGCTTCACGAACAGTGTGCAAAGTTCTCACAGCGGCGACCTTCTTCATGGCAGATTGCAAGACTCAGCACTGTGTGATTGAACTGTTTCTACTTTTATGCAATACAAAGCGTGGCAGTTATTGTACTGAAAAAATCAAAATCGCCACAGAAAACCAATGGCTGGACTATGATTATGCTTCCTTGCAAAATCCTACGAATGAGAACGCGACGCTCCAAAACAGCAAAACACTTGAGATCCTGTATCTTGACACATTAGAATGCATCGTTTTGATAACTTTCGTGGCAAGCATGCGTGACAACCGTTCGTCGTGCTCTTAGACTCTTGGCATGTCACTACTTCATGAGTGCCTTTTCCAGCAAGTGTTGCTGGCGACAAAAGGTTGGCTGATGTTCAGGGCTAACGAAAAAACCACAAGTTCAGAAGAATACTGCGTTGAGAGACTCGCTGCCCTTTCACCATGTTTTGTTAATCGGCACATCAGTTTAATATTGTTGGCCGGCCAATGACCTTTGTGATTCAGCAACCTCGCTAGGGAATCTCGCTGGCAGCCGGCCCCTTTGCCAAGTCCCCAAGGAAAAAACCTTTCAATGCCCCGGAAAGAATCGATCATCAAATCGAGCAAACTTCGCCATCTGGAATCCAAAGGGTAACAGGTGTTCGTTCTCCGATTCAAGTTATTCCTTCTGTACCATCCACTTCTTGGAAAACCGATGGGTTTAAGCTGCACGACCTGCATGTACCTGCTCAAATGACACATTTGTCTGGCGCTTGTTTGAAGGCACCCACAACTTATCGCAAACAACACGGGGAAAAAAAAGACGGAGGACTTTCAAGCCAAAGTCATCATCGTGCTGTGATTCAACAACTATTTGAACGCTTTCTGATCCGTCAGATTGATTTGCGGGCAGACACAAATTGTTGACCGTGAATTGGTGAGAAATAACCAACCAAGAATGTGATAAAAAAAGCTTTCAGAACGTGAAAAGCCCCACAGGTGCGTGAAAGTCCCGTGAAAGAAGGGTGGTCCGTTTGACATTCATTGGGCTTGCACGTGCGCTGATGTGAACGTAGCCAGAGCAGGGGAGCATCAAGCTTGAAGGAGAAACTGAGGCCGGGCGTGGGTTTAATTTTGCGTGCGCCTTTTGTGCATTAGGTTTCACAGCCAATCGTGGCTCTAAGTACACATTTGGGTCATGCTGCTAACCGAAGACAGCCTTGACGGGCGAAGCTTCTGCAAATTCAATTTGGAACGTCCCGCATTGAAATTGGGATTTTGGGCCCTGCAGGTTGCTTTAATACAACCCTTCTCAGGATAATTTTGAGCCAGGTTTCTTAGGCAGCCGTCAGTGCACAAAGATCACGGCCAGCGCACTCAATCCCAGCGTGAGATCTTAGCCTTCAAATTGGAAGTCTGTGACACAATGTATTTTGTTGGCCCTGCAGCGGGCCTCCTAAGAAAAGGATTTCCCATGGCACTCTCTATTCTTCCATCTTTGATTCAGCCAGATTAACTGGATGGCCAACTTGACCAAACCCAGCACACCTGTCGAAGGAAAGAAAATTTATGCAAAACACACCAATCAGTATCCTAAGCGTGTTCTGCAGGGTCTATGCTTCTGCTTGGATCAGTTCTGAATCGTATCAAAGATGGTTGCTCTCAAATCTGTTCCTCACCGTGGCTGCTAAGACAGCTAAGTCGTCATTTTTAACATGATCCGACATGGGAGCAGGTTTAAACCTTGCCCAAAGTTCTGATCCATGCTTGTGGCTTGCTGGCGGGACACACCAAGAGACAAAACATCTTTCAAGGCAAGGCAGCCAATGAAGAACAGGTTCTTATCGGCCGTGGTGCTCAGCATTCAACTCGCATCTGCTAAACATGGCGCCCCCTGAAAAAGATTTCCATGGCACACTCTATTCTTCCATCTTTGATTCAGCCAGATTGACTGGATGGCCACCTTGACCAAACCCAGCACAACTGTCGAAGGAAAGACAAGATATGGCCGTGGTGCCCAGCATTCAAACTCGCACCTGCTAAACACGGCGCCCCCTGAAAAAGATTTTCCATGGCACACTCTATTCATATTCTTCCATCTGAGATTCAGACAGAGAGACCGGATGGCCAACTTGACCAAACCCAGCACAACTGCCGAGGGAAAGAAAATTGATGCAAAACACACCAATCAGTATCCTCAGCGTGTTCTGCAGGGTCTATGCTTCTACTTGGATCATTTCTGAATCGTATCAAAGATGGGCAACAGGGCCAACATGGAACTTGCCAACAGAAATCGGGGGCATCAAAGATACCGGGCTGCGAAGAAATTGCTGCTGAAGGTCAGGATTTGCTCAGTCCCACTTGCACATCCTTCAGGGCTGCGAATTGAATCCCATAGGTGCACGCTAGCTGAGCATCGGAAGGCTATGCGAACTAGTATGAGGGGGAGGTGGAGTAGGGAGGGCAGGCATGACAAACTCCGTGTTTGGCACCAGCTGCCACCTACATCCCTTGCCAGGCCAAAGCAAGAAACAACTCTATTTGGCTATGGCTAGCTGTCGTGAAAAATCCTTGGGCTGTCGCAGGCCCTAGAACGGTTGCAAACATGTCCTGGCAGCAGCCACATCAATCTCTACTTCCGGAGTCTGCCGCAAGTGCGTTGACTTCAGGCGCGGCAACACATGTGCAGTAGATCTTTTACAAACGGCCTCTCCAGGTAACCAACAACCCTTCCAGGCAACTAACAACCCTTTCAGAATTTGGTCAGTCACTATATGGCGAAAATTTGCATATCATCTAGTGACTTGTTTTCTGTCTGATTCTGTCTTACAATTGCTGACTGAAAATTGTTGACTGTGAATTGACGTGAAAAAACCACCCAAGAACGTGAAAAATCCCTTGCTAAATAGCAAGAAAAAACTCCATTTGGCTATAGGCTCGTGAAAATCCTTGGGCTGTCACAGGCCCTAGAACGGTTGCAAGTATGTCCTGACAGTTGCCACATCAATTTTTTGGCCTTGTTTTGGCCTTCGTTGTTTTTCCATAAGATTTTTTCATCGGGAAACATGTGTTTTCGCGACAAACATGTGCGCGAAATGGAAGGAAAACTTTGAGGAAGGGGGGAGAAACATGATATGAACGGTCTCAATTACAAATATCACAACTCCTTACCAGGACCTTGAGATCAACTCATTTCGAAGCTCCTCACGGACATAGACGGCGTTTGAACCATCTACACGACAGACGTGTCTAATTGATGCATCCTTGGAAACAGCGACCGCGCCAGAATTTCGTCGATCACCCAGCTTGAAGTAAGCAAATGTGACTGTGAAGTTGTGTCATCACCATAGCTACACCTGTTGTGCTCACAAATTGCGACACAACTACAACTTGAACCAAAAAGCTGCAATGCTGCAATGTGACGAAACTGCCCCCAGAACTCCACTGCATATCCGCTGCATATTGAGCTAGGCACTGCTGACTCTGGTTGGTATGACTTTTGAAAGACAAACGAATAACAGGCATACTTTCACCACATTTCCAGATCAGCTTAACACGAAAGAACGAAATATCCGCTGGTTCGGACCCGAGGGTCTTTGCTTCCCGGCCCTCCAACATGTAGAAAGCTGGAATAAACCCTCCCATGGATACATATGGATACTATAGATTTTCATCACACTACTGATGAATTTGATTGTAATGGCCCTCCGATTGGTGTCTTTGCTCTGCCCCTAGGTTTCGAACACGTTCAATTAATTAACCGCCCCATTCAACTTACTTGGGCTACCATAGTCTGGCCCAGTCGGTGGCCCCAAGCCTTTATCAGGACATAGGTCACGTGGGTGCCCTCGGAACCCTTACTCTCAGTTTCACTTGGGGTTTGACAACACGTTGCCCTCAAAACTTGGTCCAGCATCAGTTTCCTTCAAGTTCATTCATGACTCACGTTCATTTGCTTCCCCCATGCAAAGGAAAACACTTTTTTGGACCTCGTTCCATTTCTTTTGGGCCTGAACGCTTTTCATGGACCTTACTACACTTCTTTTGGAGATGGCTGGCCTTCTTTTGGACCTGCACACCCTCCTGCTGGACTCCTGGACCTGCGCACCCTCCTGCTGGACCTGGCCCTTCGCCAAACCACACCCCCTTTAGATAGATTCTCCAAGCCCTGTCTTGATCGCAATTCTTCAGACAGTAGGGGGCTAGAGCTGCGCTACCATGCAACATGGCAGGAAACATTTCAGTACATTGTGTGGTTCAGTGCCTCCTTCCCTTTTCTGCCCTCTTCTCAGCTCCTACTTTTCACACCTCTTCCGGCCTTTCTCAGTTACGCAGGGGCTCAACTTGGTGTCTACCTGGATGAAAGTGCCTCGCTTGGAGACATTCACCTGGTTTCAATATCTAAACTTCCCCCCTTGTGCCTCTTATCAAACTTCCTACATTTCCTGCACGCATTAAGTTTCAATATCTATACTTCCCCCCTAGCCTTTCTGCAACTTCCTGCGTTCATCTTGTTTCGATATCTAAACTTCCCCCCGGTGCCCCTCAACAACTTCCTGCATTCATGTGGTTTCATAAGTTTCATAAGTGGCACCCCCGTGGCCTCCCCGCAATTTCTTGCAAGCATCTTGCTTCAAAATTCTGAAGCTCTCACACACCTGTTCCTCTCAGCAACTTCCTGCATTCACGTGGTTTCAATATCTAGGCCTCTCCCTGTCGTCTCTCCACAACTTCTTGCATGCATCGTCATCTGGACTCAATATCTTTGCGCTCATATGGTTTGAATATCTATACTTCCCCCTGGCGCTAGCCTCTCCACAAACTTCTTGCGTTCATCTTGTTTCAATATCTAAGATTCCTTCCCGGTGCCCCTCAGCAACTGCCTGCATTCATCTTGTCTCAATATCTAAACTTCCTCCCCGGTGCCCCTCAGCAACTTCCTGAAGTCATTTGATTTCATATCTGGTTCCCCCGTTGCCTCTCCGCATTTTCTTGCATGCATCTAGCTTCTAAATCTAGGCTTCCCCCCTCGTCTCTCCACAACTTCTTAATTTGGGTTCAATGTCTAGGCTTCACCCGTCATCTCTCAGCAACTTATTGCGCTCATCTTGTTTGAATATCTAACTTTCTCTTCCCCCCAATGTGCCTTTCAACTTCGTGCATCCATTTGGTTTCATATGTAGGTTTCCCCCCGTTGGCCTCTCCACAACTTCTTGCCTTGATGTTGTTTCATGTTGTTTCAATGTCCGAATTTCTCCTGCACCCCTGTGCCTCTCAGCAACTTCCTGCATGCATTTGGTTTCAATATCTCGGCTTCCCCTGGCTCTCAACAACTTCTTGCGCCCATCTGGTTTCAATATCTAACTTCCCCCCATGGGCCTCTCATCAAACTTCCCAAACTTCCTGCATTCATTGGGTTTCAATATCTATGCTCTCCAGGGAACAGCGCCCCTCTCCCTGTGACACATTCAGTTTCCCACCTCCTTCCCATTCTGCCTTCTTCTTCTCAATTTCTACTCTTCACACCTCTTCCGGCCTTTCAGTTGCGCAGGGGCTCAACTTGATGTCAACCTGTGTGGACGTGCCCCACTTGGGGGCATTCATCTGGTTTCAATATCTAAACTTCCCCCCGTGGTACCTCTCAGCACTGTTGGTCTCAAGACTTCCCCTCTGGCCTCTTAACAACATTTTGCATGCATTTCAACTTGGTTTCAATCTCTAGGCCTCCCCCTTGTCTCTCAACAACTTCTTGCGCTCATCTGGCCGGTTTTAACATCTAACTTCCCCCCTCTGCCTCTCATCAAATGTCCTAAACTTCCTGCATTCATTGGGTTCCAAAGGTCTCGGCCAAAAAGTCCTTGAGGAACGGCGCGTAGTTCCAAGGGCCAGCCAAAGGTCAGGTCCTTAAGTGAAATCTCAACGGTGGAGCAATGCAAAGGCCGGGAGCGTATCGCTCCGCTACCACTGCAGCGAGCACTCAGAGGTGTATTGGGCTCACCCTTCCACCAAATCACTTCCCAAAAAAGTCGCCTCGAGGCCGTGGGGGATTGAAATGAAGTAGTTGGATCAGCGGAGCACCAGAAGAGCGGCAAGGCTCTGGTTTTGCTATGAGCGCACGGCTCAGCATACCATGTCAGCCGCAGCAATTTCAGCAGGAGCTGTACGAAACAAGGCGCCCCTGACAGAGCCAAGAGGCGGAGGTCGCATCGGTTATCATGACCTGACAGCGGATGGTTTAGACATCGCCGCAGACACCCCATTTTCTTGTCCAGACTCACTTGAGAGTTCGTACCATTTTCGCGGACTGCGGGAGAGCGGCACAAACCCCTTCGCGGCCAAGAGCCTCTCACATTCTACGAAACGATCTCGCGGGCACTTCCGGTCTAAATGAACCCGTCCCGAACTTAAAGACTCCAATCATCAAAAGATAAAAAGAATTGACAAGCTGATCTTTTGTTTCAAACCTTCCGGATCGAAAACAGTCTGAAACCTCTTACATCATCTTACATCATCTTACATCTCTTTTTTTCTGCTATTTTGTGCCCTTCAAATCTCACACGCATCCGTCATCATCCGTCACATGTCCAGCTCGTAGTGCCAGTCTTTGATGCGATCCAATTGGGCCCAATGCTCCGGCAGCGACAAGATGTTGTTGGCGCCTGAGGGCCACATAGGGCACCGAAATTGGTCAACTGCTGAATTTAGATCCTTCAATGCATCACTCGACTGATTGAATCATTTATTTACGTGAGGATAGATTGATTGAATTGACTGGCTGAGCAGTTGAGGGCGTAATGATCTTGATCAGCCCCTGATATCTTTCAACATCTTCAACCGCCGCTGCCCCGTCCGAGTGGCAGATGTGTCCGCCCATGGCGGCAGAGGGCACGCCGATGCCGGGGTAGGTGGAATCCCCGCAGATGTGGAGGCCTGGCTGAAGCGCTGAAACTAAGATGGCAATTTGGAAACCTCGGATCGACAGGAAATGACAGCAGGAAAATGAGCTTCAAATGGTGAAGTGTCCATTTCCGGGTTAAATGTGACAGGGGAAAGTGAATGCACTTCTGACAGAATGGTTGTCACCATTCAGGCACCGATTCCAACTGGGCTGGACATTCATCCCATGATCTGGTGGAAATTCCCAAGATTTTCCAACAACAAAGTTAAGTATCGTTAGAAAATCTTAGCAACCTCTGGCAAAAATATGGTTGCCTGGAAAATCGCCAATTCGATGATCTTCCCATTCAAATTAGCCTATGTCTACCGGATTCGCCGGATGGCCATGTACAATGCTTACCTGAGGGATCCGGATCTCAGATCTTCAACCCATTTGGGTTGTCTGAAAATCGTGTACCCATTTATATCCTATATGGCATATAAACCCATTGGTTTCCCATCATTTTCCCTATAGAAATGGCCATACGAAATGTCCAAAAATGTTCAGGTCCCCCGGGGCCGGAAGCACCACTGGTGGCCGACCTGGAAGGGGCGTCTTGTGGCCTGGGAGGTTGGCACCTGCCAGCACCTGAGGCATGCCGCTTTTGCCATACAGAAAATGTCTAAGGTTCTGCAAAAATACGCATGATAGGTGTATATTATGAAAAGATTGGGAGAGCACAAGGTGTACACACTATCTTTTCCCTCACAAATCAAAAGCTCAAGTCTGGCTACGCCGCTGTAAGTGTTAACAGGTCACATTGTTATTAAATAACAATGGGTCGAAAAGAGGTTGGGTATCACAGATAACCCTTACACTCTTAAAGGTTAGGGTCAAAGTAACACAGAATACTTTTGACACCTACCAAACCCATAGTAAGAAACAAATCACCCACTGTTAACACTACCTATCGGCGCAGCCAACTGGGCAAGAAAACTAGCGGGATCGCTAAGGAGAGGGAAAGCTCTGAGACTTGCCACGATTGGGCTAAAGTCCAGTCGTCAAGGAGCCCGTCACGGGACAACCCGTCAGCCGGATTGGACGAGGAGTCGATCCATTCGACCCAAGTCCTCATCTGGAGCTCGTGGAACTGCAAGTGCGCTTGCTGGACCAGGATCAAGACGTCCGGTTCGGCAGTAGACACCCTGATAATGGCGCTAACTGCAGCTTCATTATCAAAGAACCACAGCACGTCTTGGCCACGAAGAAGGTTCGGGCACAGTGCTGGGACGACCACGGCCGCAAGGGTCTCTCCAGGATATATCTGCTGAGTCCGAGGCTTCCATTGAGAGATTACCCATGGGGGGACAACACAGGTCCCACCCACAGGCACGCCCACCGGAGGGAAAATCACCCATCCCAGGCGGAGGACCTCGTTCTCAAAGGATGCATCGGAGTAGACGCGGGTGACGACGTCCATACAAGGGTGGACTGGGATGTCACGCGGTCTTGCAAGCGCCACAGCTCGACGGAGGACCTCTAATTGACGCCTTTCAAGGGGTTGAAGCTCCGGTTCGTTGCCGAATTGATGTGCTGATAATGTAGGTCTGGCCAGTTTACCAAGGTGGCCAGAGCACATAGTGAAGAGCCAAGTGATGTCGCCGCGGAGCTTGCCTGCATCATCTCTGGACAGGCGGTTCGTCAACAAAATGTCGTCCAACTTGGCGAGGACCTTGGCAGTGGTGGCGGCCTTGGGCTGGACGCGGATGATGCCACAGGAGGTGGTGTCGCCCGTACCCAAGTAGTGCCTGTTAGCCGTCGGCTTGAAGCCTTTCTCTGGTTGGGGGTTAGCACCCATCAACTGGAAGACTAAGCGCAGGCCTACTTGGGAGACATCCGCATCGGTGATGGCTTCCATCGAGAGCTCATCGTCAAAGTACGCTGCTCCCAGGCTAAGTGCACACCGTCTGGCGATTGCGATACCCAGTTGAGGGAACCTGTTGAAGGCGACGACCGCGCTCTCCAAACCGAACGCCAGGCCCCAGAGTTTGGTAAATCGCCAGCCCAGCTCAGGGACGAAGATCGCCACGACGGAAAACCTCTGATGGTCTGGGTGGACTGGTAGGCCACGGTAGGCGTCAGGCAAGTCGTCGGTCCCCAGTCGGATCCTGACCCAGTCAGGCAAACTGGGAGCCGGCCCATGCTCATCAGAGGAAAGTCGCCGGCAAAGAGATGCGGCTACGGAGGCCACAAAGTCGATGCTGACCGTGAAGATCGTCTCGGCCATGCTGGTGTGGGCATTGTGTAGGGTGCGACGTCCATTGTCAATCATCCTCTTCTTGTTGTCCGCTTGCACAATCTGGAACCGCTCTAAAGGGCGCCATTGACCCATGCCAAATTGCCGGTCCAAGGAAGCCCGGGACACGAGCTGTGAGCAAAACCCTTTCTCCTGCTCGGCTATAGTCTGCTCAAGGATATCAGCGGCATGTTTGGGTGGCCGCGATCGCATGAGGTCGTCCACAACTTGCTCAGCATCAGATAACCAAACCTCCAGGGGTTCGACCTGCTTGGCTGGAACGGGACGGAATAAGCCAGATGGCTCGATCTCGCCCACAATGGGGTAGCCAAGGATCATGCATTGCGCTTGGAGGAGGTCCGGCCAGCGGAGGAGCACAGTCATAACGCCGATGAACCCTGGACGTTTGGAGGAGGCCACCCGGTGAGCACTCTCCGAACGCCAGTGAGCTAGCGCTTCCTCAAGAGGCTGAACTGCCTTGGCCACAGACCGCAGGATCTGCCGCAGCTTCGCAGCATAGGACGGCATGTACTGCTGCCAGGCGCAGATGGCTTCGATGACATATAACACATCGGTCTCAGGCCAGTCAACAGCCTGGAATGGTGAAGGCAACAGGGCAGAAGCCGCCATATGTCCCTCCTTGCCAAGCCCAGCTGCAAGCAAATGGTCCAGTCCTTTGGACGAATCGGCTGGATGTCGTTGGCCTGTCAAACCAGAGTAAACCTGCGCTCTGTCAGTGCGAGTCAAGTGGTGGGGTCCCAATTCGTCAACAGGCATCCCTCGCAGGCGGCACCATGCAGGATACCCTTGAAGGGCTGGAAGGTCACAGTGTCCCAGACGACGTTGTACTTCCATCATAACGCTCGGAGCGACGGCACAATCAGGAAACAAACCAGGCACTGCCGCACTTGTCAAGCCGGGAAAGGTGGCCAATCGGTGAGGAGCCCATACGGTGTGCGTCAAGCGGTCGTGCAACTGGAGCTCATCCACCGAGGTCAAGCTAGGCACCATCTTGGCCTCCATCAACTGGGGCAAAAAGCACAGCACGGCCAGCAGCGAAAAAATGTGGAAACCATTGCCCAAAAGACTGTTCTGGCGCTGTCGTTGGAGAAGAGCTGTGCCAGGGACCACATCAAAACTCGAGGGGGGCATGCCCATCAGTTGAGCTCTTTCTGTTGGCAATGGTTGGCGCCAATCCTGGTCCCTCCACAACAACGAGCCTTCTTCATAGGCCGAAGGGGGGAACCGGCGATCATCCTGCATAAAACGGGCGACAGCAGCTGCTGATGACCCTGACGTCCTGTCAGTGGGGTGGAAAAATTCCCGGGTGAATGGATGCATGGCCCCTGACCCGCCCGCTTTAAGCACGGCCTTGGGATCCAAGAGCGGCTGGTAGCCCTGGTGGAAGAAGCACTTGTTTGGCAGAGGCTTCTCCTCAGCCTAGGCCAATGTAGGTGCACCGTCACAGTGTGGGACCCAGTCCCAACACTGTGGGGGCTGAAGATGGGGCCCAATGGATGTCCGCTTGGAGGAAAGCCAATACAAGCACCTCCGTTGCACCCAACCGCACGTGGAACTGTCGATGAGGATTGGCTCACCCCCCAGCCAGCTGCTGTACGAGGACTGCACTGTCAACGGCATGCTGCCGACATTCTCCAGAAAAGTGACAAGCTCCTTGTCAGCCATCTCCGGCAGCGCCAAAAATTCATCCCGAAGGCGACAAAGCTCCAAGGGTTGGCAACTGCGGGGGTCTTCCAAACCGCGCCTGGCCAAGTTCAAGGACGTGTTGCCCTGGCAGGGACTGCCACCCCCCATCAAGACGCCCCTCAGGTTGCGTCGCTGCAAGAAAGGGACAAAGGCCTGGGCCGTCAGGAACTCGACCTGGGTCACATGGACGATGTTGGGCATGTTATGGTGGGCCACCTCACGAGCTACATCATCACACTCAGCGGCTACTGCGTAGAAGTGCATGCCCAGTTGGAGCAACGCCACACAAAGGCCGGAATAGCCAGCCCACAAATCCAAAACAAGCCAGGTACCTCGGGGAGGCGTAGTCCAGGGCACTTGACAAAGGTCACCACGGCCCCTTCAGGATACCGGTTTTGACGCCTGCAAGCGGTGAGGCAACTCTGTAGCACCGACTGAAGTAGAAGGGCTGGCATCATGCAACAAAACTGTGCGCGCGGGTACTCTGCTTTCTGGTTGACTGGGTGTCTTGTAAGCCCGGCGCTGCAGGGGGGAGTTACGCTCCAAGGAAGGCACTGCTGATTCAGGCTGTCGGCCCTGCAAAGAAGTAGACATAGAGCGGCCCCCCCGGGACCCAGTCCCCAGGGGGTGCTGTCCCTAAGAGGTGTGATGCTCGAGCCTCGTGTGCTTCTTGCTCAAGCACGGGCCCCTTCATCCATGCGAACATCACAGCAATGCAAGGCCTGGCAAGCCTTATCACTGCAGCCTCGGCCATCATTCCAAGGCTTGCAGATCTTCTGCCCCCCTTTCACTTGGCTCACCGTCCGGAAGGAGTCTCCTTTGACCTGACGCTTGCGGTCATTGAGCCCTGGCTGGACATCTGCCGGACGCTTGCCAGGTTTGGACTCCGGGAGCTCTGCAAGTGGTTGTATAGCTGGTGATCTCCACTCCAGGTGCGTCTCCCGCAAGGCGCTGTCAAGAGCCCATTGTCCTGGTTGTCCACGCCGGATATACGTGGCCATCTTGCCACGAGTCAGGGCGTCGTTTCTTTGCAACCAAGCGAGGCTGCCACCCCCGAATTCCATGGTGTCCTTGAGGGCCCTGTCGCAGTAGTGCAATGCGCAAGAAAGGTCCATGAAGAGCACGTTCTGCTTGTCGGCCTGCACCAAGTAGTTGCCAGCCCAGGCCCAAGCATGTGCAAGGGCTCTCATGGCAAAGTAGTAGTCCGTGACGGACCGGAGGCTCACAGAGACCTCCTTCTCCAGCTGCAACTGGAGGCCGCCAGGTAGAGCAATGGAGTCACTGGGTTTGGGCTGGGCCATCGTGAGCACGGATCGCACCTTCTTCATATCTACCACCGTCATGGTGCCCTTCTTGAACTCCCTGTAGATGCGCGCTCGAAGCTGCTCGGATGGTTCAAGCACCGAGTCGAAGGTCAGGTTATAGCGGCGGGTCCAGTCTGAGTTCAATTGCTGGACGGTGCTATCGGGCAAAGCTTCGTCCAAGTCCTCCGTCTTGGGGGCGGTCTGAACGGCCTGTTTCAAGGCCTGTTGACCGGCTTCGAAAGCGCTCTTGAAGCGCGCCTCCACTATCCGGTTGTCCTTGAGCTCTGGGACTTGGGACAGCAAGTCACCCAGTGACTGCTCCCAGTCACTGGCTTTGACCATGTAGATGAAGTCGTCCAGGGTCGTGACATGATGAACGCGAAGGTAGGCATCAGTCCATTCCGTCTTCAGGCTGGCACCGAGGAAGCAAGCGGCAAGGCCCTTGTCATCTTGACGCACGTCTATGCGAGACATCGTGGGCACGGAGCTTGGGCCACAAAAACCTATCAGGGTACACATGACATGTTTCACAATGATCACGCCGACCCTAACAAGTCTTATGGCTCATCAAATCATGACACGCCGGGTGATGCCAACACACTGCACACATCAAGGAGGTGGCAGGCGCTAAGCTTTTCAACCCGGTGATAGGTCAATGCAGCCACTGGCAATGTTCTGCCAAAGCGGGGTAAAGACCTCGTGGCACACGGCCTAAGCAGCGCTGACAAAAGTCTGTACGAGGCGTCAGGGTGAACCCGCGGCCGCGCTCAGCAGGGTCTTGTTGGTATGCGAAGTCTCTGCACCACGGTATGGCTCGTCCTTCAACTTCTTCACGAATGATGTGCAGCTTCTTGCCCTGGCGCAGCCAACCAAGCTCATCGGGCGCTGAGTCATCAGCCACCACCCCACATAGGTCCTGGCCATCTGCGGATTCATCCGAGGCTGAACTGGAGTCGTCTGTCGACGTGTCCAGACTGGACGATGAGTCGTCCTCCACTGGTAACTCAGCAGGTGGAGGGGGCGCCCGGGCCTCCACTCCATCCAAGGCTCCAGGGGCGACCTCAATGTCCCCGAGGGATTCCGTCTTCGCCAGGGGCGTCAGATCCTCTGGAAGGGCTTGATGCAAGGCTGCCACCTCAGCCCACTGCCAAGCGTCCCGGCAAAGGAACCCTTCGGCCGTCATAGCGAGCTCCTGCCTCTTCTTCTGGTAGAGGGCAAACAGCCTGTCGACGCACCTCTGCTTAACCTGGAGGGATCTGAGGACGCGGGAACCGGCATAGTGGACCCCCATCGGCATGGAACCCTTGGGTTTCTTGGAGGAAGGGTCCCTGCCGCCCCCAGATGGCAGTTCTGTCCAGTTGCCCACCGACTGCAGGTCAAGGTCGGGGAGTTCCATAACGTTCGCCATCGTCGGTAGGAACCTCCTCAGCTTGTTGTATGTTGCCGATTGGGCTTGGGTGAAGTCGACACCCACTTGAACCAAGGCACCCCGCATCACTTCGAGGAATCGTGCTCTGGACATGGCCTTATTGGTGATAAAGGCTGTTGCCTCTGTGACCTCCCAGAGGTCCTCGGCATTAAGCTCCAGGGCCGGCATCAAGAACGTATGGTCCTTGGGGAACTCGTGGTTGAAGAACTCCTGGATGACCTTGGTCATGTGGTGGCCGTGCATTGTCACTTGCGGGAGGCCCCATCTGTAGCCAGGTCTAGCTCCTTGTTTCCGAGCCTTGCCCTGGGAGCATTCAAACTCCAGCCATGACCCATGGACGCTCACAAGCCGGGAACGTTGCACGTGCTCGAAGCGAATGCAGCCAGTCGCAACCATGAGGAGGAAGGCCACGAGCAACTTGTGGGAGCCTTGAACCTTGGCCATGAGGAGGGCCAGGTTAATAAATTCCCATGGCTCGAGCTCGGGTGCCTGCTTCCCAGTATGATGCACGGCATGGAAGCGGAAGTGCTTCACTGACAAGTGGTCCATGGTGAAGGCTGCTCCGAAGTTGTCAGCAAACCATCGCAATGATGCGTGCATGCTGGAAGCAGCTGTAGGTCCACCAGCCGATACCTCCCTCAGGAACTCCGCCAAGGCTAAAGGGCTCGGCTTCTTGGCATCGATGTCCCTGGTGCTGCAAAACCGCAACCACCGTCTCAGTGCTGCCGCTAGAGCGCCCAGCCTCTGCCCAGAGAGTCTGGACGCCCCTGTCATCAGCGCCTGTTAGAAGCGTTGCAGCTCCATCGGATCGGCTAGCTTGGCTGGAGACATCTGCAACTCCTCCAGGTCGACCACATACTCAACAACCAAGGTGAACAGCTTGTCAAGTTTCGCCTGTTTCACGGCATCCTCCTTGGCATGAGGGTCCTGTTGGGCCGCATGGGTCACCAGTGGTGCATGGAGCGGGGCTGCAAGACCAGTCGGTGTCAGCCGTCGCACTTGTTGGAGGGCGGTGCCACTGGGACGCTCTCAGGAGTGACCACAACTGACCGAGGTGGGCCACCCACGCTCGACAGCCGTTCACGAGCCACCTCCACGCTGAGGGCTGCGGTGGCATTCTGGCTGGCACTGCGTGCATTTGTCCATGCGACTGCAACGCGAATGGCCTCCTGAGCATCCAGCTTCTGGCCCAAGATACTCTCGAGCTCCTCATAGCACTGCTGGGCCGATGGCCAGAAGTGGTGGAAGTCACCGGTGGTCTCAAGGCCCAGACTGGCGAGAGCTCCCTGAACCTCGGGCGCCAGCTCTCTGACCACGTGCCGCAGTGCTGGCTCCATCTTGTTCTCCCGGGCGTGCACCACGCTCGACGAAGGCCATGAGCTCGTCGATGTTGAACGTCCCGTCGGCGTGCTTGGGCACTTCTGAGGTCGGGAATCGCGGGGGCTTTTCATACCTGACGAAGTTCCCATGTTCGTCGTGGTGCCCGGTGACTTCGAGGATCCCGGCGTTGTCGGAGCGCTCGCATCCTTGTAGAGCAGGCTGCTGGCGATGCAGTCCGGGCACAGGAGCCGCTCTCTGTCGCACCGGGTGCAGATCGCGACAGGGGTGTCTTCGCACCCTTCGCAGAAGCTCCCCGCCCAGGTACCGCAGTGGGCACAGGGCTGCCCGCCCACCGCTCTGACGGCAGCTTGAGCGCCCCAGGTTGCCACCGCAAAGGCTTCCTTGGCACCTGGGATAACCACACGCTCCCCCCAGGTGAGCTCAGCCACAGCTACACCTGGGTGGAGGCGCAGGAACGCCTTGGCCTCGTCTTTCCAGCCACCCCAGTCGACCGCCGCCAATGCCATGCAAAGAAAGACAAAGGTGGGGACGAGCTGGGTGGCTTGAGCCAAAATGGTTCAATGCCACCAGCTGTCCCCACAACCCTTTCAAATCACATGAAGACCCTTCCCAACCAACCTACTCACATGTAAGATAAATATATATATACTATATGTATCTATATGTGTGTGCGAGCAGGGTTACAAGAGATTTCAAAAGGCCCACGAGGCCCCCTTCAATTTCGAAAGTTCGTGAACAACTTACGACATACAAACCGCCTGGGAGGCGTTCACAAGGCAAAGAAGACGTGGTCCCCTGAAATAGTTAAAAGTGGACTGATGTTGTGGCTCTTCACTGAAAGAATTTCAGAGTCTTCAGGGGCACCCTTGACAACAGCATCCAACTGGAAAAAAACCGTCACTTTCCGCTACTTCACCCACGGCATCTGTGGGCCATCCCTGGGTTCCCAAACGCGCCAACCATACGCCCCCCTGGGCTTGCGCAAGAAACGCCTTGCAAAGACATAGCGTGCGGATGCTCGGACCTATGTCTCTCGTTTTTGTAAGCCAAGGGCACTGCAAACAAATCAATGAAAGGTTTCCAGGAAAAAATCTGGAAAGGAAATTCTGCACATCGAAGATATTCTGTTCACAAAATGGGGCAAATAGTATGTAGGGGAACGCCAGCCAGCTATTGCTGTCCACTTCTTGTGAACCACAAACAGTGGCCATGTTCAGGATCATTCTCCTCCTATCCACTCATATGTACGGTTGTGTCCAAGTTTGGAACCCCTCCCATGGTTTGCCCCACCACGACGCCCCGTGGGGCACTCATGCGTCAACGGTGTGCCAACTTGCTCAAAGACTACTCTGGAGCGAATATCTGGCACCTGGCGGTCTGATGGTTTTTCACCTGCCTTGAGAAAAAAATCCTCAAAGTGATTGTATGAATGATCATCCCTCAAGGACAATAAAATCAGCTTCCAAATCCCTTTTGGGATTCCTGCGAACTGTCAAGGCGTCTCGTTGATCAAAGCGAGATGTTTCTTGGGCAAAGGTTGAAGCAGTTGACGTGAATCCTCTCCTTGAACCTTTAAAGTGACATAAAGAATCATTGAAGATATATGAAGCGGATTCAGGATGCCAAACACTTCCAAAAAAATCAGCTCAGGCAATATCCAGCTCTGTGTCTTGAGGCCTGGCGCTCAATGGCCGAATACAAAAAGTCCGCGGCTTCCTTCTTCTTCTCCTTGTACCTTAGCCGTTCTGCCCCACGTGTGTGATCAGCTGGGCTATCTCTCGTTGAAGTTCCGGAAAGCCCGAGTGGTTAATATGTAGAGGTGTATGTGGTGTATACCCTATATCCCCCCGTAACTTTGAGACGCTCACATCAATGTCCTACATCCTGTTTTCTTGGGATGAAGTCCCGCAGACTGGAACTTGGGTGCCTTCATGAGCGTTTCGTGACCTGTGGCCATTGCGTTTGAGTACCTGGTCATGGAAAAGTGGCGTCAGTAATCCCACTGAAATGAGAAGGCTCATGCGCACCCAGCAGTGATTTGTGACCTCTGGGCATCCTGGGTTGATCCTAGCTTTGCTCAAAGGCCATTCAGCAGAAGCAAAAAGGAGTTCCTGTTTCCCTGTGATGGCAGGATTCTGCTGATTGCATCCCCGCATCTGCGGAATGAATACCCATCAAAACCAAAGGTGGGTAAGTTGAGTATTCCATTTTCATTGAGATCTCCATGTTGGCCATGTTTTCCCCAACTCCTGGTAGCTGAACCCCCCACCTTTGATCGGACCAAATCCCCACGGCCAGCCCATCGTTTCACGTCTTCACTGCCGCGCCACTCAGCACTGCGCCGGTCCAGGTGCTCCCAGTCGGCCCAGCGTTCCGTTGCGGGGGTGTAGGCGTGGAGGCTGTGATAGCCCTGCCATAGGCATCTTGGATGACTTTTTATGCATTCCCACCGGTGAATAGCCAACAAAATGTGATATGCTATGTGAATCTAAATGACACAAATGGGTGCACCAAGTTGCCTTCCGGCAGAACTAAGCACCTTTGATGCATTAGTTTTTTTTGGGCACAGTCGGGCACAGTCTTACTGCACCAAAAAAAAACATGCGCTGAGAGGCAATGGCCTGCGCAAGGCCAGTGTGTCATGGAATTTGTGGATGCATCTAGATGAATGGGATGATGCTGACCAACAGCTTTCGCATGCTTTCGCCATGTCAGTGGCATACATTTGGATACTTTGGATACATTTGGTACATGACAATCATCCCAAATCCAAATGCAGGAAATCCTGGAAAATCGGTCACATCGGTCACCCCACTGCGCCGACCCTGCGCCGACCTTCGGCGCGAAGTCTGGGTCCAACAAGGATGGCACGCTGACCAGCACCACATTCCTGGGCAAAAAAAACGAGAGCACGCTGCAACCCAAAAAAAGGAAGACAGCTTGATCTTCAGTGAATTCACCAGAAATGTCGTTTCAACATGTTTCAACCCATCTTCAATTAATATTATTTAATCTTGCCATACTTCTTCGATACTCTTCCATACTCTTCCATCTTCCAGAAATATTGATGGCGCCAGAGGGGAAAAATAGACACCTGTTCCAGGAAAAACCCATCATCACTCGGGACGAGTCGAAGCCTGCCTGGCTTGCTCCAGATCCGCCCAGTCGTTCACCACGCCCCACTGCGCCGGGAAGTCCGGGCAGTGTTCGGTGGGAAGGCCCTGGCAAAAGCTTGGGATCGTTGCGTGAGGAGATTCGTGCACACAGTAGGCTTTTGGCCTTTTGAAAGGAACCACTGCAAACCAAGAAATGCAAAGCAACCTTGATGTTGTGCAATTTTGCTATGTGTTTCTACATCGTGGATGTGTTTGGTACATGCATGCCTATTCTTTGCGACTAGTTGAGACAGTCTGCACTCTGAATAGGCCAACGCTCTGACAATCAATCAATAATCATGGCACAGGAGTCTCCCAATCTCTCCCGAGGAAGAAATGTGGAGCGATGCGGAACGCAGAAGGACAAAGCGCATTTTCAAAAATGCCCCGAGTCTGCACGAGGCGATGCTCTTAGCTGAAAAATGCGAGAAATCAAATTACAAAACGGCTACGGCTATACTATAAACCTCTCAGCTGACGTCGCACTTGAGAGCTATCACCGCCATGCTTTGGACAGCCCCAGGTGACAAGCGAACCATCTGCCAGGATCGCAGCAAATGCACGGCGTGTGGCCTGAACCTGCTGCACCTTCCTAAGCTGCAGTTGGACTGCGGAGCTGTCACCGCCACAGTCTGGATTGCCCCAGGCAACAACCGATCCGTCGACGATCGCCAAGGCGCGCTCTGTGCCCTGAATCTGCTGCACACCTTCAAGTAGATACTGGACCTGAGAGCTGTCACCGCCCTTGTCTCCATCGCCCCAGGTATCAACGGATCCGTCGGTCCGAATTGCAGAAAATGCACCTTTTGTGATCTTTTGTGGCCTGACGCTGCTGCACGCCGATGAGCCGATCCCGCACTGTCCTGTAGATTTTAGTGAAGAGTGTGCAATTTCGACTCTCAACGATGTTGCAAGTGAAGATGGCTTTGCCGAGCGGACACATGGAGAACCTTGTCGTGCCGCAGGCCGCAAACTTGGGAGCTGCGGCAGATGCCCATTGGCTGAACAGCTGCGAGACGGGGACCAACTCACTGCTGTTGTGCTGGAGGCGAAGCTGGCAGCAAGGGCCTTCGCGATGATGACCTGGGGCGAGGGATGTGATGCAGGTTCAAACCACAGACTATGCATTTGCTGCGATCCTTGGGGATGGCTTGGTCGTGACGTGGGGCCACAATGGAGGTGACAGCTCTCAAGTCCAACATCGGTTCTGGGGCGTGCAGCAGATTCAGGATTCAGGCAACACACTGCGCATTGCGACGAGCCGGGCCGACGGATCAGTTGTTACTTGGGGCGATCCAGACCGTGGCGGTGACAGCTCTGCAGTCCAGCATCAGCTGAGGGATGTGCGACAAGGCTAAGGCAACGATGTTGCTTGTGCGGCTGTCCAGACGGATCTGTTGTTACATGGGGCCGTTCTGGTTGGGGCGGTGACGGCTTTCCAGGAGCGGAACATCAGGTGCAGCAGATTCAGGGCAGGGGTGCGGCCTTTGTCGCGATCCTCCAGGGTAGTTCAGTAAGTTCAGTAGTTGCATGGGGCAATCCATACATCATCTTGAGCCCCCCATTTCACCAATCAACCAATCCTAAAGTGCAACCTCCTTCGCAACTCATTTCTTCCAACCAAGCCGTGTGAGCACACGCACCAAAATGAGTTACGAATATCTTCCAATTTTACAACTAAAAATGAACCAAAAAATGGTCCGCCCTTGGCCCATCATCTGATCATCCAAGAAAGGCCCACCTCCCCCCGGAAACCCAGGTGGATGTGGATGAAGGAGTTCAATGGCTCCAGGTCCGCCCATTGCTCCTGTTCCAAGCGACCGCGTTTACACGAGCTTCTGAACCCCCACTCTTCATGTCACTTTTCTTTCCACATCCTCCAGAGAGGAACCAGACTGTACACACACATACATACATACGTATATATATATATATAATGTATATATTATATATAATACATATTGAGTAAAAGATATTGAGGCCGCAAAACTTGAGGCCGGGGGTGGATGACGAAAGCTAGCAGGGTAGGAGAAAGAAGGAAGGGAAGAGGTGAGTTGCGGAGGGACTGTCATCATCGTGTCGCGGCATTGTTCGTCCCAACGAGGATGCAACAATGATATATTGATATATGATATATAACAATGATATATATGGGGGAGGGGGCAGGGGGGGGCCCTTTCGCGGGAAAAATCACGTGATGTCCTTGGGGAGCCCCGGAATACGTGCTAAAGCAAGAAGACTCTAGCGAGCTGACGCTAGCTTTCGTGATAATGACAATAATTGCCAATAATGATAAAATGTAATTGAATAACGATGATGATGATGATGATGACGATGATGATGATGATGATGAATGATGAATGATGAATGATGAATGATGATGATGAATGATGAATGATGAATGATGAATGATGAATGATGAATGATGAATGATGATGATGATGATGATGATGATGACGATGATGATGATGATGATGATGATGACGATGATGATGACGATGACGATGACGATGACGAGGACGATGACGAGGACGACGATGATGATGATGATGATGAAGATGATGATGACGAGGACGAGGACGAGGACGAGGACGATGGAGAGGACGATGACGATGATGATGACGATGATGATGACGATGATGATGATGATGATGATGATGGTGGTGATGGTGGTGATGGTGGTGGTGGTGGTGGGGGAGGGGGTGGGGGGGCCCCCCTTTCGCGTGAAAAATCACGTGATGTCCTTGAGCAGCCCCCCCAATACTTGCTAAAGCAAGAAGACTCCAGCTAGCTGACGCTAGCTTTCGTGATTACGACATATAGACAGCATAAACTCTCTCATCAACAGTTTCAACATCACGCCCGGCCTCGAAAAATTTGTGCGCCTCGCGCAGCTCCGAAGTGCCTTTGTCCGACGGCAGCAGCTGCCGGGTGATGCCTACGTCGGTGCCGCTGACCACGGCCTGGAGACGGGGGTCTTAATGATTTCATCAACCATCGGCGAAATCACTGGATTAACATGGATTCACTATCATGAATCCAATGTTAACTAGCATGATAGTTTGGTTCACTGGATAGTTACTGGATGTTACAGAATTAACATGTTACTGGATAATTATTCACTATCATGATTCTTGGGGATTCTTGATCTGTTTGAAGAATCCAATAGTATAATAACTTTATCCTACATTCTGAAGATTGATTCTATGAATGTAGGATTAACACTGGATTAACTATCATAAAGAAGGATTTAAAAAAAGAAAACTGATCAAACAAGATCAAACCATCAAGAGTTTGGATCTCACCATCACAAATTGTGGATTTTTTCCATCAACTTTGGGGATTGATCGGAATTTCACCGTCGACTTTTCGGATCCAAGGGGTTGTAGCGTCGTAGGTACCGTCGTGTATCCTCTGGTAATTTGACCTCTGCCAGCTCAGGGCTCGAAGTGATGCAAATCATGGGGGTGGGGATGCTGATGGAGCCAACGAAGACTTCAAAATGATAAAGTCAGTAGATGTTCGAGTTAAATCCACCTGCTTCATGGTATGTTCCATCCTTAGTGAACAGAGATTGAACAGAGATGGTATTTGAAATATGAGCACTTCAGATTCAACCAGGCAAAAAGTGAGGTTCTCTTAACCACAACGCATTGAGACTTCATCAACGTCAAACTACGATGTGCTCCTATCAAACATGAGTATGAGATAATATGAGTAGTGTAGTTAAATCAAATCCCTATGATACTATGTTTTGGGGGTGCAGAAGGCACCCTCCCCCCCACCTCTTTGGCCCGGATCTCGGTACCATCTTTGAGCCGAACCCCACAGGCACGACCCTTCACCAAGATCTGCGCCACGTGCGCCTA